>CM062807.1:385404287-385734287 GCA_031772625.1 Pinus tabuliformis
ATTGTATTTCAATTATTTCATTAAATAATCTTCTTCACAACTATCTGATTCACTAGTTGATTGATCTTCAAGAGCCATAAGTATTTGATAGCTAATGTTAAAATCTGAATCTAAATCTTCCTGATCATCATAAGTGCTTCAGATATCTTCATTAGAATAAAAACAATTCTTGGTAGAAAACTTATTTTTGGTATTTTTCTTGTTAACATCCTTTCCTTCATCTTTCTTATCATAATTTTCTTTATATGGGAATTTGATGCATAGTAACCTACTCTTACACAATCAAAACATTTAAAGGGAATCTTACCTTTATATTTACTAGTTCCCACTTACAATTTTCTCACGAAATCTGTGTCTTCCTCATTTGAAATGTAGCTTGTTTCTTTAGCCTTTTCTTTTAATTTCCCTTTGTATTTTGCTTTGAAGGTTGCTTCTCTAATACCTGATGTAGCCCCTTTTATTATCTCAAAGGCTTTCAAGATTCCATGGAGTTTTTCAAGGGTAAGATTCTTCAAATCCTACATTTCTTCAATGGAAGAGACTTTGGAATTGAACTTTAGAGTTAGTGATATCAAGATCTTTTCAACGACAACTGTTTCCTTTATTTCATCACCAAGATTTTTCATTGTGTTAAAAATTTTGTCTACCCTAAGAAAAAATCTTGCAATGCTTTCATCATGCATTTTAAGAGTCTCATACATAATTATATATGTTTGAATTTTAGCACCTTTTACCTTAGTGTCACCTTCATAACTTTGGACAATCTTATACAATATTTCCTTTTAGGTTCTTAGCTTCATGCCTTTCAAAAACTTAGACTCAACCAAACCTCCCAAAATAACATTTACCGCCTTTGCATTCTTCTCATATTTCTTCTTTCCTATATGATTTGTGGGAATGGAGGTTAGGTATTGATATCCACCTTCAACAAGTTCCCATACTTAAGCTCCTAGTGCCTGAAAATAAGCTTTCATTCTGAATTTCCAAAATATAATGTTAGTTCCATTAAATAAGGGTGGCTTGGAAGAAAATACTCCTTCTTCACTTCTCATTTTGATATATCTCCCTTTAAGTGATCAAGCTTCTTCTGAGGGACTTGCTCTGATACCAATTATTAGAAAGAATATTGAGGGGGGGGGGGGGGGGGGCCATGGTGGGGGGGTGAAACAATATTTTTAATTCACTTTAACTTTTCATTTCATATTTTGAGTTTTTTATACTACTGTTATTTAGCAACCAACATGTGTACACAACTTTAGTGAAGGAAAGCAACATATATCCAGTTTACTTATTTTTCATACTTTCCATATGATGTTTCACGTTATCAATGCATTATTAATTTCATGAGTCATTTAGTATACAGTAAAGAGAAGATATATCACAAAACATAAGAAACACATCAACACATACAAACACCATGGTTTTAGGTGGAAACCCAATGTGGGAGGAAACCGCCGTTGTCATCATCTTTATCTTCTTTCTTCTTATATACTGAAAATATTCATTACATCTTGTACTAGTGCAGACTCTTACTAGCATGTAGAGACCCATCTGTAAGAGGCTACAACCTCCACTCATTCTCCAACACACATTGTAAGCGAGCTACAACTCCCCGATCTCGTTTATTGAATCCCACAAGAAGGGAACGCCTACCCCCTGAACAAGTTTACCAACTTCCACTGGAAGGAAACTCCAACTCCCTTACTGAAGGTTTCAACCCTTATCACCCTTTGTGGACCACGTTTAAGAATGTTTAAAACTAGATCCACCTATCTCAAACAAATATAAAAACATGTAGGCCACCTTTCATCACATTTTCAAACCAGACCCACACTCAACATTATGCTCAATACCAAATTGAAATACCGAATCTCAAAATATGAATCATTGAAGGAATATAAACCAATTGAATACTGAAGAAAATTAATCTCAACCAAGCATTACAACTAGATCAAATAAATGCACAACCAATCCAATCAATTTTTCCATATAAATATAGACATCATTGACAGACAACAACAAATATAACATAACTCATCAAGCTGCACTGCAAACCCTAACCAAATTTAACTCGGAGTATATACACAATTGTTATTAAGCACACTTGCCTATATACACTCTTATCATGTTCAAAACTCGCATGCAAATATCAATGAACTGAAAAACATATCTCATAATATTCACACAACTTAACATAAATAGATCCATGTATGTGTGTAACTTATCCAAAAGAAAACTTGCATACAGATCTTAAATTATTGAATCAAACCTTCATTGCAAGCAAAACTCACATTCCATAAACTTTACTTTCAAAACTATAGACTTCAAAAAACACATTCAGATCAAAACTCCATTATAACCATATATCCATCATTGTTAGCTAATTAAACATTTGCAGCATGTTGATCAAACAAGAATATATTTCAACATATCTTCATATCTTTCATATCTGAGTCTTCCCCTTGCTTCCTGGTGCACACTTATTCCAGATCAAATCACAAATAAATAATCCATTCACTTGCACACTCAACACCTTGATCTCCATCTCCTTATATACATTTTCCCTTAGACAATACCCCAGGTAAATCCTTTGGTAATGTTGTTAGTATTTGTTGGCGAGATCAAATAAACGTTGCTACCCCAATTACTATGGGAAAATACCATGGTAATGACCCTTGGTATCCAAATTTTCATGGTTCATATTATGTACACTACTTCTACTCACATGACTTGCATCTGTATGTGACCCTTCTTCATAGGAACTGCATATGCTTTTCAAACTTTACATTTGTCATCCATTTATATATGAATTGCCATTTCTTTGTCCATATCTTCTATACCATTTTTACTAATATTCGTGATATCATATTATCACTATGTTGACATAAAGGAAATATTTATCAAGTATTTTTCAATTAAGGACACCAAATTAGCCATAATGCCAATACAATGATTTATTTTCTTTGAACCAAAGACTTGATTTACTTTTTGATGCAAAGAAAAAATAGCAGGAACTGCCAAATGCTAATCAAATGAATAAACACAAAGTTGCATGGTATCATAGAATCATTAGAATGCATAACACTATTTCTGAATATGAAAACATAGAGAATCAAAGAGAAAATGAATATGTCAAAGTCGTACAAATTTTCAAAATTTGAGCAGTCCACGTATCACACATGAATCTGATTAATTTCAAGAAAAATGTTAACAATTCAATTGCATAAGCCGAAACAATCAAAGGCAACATAATTTGATGATATAGCTGATTTTAGTACACATGAAAATAGGGAATGGCTAGTTTGCTTTGTTAGTGTTAATGAACAAAACTTTATTTTTGTTGAGGAATTGCAAAGAGAATCTAGAGAAGTTGAGAAGGATATATTCAACCAATGTGCCAAATTGTGAAATTACAACTTCTCCAACAAATATTGCAGACAAGAAAAGTTAAAGAAGTTGCTCCAAAAACATGCAAACTCTGAAGTATTTAACAGTTAAAGAATTAGTACATATGCTTTTAAATATTGTAAGTTTTCTTAATCTTGGAATATTCTTTTTGTTGTTTACTAGTAATTAAATGTTCATATATTTATATATGTTATTAAGAATTGAGTCAATCTCTCGATTTATTTTTTCATTTTTCATTGCAAATGGATTTTTCATATAATAGTTCACGAGAGTCCAATTCATTTACTTTTTCATCTAGGTATAAATATTTAGATAAACTCTTTAGAAATCGAGTGTTATTTTCTATAGCCAAAATTTCTAAGGTGGTTTACATTTGGACATGGTGTTTTTTTTTCCACATAGATTTTTTTCATAGTTACGTTATCATTTATTATATATATTTAATTGATTTTGGAAAAATTGTTTCTGTTTTTCCAAAATGTGGGAACCCAAAGTTAAAGAGACAACAAAACTGAAATGGCAATTGTGAATATGCTAGTGAACTAGGATATCAAAAAAGGTCTTACTATGGACATAGTAGCTATTATGAGTAGCTATATAGTATTATTGTTACTCCAATTATATACCTTATTGTTAAAAATTAATTGCTTTGTGAAAATTCTAACACTATTTACCAATTTTGTGAACAATTCGAAGATGATTGCTCTTTTGTTGATCGAAATGAAAATGAATATTCAATAAATATTTTTGATTGTCAGAAATTTGTTTCGTCTTTGATGTTTATTTTAATCATAGCTATGGTAATTACAATTTGAATATGGATACATTAACAAATTTGCTTCAAAGACAATGAGAATTGACATCTAATGTCTGAAATAATTTTGTACTCCTCATAATTAAAGCTCTGACTTCAACCCCTCAACCACCCCCCCCCCCAAATTTTTTTGCAAAGAACCTGCAACTTCCTTAACCCTTCCATACTTGAGAAGAGCATATATGAAATGACATTTAACCCCTATTGATTTTAATGGTATGAAATGACATTTAACTACTATCACGTTTAATAGTATTCATTAACTAGTGATCGTTATCAATTTTTCTAGTACTTATTTGCCTGATCTTTGATCAGAAAATACTATTTTAAAGTCACTGACTTTAAATCATATTCATTTTACTTAAATTCCAATTCGAAATAATCCAATCAAAACGATTACGTTTGATGATAGATACATTTCACACACTTTATAAATCAATATCATGATACTATTTTATTATGATCCTAGATCGTGTTCTATTTTGATTAACTAGAGCTCTCTTTTCAATAAACATAAATTATTTTTGCCATTTATTCCCTGAACTAATGCATATTCATAATATTCACTATGTAATATTGTTTTTCTATTTTCTAATTCTAGATTAGATAATTTCACATTTGGCAATTGTACTCGTATTATTTAATATTAAACGGACTTAGTTCTTCAGATAAATAATAATAATTTGTTTATCTAAAGGTTCTTTTCACAAAGTAGAAAGACACTTCCGATTATGGAATTGCAGCTTATCATATTCTCTTCTTTGTATCTTTTCTAATGTCCTCCAATATAAGTGCAATGAGGAAAAGAGCTCCGATTAGTAATCCCAACATCTGAAAAATTCATACATCGATAGCCTGTCCATTTTCAAGCTCTATGGTAAATTGTCGAAGCAAAGGGATAAATACTAATAATTTCATTCGATAAAAGTTACAGCAAGAGATTTTCAGAATGAATCTATCGTATGAAAAAGCATGAGTATCAAAATCAAATTGCAAAATATTTCTATTCCAAATGGTTTATACATTAGAAATTCTGAAACTGAACATTGTAGCTATAATTAACATTGTAACTGAGGCATGTTTATCGAAGTTTGCAATTGTGACGTGTGCAAGGTTCTTTGAGTTTATGCACATACATTTGTTCTCCACACATGCTTCCTCCAGAGAACCAGGTTGACACACCCACTCGCGCAGAGCTTTCTTTGCATAGCTATTTTCATAGTTGTGAAATACATTCATAAATAATATTTAAAAAATAAATCAACATAACAAAAATGCATATGTGTGGAACTGCGATAAAATTCATAATGCGAAAAATCTCTTGAGCTTTCATTATACTAACCTCTACACTTTGCACAATCTATTAATAATAAAATAACCAATGGTCTTGTACGCATGCAACCACCTCTGCACAATTTTTTTAAGGAAGCTAACATCAAATAATACTTCACAACTGAAAACTAAAATAAAAAATTACCATCCATATCCATATTGCATCCTCATATTAGCACAAAATAATAGAAATGAGTCTAAAAATATTTAGTTAACAAATATTATGGGAAATATGGTCAATCTACAATGCTAGGAATGGAAGCAGGTCCTTACCCATAAGCACAATTTGGTCTCTAGCCTATTCTCTAATTTTTTGACTGATCATTAGTACTCAACACCACCAACACTAGTTACTCCAGTAAGAGGCACACCAACACCAACACCAACAATACTTCCAACCGAAACTCATAATTTTTTTTTATAATCCAAGATGACTCAATTGAATGTTAAATACCAGTCTTTTAAAAGAGATGTATATACTTGAATTCACCGAATATAAATTGAAAAAACTATTTTATAATATTGATATATATTACCTTATCGATATCTTTGCAACTAGTTGTGATAACATGATTGCATGTGGATTTAATAAATGGATGTTAATAGTAGTACATAGCATTGATTAATTATTGCATGTTAAGTGTGAATACCAAGTTTCTGCATCAGGAATGCAGAGAATTCTTTCAAAAGTTTGTACATTGCCTACTATCATTATAATGATTATGAGATATAATATGTTATAAACACGAATATTAATTTCACTAAAAACCACTACAATATGCAACACTAAGATTGACCAATGATATTTGATATTGTATATGGCTTTGATCTTTCTGCACTTACTCTCTGCATCCAAACAAAGCTCTGCACTTTCATACGTGTTCAGATAAAAAATATAGAGTGCAAAGTACTTGGTGCGGAAGAAGATGATTTTGCGAGAATGTGGAGAAATCATTATTGCACAGTTCCATAGATTTAAACATTTCTAATTATAACATTAAACCAAATTTCAATGATTCAATAAACCAGAAAATTTATTTGACAATAGTCAAATTATTCAACCAAATAATAAAGGGTAATGTTATGTTTGCTTCTCTTAGTTTGCTTCTCTTGGTTTTCTTTGTGTGTGCTTTTGTGCTTTTGCATACCCGTCTTTCCAATTTTAACATTAAAATCATATTGCCACAAGAGCTTTAGTTAACCAAAATAGAATGAGTTTTAGGATATCAATAAAATACTATGTTGATATCGATTTCTAAAGCATCTTAAACCAAGAAATCATATCTAGTATTCATGTTTTAAACATTTTGATCTCTATCCTTTGATTAATATATAATAATTTTATTAATAGAAAACATTTCTACCAGTAAATACCATCCCTCTCAGCATTTAATTCACCAACTATGCACATCTGTGTTAGAGAACAGAAGTGAAAAAATGACTAGTTTGTAGAGACGAAATTAATTTTAAAGATATGCAGGAGACAAGATATGTGTCAGAGAACATGGAAGTTGTACATGAGCATATTTTAATAGTAATGCATTTTAACTTTGGGACTACATAAATGAATTTATTATGCAGAAACAAAATTATTTTTAAACCACTTTCTAGAGAAAACGTTTACAGAAGATTTCATTGTTATAGTCGACCTTCTAATTCTTGAAACTTTATAGCAAACTATATCATGATTTTGAATGTCCATTTTCAATTAATAATTTAATATATTGGAATAGAATTGATTTATGGGATGATGAATGTGCAACTGAACAATTAATGAGAGAAACAATGAGGTTTTTGGATTATTGATTTTTAGTTGTGAATTTGTGCAGAATGAAGCATGTGCAGAAATATCTTTTAATTGTAAGGTATTTTCTAGTGGTTACCCTAATATTAATAGATTGTGCAAAGTGCCAACATTCACATAATGAAAACTTGGGACCTTGTTTCACGTAATGGATTTCATTTGCAGTCCCACATATATGCATTTGTGTTATTTGTTTTGAAACTTTACATTAAACTAATATTTAATGCTTTGGAAATCATGGTTATTATTAATATATTGTGTGAAGTGCAGAGGTTTAGACAATGAAAGCTTCAAAAATTCTTGTTGGCATTATGACTAATGTGTTTTCCTTGATGGCAACCTACTTGATAAAGATGTCAACATTATGGTTATGCAGTGTGGCAGAGAGAATGGACAAAATAATATCAGTTTAGGGGAAAAGGAATGATAAAGGTGAGGAAAGTATATGTGGATCCTATGAAGAAAATCCACATACATACACAGTTATGATGAAGAGAAGTCACGTACAGTTTCTGCACCATGGTATTATGAATACTAGGGATCTTTACCATGGTATTGACCCACAGTATTAAGCGCAAAAATGGATATTTGATCTCATCAAAGAATACCATCAACATTACTAAGTGATTGACCTACGGTAGTGGATAAGACTTATACTATATAAGGAGATAGAGATCAAAGTTTTAAGTGTGCATATGATGGATTATTTATGAATGACTTGATCTAAAATAGGAATGCACCAGGGAGCATGGAGATGGAGCAGATCTAATAGATCTAAAATGAACACATATTGAATAATTTGTTTATGGTTTGATATTATGATGTGCGTTTGTAACAGTTTGTATGTTGAGATTTGGGTTTGACAGATGTTGTATTGTGTAGTGAAGGTATGAGTCAGTGATTACAGATATGTATGTTGGTTTTCCATTAAGAATTTGCATACATACACGGATCTACTTCTAGGTAGTTGCATATATATTATGCAGTATGGAAAAATCTATATGTAACTGTGGTGGATGAGAAGTGTGTACATATGAATATATGATTTATAACAGTCACGTACATATGATAGGGTTTTGAAGTACGAGTTGTTAATGATGTAGGATTAGTTCTGTTATGTTTGTTGATGTTTTCCAATGATGTCTCTCTCATGATAATCTGTGTTTGACAGTTATGGTTGGGTTGAATTGTTTATGAAGTGATATGTTGACTAGGGATGATGCTATTTTGTGGTGATATGGATTTGGTTTAGCGACTTGTGATGGGTTCAATATGTGATTCAATGGTTAATTAAGTGCGATAGTGATTTAGACTTAGTTGTTCAATATTTCAAGATCTTTACATAGGTCCTCTTAAGAAGAAGTGCATACATACGTGGTTATGTTGCATAATAATAGTGTATATATTCTGACATATGATTGATCAGGGTTTGTAGTAGCAATTTTCTGTAATGGGTAACAATTTTTGGATTGGTATATTGATAAGTAGTTGTGCATTGATATGATATGTTCTAATTTAGTTTGATCTAGTTGCAATAGTTGATTGAGACTCAATGATTAATTTGATGATTCAGTTGGTTCAGTGACTTGATAGAGTGATTGATTTCATTATTGATTTGGTATTGGGCTTAAATGATCGTAGTGGGTCCAGTCTAAAAATATGGTGAAAATTAGCCTACAGGTTTGATGTTGTAAGTCAGGTGGATCCAGTATGAAATATTATGAAACGTGGTTCACAAAGGTGTTGGGGGTTGGACCCTTTAGTGAGGAAGTCAAAGCTTCCTTCGAGTGGTTGCTGGTAAATCTGATCAAGGGGTTGGAGCTCCCTTCCGGTGGGTACCAGTAAATGAGATTAGGGTTGGAGCTCCCTTCTAGTGGATGTTGGAGAATGAGAGAAGGTTGTAGGCTTATGTAGGTGGGTGTCTACATATCGGTATGAGTCTATTCTAGTACAATATTGTAATATGTTTTCCTTTATAATAAGATGAAAAGAGAGATGACGACAACGATGGTTTTCTTCCACATTGTGTTTCCACCTAAAAATTCTAGTGTCCTCATGTGTTGTTGTGTTTCTTTTGTGTGATGGTTTATTCTCTTCTTGCATCTCATGGTTAATATTTAATTAAAGGCTAATGAAGTAATGATACACTAGTTAAAGTAGAACACATGATGAAATATATGAAAAGTTAGTTAAGTAGATATACACAGTTTTCCATCAACATAGTCATATATATACATTATTTTACTTAATTACAGTAGTGTATAAAAATTTGAATAAGAAATTGAAAGGTTTAAGAGTGTTTTAAAACACTGATTCAGCCCCCCACCTCTCATTATTTTTCCCAACAATTGGCAGGTCACTTCAGTTGAAGCTTAACTGCTCGGAGTGGATCAAGGATGATGGGAAAGAAGAAGATAGCTCGAAGGAAGGAGTTAGAAAATTGTGTTAGTGATAGTGATATATCAAATGCAGTGACAATTATAAATGCTAGAGAATATTCGGTTTTGGGAGCACTCTACTTTCTATTGATCAAGAATGAAGAAGACAATAACAAAAAATTATCAGGTGTGGGTTTTTGTTCTAATTATGGTCCATTTCCTTGTATATGTAATAATGATGATAGTGAAGATAATAGTGAATCAACTGAACTTGCATTCATGGGTAAAATTGAAAGTAAGCATTCTAAATTGAAAATAGATTAAAAAATGATGGCCCTAGAAGCAGAAGAACAAGGCAAGTCAGAAAAACAAACAATGAAGGTGTGTCTATGCTAAGCAATGATAATTATCAATAATGGAAAGAAATGATGAAGTCTAATCTAATGAACCATGGATCTTATGTTTGGTATTTAGTATGTAATGGCTTCACCAGAAGTAGGTGACATCATTAAGAGAAAAAGAAGAGAAAAAGAACAATAAGACATTAAGTGACATCATTAATAGCATACATGATTCAACATTAAATAGGGTTATGCATTATGCAACTGCAATGGAAGTATGGGATAAGTTATAGGAAATCCATGAAGAAAAACCAAAGGAAGGTTGTTCATCAAGAGAACTATCAAGTAGTCGTATTTCTAACAATGTGTCAAAAGATGAACATGATGATAAAACAACCTTTGTTATGTCAGATGGAGTTACTGATTCATAAGAAGACAGGTTAGAAGAAATTTTTAATCTTAGAAGAAAAATTGATATTTCTTTGAAAAATATTATTAATCTTAAATATAAGTTGCATGCATATGTTAATAGGGATCATATTAAATTAATGAATGTTGTAGTAGAACCTAAGAAATATTGTGAAGGCCTTGAAGAAGATGTTGTCTCTTTAAAATAAGATCTTGAAAAGTCAAACAAGAGAAATGAATAACTACTTCAAACATTTGAAGTATAAGAGAATGGGATGAAGGAAGAAATTATCAACTTAAAGGAGCAAATGGAAGAAGGAAGAAAGGTTGAAGAAGGAATGAGAAAACAATATTTTGAAAAGGAAAATCAATACCAAATAATGGAGGTTGAGGTAAACATTCTAAAAGGTAACTTATAAGAAAAAGATAAACACTTGAAATTTGAAGATAGTACTAAGATTTTTGATAACTTTCTTAGTAGTCAAAGGTCTCTCACTATTAAATTTAGTCTTGGTTTTGATGAAACTATAAAAGGAGAATCTAGTTCACAGGCTTGTACAAGGATATTGAAAGATAACATTATGAAATCTGAAATTCCTATCAAAGAGGTAAAAAGTCAATCAAATCAATATCAAAAGAAGATGATTTTTCAAAAGAAATAACTTGCTTCCAATAATAGAGACTTTAATCGATTCTCTCCTCTAATCAATAACATTGAATGTTTTGTAAGTAATAATTATGGACATGTTGTGACCAATCACAGAAGAAGAAAGTTTTGATCTTAAGCAAATAACCACTTCACAGAATGATCATCAGCTCCTAGGTACTCATGTTTATTTAAGGGATATTGTTTTTCTTGCAACATATTTGGTTGCAAAGCTATTGATTTCAATAGAAGGAATATGAAACAAAAATATTATGATTCTTATGGTCATTTAAGATGTTATTCTCGTAACAAGTTTGCGCATGTAGCAAAAAAATGCAAGAACAAATCAATGGATCGCCTCAAACAATATTACCAACAATTAGATAAGAATATTGATGTCAAAAGACCTGAAAATGATGGATCCACCAACATTTCTCATAATGAGAAGAAAGAAAAAGAACAGATAAGATGTAGTATTTGTCTATGTTCATTTTAAGATGAAGATGAATGGTAGATAGAAAACAAATGCTCTCATCGCATGACTGGAGATAAGAGCAAGTTTGGTTCTCTCAAGAAAAACACATATGGTAACGTTATTCTTGGAAATAATGCTCCAGCAAAAGTTTTGGGAAAAGGTAGAACCAAAATTAATAAATATAGAAGAGCAACTAATACTTTATTAGTTCAAGGAATAAAGTAGCATATTCTAAGAGTAGGTCAAATGGTAGATAAGAGAAATGTAATTGTGTTTACTTCAACCAAATGTAAGGTTATAGACGAAGAAACTGTAAAGGTCATAACAAGAGGATACATAAATCCATACAAATTATACGTGTTAAAAGAGATAAATTATCACATAAATGAGGAGGATAGTTCTCCTTTAAAATCAGAGTAAAAGAATATGGTCTCTACTGTAGTACATTGTTCACTCACAATGATTGCATAAGTGATGTGAGGTACATGACCTCATTGTTGGAAATAATACTAAGAGGGGGGTGAATCAGTATTAGTCAAATCAATAACTTTTTCTTTTCATACTAATATTTATATACACTACTTCAATGAAGGTAACTCGCGTGTACACATAACTGTCTTTAAAGCAACTAGTGTATATCTAGCAAACTTATGATTCAATTAATTCATCATATGTTGGTCTTTAATCATTGCATCAGTACTTCATTAACCATATAAATAGTAACCATGTGCAGTAGTAACAGAATAAACCATCACACATAAAAAACACACGTGAACACCAAGATTTAAGGTGGAAACCCAATGCGGGACAAAAGCCACCTGCGACTGTCTTCTTTTAATATAAGAAAAAACTGTTTACAATCTTGTGCTGGTGCAGACCCATACCAGTACGCAGGCACCCACCTGCAAAAGGCTACAACATTCTCTCATTTTCCATATGCTACTGGAAGGAAGCTACAACCCCCTAACTCATGTACTAGCTGATCCATTTACTAGTATGTAGGCGTTGGCCTACAAAAGGCTCCAACATTCACTTGTTTTCCAGCTGCTACTGGAAGGGAGCTCCAACCCCTTGGCTCTTGTACTAGCCGATCCATTTACTAGTACGTAGGCACTAGCCTGCAGAAGGCTCCTACCTTCACTCATTTTCCAGCTACTACTGGAAGGGAGCTCCAACCCCCTGGCTCATGTACTGCCTGATATGTTTACCAGTATGTAGGCATTGGCCTACAAAAGGCTACGACCTTATCTCTTCCTCCAAGAACCACGTTTCATAAATTTTTAGACTGGATACTCCTGGAACACAACATCACAATATGAAGGCCATGTTTCATCCAATTTTCATACTAGACCCATCAGCAACATTGAATCTCAAAATAAATTACTACTACAATACAACCATCAAATACATCTGCATCAACCAATCACTTAAACTCAATCATCAATCTTTGAATCAACCACAACTCAATCAATCACTGAAAACCCATCATCACTGAAGAAAATCACAATCAATCAATCTGAATATTCAGAACACTGTCACTAGAACACAAAGTAGAACCCAGAACTTTGCATGAACAACCAGAACCAACTACAAATTCAAACTTCATATTTCATAATGTATACGCTACTTTGATGTGCTAAACCAACATTTATATGCGCTTTTACCAAAGTGAATGAGCGTATAGATCTGCAAATGCTAACTTAAAACATCAAAACTATTCCAGACTTCATTCATGCTCAGATAAGAACATTTACAATGTAAATCATGAATTAGTATTCAGATCTAGACTATCCATGATCAAACCACATAATGATAATTCATTTCAGGCCTTATGATCCCAATCCATCATCCATCATCAACCACATAGGTGCATCCTTAGTTCAGATCAAGCAAAGCATCAAAAACCCATAACTTGCACATTTGATCTAACACTTCATAAGATATTCAATACTTGCACACCTTGGCATAATGATCTTCTCCTGCTTATATAGTTTTATGCCTTTATCAATACCTCAGACCAAAACCACTTAGGACCAATACCTTGGACAAAATGGCTCAGACCAATATCTTGGACCGAATACCTCAGACCAATACCTCGAACCAAATACCTTTGACAAAATACCTCAGACCAATACCTTGGACCAAAACCTTGATTTTCCATCCCATACGTGCTTTTCCTTCTGTGAAAGTGCGTGTATACGTATATGCTCCTTTTTTTCTTTTAACTCACACGTATACACTGCTTGGAAAAAGTGAACTGGCATATACTTCTTAAACCACTCTCTTTCTTCAATCTCTGGAGTCTGATCTGTAATCCTTTGTTGTTAACCTATTACACTGTGAACTGTCATCTGTGTGAGTTGCCATCAAGGACATGTTGGAAATAATATTGAGAGGGGGGTGAATCAGTATTATCAAGTCAATTATTTTCTTTTTCACACCCAGATCATATATGCTACTTCAGTTAGAGAAAACCGCGTATATATGCGACTACAGATAAGGAAACAAGCGTAAACCGTGCATACTTATAATTTAATTATCTTACAGATGTTGATCATTAATCTGTGTGTTAGAATCAAATAAACAGTAACCAGAAATAGTGAAACAGAGCAGAAGACAATCACACACAAGAACACAAGATATAAGGTGGAAACCCAATGTGGGTGAAAACCACCTGCTGCAATTCGTCTCTATCTTCCTTTAATTAGAAACTTCTTTTTACAATGTTTCTGTACTGGTGCAGTCCTTTACCAGTACGTAGGCTGCAACCTGCAGAGAGCTACAACCCTCTCTCGTTCTCCAGCTTCTCCTGGAAGGGAGCTACAACCCCCTTAGTTCTTGTACTAGTTGGGATGCTAGTATGTAGGCTACTACCTGCAGAAGGCCACAACCTTCTCTTTGCTTCCAGGGACCACGTTTCATAAATTTTCAGACTGGATCCATAAACATCAATCAATCATCAATAATTTTGCATCAAACAATCTCCTTTTCACCAATTAACACTGAATCAAATAGATACTTCTCTGACTGTTCTAACCAGATCACAGTAACAGTAACCACACACCAAATTCTACACCCAGAACACTGCAGCAATAAACAGAAGCAGCTAGAACACAATTCAAGAGACGTACACTACTTCAATAACCAGAAACCTATGTGCATACACTTCTGTGTGTGGATCAACCACGTATACAATGTTCTTATTCATAGAACCAGCATGTTTACGCGCCTTCGCTTCACTGAACCTACGTACAGATCTATAAAGGATAATTTACTCTTTCAAATATTCAGACATTAGTTAACCCAGATTACCAGATCTATAGATCAAGCATGCACCTCATATAACAGATCAAAATCATACAAAGATACTATTAGTCAAGCCTTAAGATTTTGACCCATCAATAGAACTTATCCTTCTCCTTGCGCTCAGGTTTCTCCTTCATTCAGATGCAGATCTACACCATAACCCAATCACCAGTATTCCAGATCTAGTACATTTAGATATTCAATAATTCCGATGATCCTTTGTCAAATGATCTCCTTTCTCTTTTATAGTCTTAGGCCTTTTCACAATACCATGGTCCAAAACCATAACAAAAAAATACCATGGACCCAATACTTTGGATCAACACTTCTGACGAGATACCATGGCCCAAAACCATAGGTTCAATTACCAAGGACTAAATACCAAAGACCAAAAGTAAGTTCTCCAACACGTACGCGCTTTTCCTTGCGTGAAAGTGTGTGTATATGCATACGCGCCTTTGTAATGTCTAACCCGCGTGTATACGCGTCTTCTTCTAGGTGAACCTGCGTATATATCTTTTCCTTCATTCTGAGAGCTTGAACTGAGATCTGTCACCAGAGTGAGTTTCCATCAAGGACAACACTTGTGCCATAGCGCCAAACTTGTGTCATAATGCCAACAATCTCCCCCTTTGGACTTGATGGAAACCCCAAGATCCTCAAAGTCATTCTCCCCCTTTTTCTTCAAGGGAAAAGGGTTGTGCTCCCCCTGAGTACATGCTGAAATCTCTGCTCTGCTGTGCTGAACATGCTCCCCCTGTCTGTAGGCGAGATCTGCAAAAAGATGTTCTTCAAGCAGAACCATGACTTATACATCATAAATGACCTTCCTATCGCCAAAAGACTCTATACATACATCCATCACCCAACCAAGTGGGGATCATCCACCCAATCAAGTGGGGATACATCAAAAATTTACATATGAAAACCAAGTACATTACATCAATCATCCCAGGCATAGTGGGGAAACCAAAATAGGCCGTTACATGACCTTGAAAATAATAGAAGATATACATGACATAGAGACGAAATATCTAGAGCAAGACTTATGAAAGTCACCAATAACTGATATCAGCAGCATCTGTCAATCACCATTCAGATCAGCAACCATGTTCTCCTTCTGTTCTCCCTCTGCATTTGTTCCAACAATAGTTGTGTACTTGAACCAAAGGCTTCTAAGATAATGCCTCCAATGCATTATTAGAAGATTATCTGCTCCCCCTGAACCTGTGCCAGATGGTCTCTGTCATACCCATATCAGACTCTTTTCAACCAGAGTTTGTCCCCACTGATTTCTTTCAAACTACCATATACGCTACTGTCTCTGCATAAACCAGCGTATGTACGCAGATCCTCCTCAGGCAACTCGTGTACACCCACTTTTCTTTGAAATAGACAAGTTTCAACAACAAGATGATGCATCAACTACACCCAGCTTCTGTCTGAGGTATTGAAAAGTGTCCCTGGGCAGTGGTTTGGTGAGAATATCAGCAACTTGTTCCTTAGAGGGAACATACTCCAATTTGACTTTTTGTTCCAACACTTGTTCCTGGAGAATGATACTTGATTGGTATGTGCTTAGTCTTTGAATGCATGACAGGATTCTTTGAGATACTGATAGCACTTGTATTATCACATAAGATGGGGATAGGTGGAGTACAAGTGATTTGAAAATCCTGCAAAGTTTGCATCATCCAAAGGAGTTGAGTGCAATAAGATGCAGCAGCCACATATTCTGCTTCAGCTGTAGATAATGCAATTGAGCTTTGTTTCTTGCTGAACCAAGATACTAATCTTGAACCCATAAATAATGCACCACCACTAGCGCTTTTCCTGTCATCCACGATTCCAACCCAATCTGCATCTGTATAAGCATGAAGAGTGAGATCTATATCTCTAGGATACCATAGGCCATAGTTTTGAGTTCCTTGAAGATACTTGAAAATTCTCTTTACTGCCTGAAGATGAGTTTCCTTAGGATTTTCCTGAAATATTCCAACCATTCCCACTACATGCATGATGTCTGGTCGGGTACCTATTAAATAGAGTAGACTTCCAATCATGGATCTATAAGTTGGTTGATGCACTGCTGCTGATTCATCATTTTCACTGAGGCTGCATCCTGTAACCATAGGGGTACATACTGGTTTTGAATCTTCCATGCCATACTTCTTCAAAATCTACTTGAGGTACTTGGTTTGAGATAAAATGATACCACCTTCATTTCGTTGGATTTGTAATCCAAGAAAATATGTCAGTTCTCCAAGCAAGGACATTTTGAATTCTTTCTGCATCACCAAGGAAAAATTTTGACTCATAGCTTCTTCATTGCTGCCAAAGATGATATAATCAACATACATAACAAGTATTAGCAATTTGTTATTTTCAATTTTTATATAAATATTGTTATCTGCTGATCCTTTTGAGAAACCGTGTTGATGAACATATTTGTCCAAACGATAATACCAAGCCCTTGGAGCTTGTTTAATACCATAGAGAGCCTTCTTAAGTTTGCACACAAGTTTTGGATCATTTCCAAGGATGAATCCATTTGGTTGCTCAATATACACTTCTTCTTCTAAGTCTCCATTCAGAAAAGCTGATTTCACGTCCATTTGAAATACTTTGAACTTCTGAAGGCTTGAGAGAGCAAGGAACATTCGGATGGCCTCAAGTCTAGCAACGGGAGCAAAAGTTTCTTCAAAGTCTATTCCTTCTTGTTGAGCATATCCTTTACAAACAAGTCTGGCCTTGTTTCTAATAACTTCCCCATTTTCATTCAACTTGTTTTTGAATATCCATTTTGTCCTTATGACATTCTTATCTTTTGGTCTAGGAACCAACTCCCAAGTGTTATTCTTTTCAATCTACTCAAGTTATTCATCCATTTCTTTGACCCAGCATTCATCTTTGCATGCTTCTCTTACATTTTGTGGTTCAGTGGAGGAGAGCAATGCCAAATAGCTTGAAGCTTTTGCAATTGTTCTTCTTGTTTGTATACCTGCCTCTTTCTGCCCCAAAATTTGAGATTCTGGATGATTCTTCTGAACGTACCTGGATGGAGTCTTATCTTCTATCCTTATCTGTTCTTTTGGTGCCTCATGGGTTTCTTCTTCATCATGAATCTGATTTGATGTTGATGGATAGTCCTCATCATCTTCGAAATCTTCAGATCTTACCTGCCTAGGAGTGTTTTCTTCTTCATCAACCACTACATCAATACTTTCAACAATTTTTCCAAGCCTTTTATTATAACACTTGTAAGCTTTGCTGTGGGGAGAGTAACCGAGGAGAATGCCTTCATCTGCTCTAGGTTCAAACTTGCTAAGCTTTTCATTAGTATTTTTGATATAGCATTTGCTTCCAAAAATTTTGAAATATTTTACCGAAGGAGTCTCACCATACCAGAGCTCATGATGGGTTTGAGTGTTGTTCATCCGGACATTTGTTTGTTGAGAATAACAACTACAGTAAATGTGGCTTCGCCCTAGAAAGTTGTGGGAGTTCCAGATTCATCCATCATAGCACGAGCCATTTGTTGAACTGTTCTGTTCATCCTTTCCACTACTCCATTTTGTTGAGGAGTCCTTGCAGTAGAGAATTCCCTTCTTATTCCATGTTCTTCACAGAAATTGAAGAATTCGTTTGAGGTAAACTCCCCTCCTCTATCAGACCTGAGGCATTTGATTTTGTGATCTGATTCATTTTCAACCAAGGCTTTGAAAGATTTGAATTTTTCGAAGGCTTCGTCTTTGTGCTTCATAAGTCCTATCCAACACATCCTGGAAAAGTCGTCAATAAATAATATAAAGTGTTCTTCTCCTCGAGGTGACCTTTCCCTAGATGGACCACATACATCAGTATGGAAAAGTTCAAGTGGCCTGCTAGCTGATCCTTCCTTCTTAGGGAAGTTAGTTCTGGTTTGCTTACCAAACTGAAATGATTTGCATATTGTATTGTCTGGAATTCTAATGTCTGGAAGACCATGAACTGCCTGGTATTTGCATGCTTTCCTTATCTGTGAGAAGCTTAGATGCCCCAATCTTCTGTGCCATAGCCAGTGTTCATCATTCTTGCTTAGATAGCATTGATGTTGTCCTTCTTTGAATATGTATAAATTATTTGGATTTCTTGCGCCTTTGATCACTGTTTTTCCTGTATCAAGATCACCAACACTACATCCATTTGATCGAAATATTACCTCAGTTCCTTGATCGCACATCTGACTGACACTCAATATATTATGCTTTAACCCATCAACATACATAACATTTCCAGCTTTGACCTTTTCTTTCAACTGAACAGAACCTTTACCTTTTATGAGTGCAGGGGTGTCATTTCCAAATGAGACCTTCTTCTCCTTCTCTAAGGCACTATATGACTGAAGTTTTTCTTTATCACCTATCATATGTTTCAAACATCCACTATCGATGTACCATTGATTTTCTTGCCCTTCCACATATAAGGCTATACCACATCTTTCTGGTTGCAGTTATTTCATTCTCCATGTTTTGGCACTTGAGACTTGTTCCTTCTGAGTTGTTTGTCGAAACCTGCTCCTGCATTCAAAGTCTTCATGATCAAAGTTGTTACAAATAGAACATTCAATTTCATTTTCAAGGGCAAAAAAGTTATTGTAGGTTCTTTTTGTGATCCTAGTCATAATTCTTTGTTTTTGAGCTTCTCTAGTCATGATTGTCTTATAGGCAACACATTGAGCTGCTTTGTGACCAAATTTATGACAAGAGAAACATTGGCCATTGAAGAAACTCCTGTGATTATCAAATCTACCAGCCAAATGATTGTAGTTTCTATTGACATCCATTCTTGAGGCAAATTGAGAAGGTTTTACCTCTTGCTGGTTGTAGCTTCTGTTCATCCTTAAAGTAGATTGCCTCCGATTTACCTGGTAGTCTTTGTTCATTCTTGAGGTAAATTGTCCCTGATTTACCTGGTGAGTAGCATTGTGCCTTTGCTGTTGATTGTCAACCTTTTCACTTCTTCTTGCTGCATCAAGATAACTTTTGGAAGTGGATGGCTTCTGTGCTTGAGATGATTCTTCATTATATCCCAGACTTGTCTTGATTAGCAGAGAATGCTGGACTTTGATAATCTCATATAGAGTTTCAGGTCCTTTAGTAAATCTAAGATTAAGAGCTTTTTTTTTCTCAATCTCCTTTCTGAGTCCCACAATTTCACATTCTAAATTTTCATGATGTTTTTCCTTTTCAGCAAGTTGGAGTTGCAGAGTATCAATAATCATAATTTTCTCTTCTAAAAAAATTTTGAGTTTAGAAATCTCTTCATAAACACCTTCTTCATCTATAGCATCCATGAAATCATCATCTTTAAAAGCCATTAAAAGTCTATAATTATTACCTTGTTCATCTTCATCACTATTTGAAAGTCCATCATTGTCTTCATGAGTGTAATAGCTTTTCTTATTTACATTCTGTTTCTTGTTCCATCTAACAGGTTCCTTACCTTTGTCAAGTTTATCTTTACGAGGACACGTGGCAGCATAGTGACCGACTCTTCCACAAGCAAAGCATTTGAAAGGTAACTTACCTCTGAATCTTCCAGCACCCCATTGAAGGTTCTTGACAAATTTTGGTTCTTCCTCTTCTTCTGACATATGTCCTGATTTATAGTAATCTCCTTTGGATGAAGCCTTGAATGTAGCTTCTCTCCTGTCTGATGGTCCTTCTTTCCTCATTTCGTAAGCAGTTAGAATTTCGTGCAGCTGTGACATGGTAAGGTTCTGTAGATTCTGTTTTTCTTCTATTGCAGAAACCTTTTATTCAAACTTAGGGGACAAAGATATTAGAACCTTTTCAACCACAATAGCCTCTTTTATTTCTTCCCCCAAGTTTTTCATGCAATTAACAATCTCATCTATACGTAGGAAATAGTTAGCCACACTTTCATCATTGTACATTTTGAGATTTTCATACTAAATTCTGAGGGTTTGAAGTTTTGCTCGTTTTACCTATTCATCTCCTTAATAGCTCAGAACGATTTTGTCCCATATTTATTTTGCGGTTTTATACTACATAACCTTGATGAATTCTGATTGAGATAGACATCCTAATAGAGTATTGACAGCCTTTGCATTTGTTTCATATTGCTTCTTACCAGCCGGATCTATAAGAGTCTAAGAGAAATTCTTCGGCATAAATCACAAGATAAATCATTTGTCGACGCGTTTCGAACCAACAAGTGTGGTTCATCGTCAGGACAAGTTGAAGAAACAGATCCAGCTTAGCATGTTAAATCTTGACTCTGGTCCTAAAGTCAAAATTAGCCATTAGTCAGGATAGCCTTTGGAGTCTCTGCCCACACTATTTAACATGCTAAGCTGGATCTGTTTCTTCAACTTGTCCTGAAGATGAACCACACTTGTTGGTTCGAAACACGTCGACAAATGATTTATCTTGTGATTTACGCCGAATAATTTCTCTTAAACTTGATATGGATCACAGAAGCCTCAATTCAACAATTGAATATCTGTAGGAGTCGCTGATCGAAACGTGTACCCTGTATAGATATGATATCCCAGACTTCTGTACCAAGAGATTGAAGATAGTTTGTGACTCTTACCTTCCAATAGACGAAGTTGGTCCCATCAAAAATTGGTGGCCTGATTGATGCTTCTCTCTCGTAGTTGCTCATGATGATAGATCTTCCTTCAAGCGATCAAGCTTCTTCTGAAGGACCTGCTCTGATTCCAATTGTTGGAAATAATACTGAGAGGGGGGGTGAATCAGTATTATCAAGTCAATTATTTTATTTTTCACACCCAGATCATATACGCTACTTTAGTTAGAGAAAACCGCGTATATACGCGACTACAGATAAGGAAACAAGCATATACCATGCAGACTTATAATTTAATTATCTTACAGATGTTGATCATTAATTTTTGTGTCAGAATCAAATAAAAAGTAACCAGAAACAGTGAAACAGAGAAAAGGCAATCACACACAAGAACACAAGATATAAGGTGGAAACCCAATGTGGGTGAAAACCACCTGCTGCAATTCGTCTCTATCTTCCTTTAATTAGAAACTTCTTTTTACAATGTTTCTGTACTGGTGCAGTCCTTTACCAGTACACAGGCTGCAACCTGCAGAGAGCTACAACCCTCTCTCGTTCTCCAGCTTCTCTTGGAAGGGAGCTACAACCCCCTTAGTTCTTGTACTAGTTGGGATGCTAGTACGCAGGCTACTACCTGCAGAAGGCCACAACCTTCTCTTTGCTTCCAGGGACCACGTTTCATAAATTTTCAGACTAGATCCATAAACATCAATCAATCATCAAGAATTTTGCATCAAACAATCTCCTTTTCACCAATTAACACTGAATCAAATAGATACTTCTCTGACTGTTGTACCCAGATCACAGTAACAGTAACCACACACCAAATTCTGAACCCAGAACACTGCAGCAATAAACAGAAGCAGCTAGAACACAATTCAAGAGACGTATGCTACTTCAATAACCAGAAACCTGCGTGCATACGCTTCTGTGTGTGGATCAACCTGCGTATACGCTATTCTTACTCACAGAACCAGCGTGTATACGTGCCTTCGCTTCACTGAACCTACGTACAGATCTATAAAGGATAATTTACTCTTTCAAATATTCAGACATTAGTTAACCCAGATTACCAGATCTATAGATCAAGCATGCGCCTCATATAACAGATCAAAATCATACAAAGATACTATTAGTCAAGCCTTAAGATTTTGACCCATCAATAGAACTTATCCTTCTCCTTGCACTCAGGTTCCTCCTTCATTCAGATCCAGATCTGCACCATAACCCAATCACCAGTATTCCAGATCTAGTAAATTTAGATATTCAATAATTCTGATGATCCTTTGCCAAATGATCTCCTTCCTCTTTTATAGTCTTAGGCCTTTTCACAATACCACGGTCCAAAACCATAACAAAACAATACCATGGACCCAATACTTGGGATCAACACTTCTGATGAGATACCATGGCCCAAAACCATAGGTTCAATTACCAAGGACTAAATACCACGAATCAAAAGTAAGTTCTCCAACATGTACGCGCTTTTCCTTGCGTGAAAGTGCGTGCATACGCATACACGCCTTTGTAATGTCTAACCCGCTTGTATACGCGTCTTCTTCTAGGTGAACCTGCGTATATATCTTTTCCTTAATTCTGATAGACCAGAGTGAGTTGCCATCAAGGACAACACCTATGCCATAGCGCCAAACCTGTGTCATAATGTCAACAGGACAACACCTATATCATAATTCCAACAATCTCCCCCTTTGGACTTGATGGCAACAAAACAACAACACCAAGACATTCCCCCCCTTTGACATCAAGGGAAAAGGGCAGACCAAGATATTCTCCCCCTTTGATATACATTATGTTGTCCATGCTCCCCCTGAGTACATGCTGAAATCTCTGATTAAGCTCCCCCTTTGTACATGCTGAGATTCACTAAACCGTCCATGCTCCCCTTGAGCACATGCAGAGCCTCCAATTTTTTTTTCCAAATAAATAACATGACTCTATAACTCAACTAAGTGAGTATGACCTTCCTATCACCAATGACTCATACATAAATCAATCTCCCAATCAAGTGGGGATACACCAATTTTGACTCATCCACCCAACCAAGTGGGGATATACCAAATGTTTATATATCACTGAAATGGAAATTATTACATCATCCTTCCCATGCATAGCGGGGTTACAAATTAGGTCTTTTCATCAAATGATATACATGACATTTATAACAACGAAAACCAATCTAAACAAGACCATGATAGTCATCAGCAACTATCATACACCACATATGATTTCCACCATCAACATCTGTCAGTAGCATCGGGATCAACAACCTGTATATTTCCATCATCAAAAGAGTGACCTGAATCAAAACAACTATGTGGATCAAGAAATATAAGTATATTCATGTACCAAGATCTTCTAAGATAACGTGCCAACAATGCATTATTAGAAGCATATGCCCCCCCTGAACTTGTGCCAACTGTTCATTGTTAGATCTGATCATTGTAAATATCGATAAGAATCATCAAGGCATCACCATCAACTAGTTATTTGTCAACTTATTAACAACTTATGAGGGCCAAAAATACTTCCACATATCATCAACAGACTATAACCATCGTCAATCCGAACATAAATAATAATTGATAATTGACTGAATCATATTAGATCACTTTTATGAGTCTTTCCCACTACTTTTTCCTCAAACCAACATATACACGACTGTGCAACTTTGAACTCGCATATATACATGACTTGTCTTCATGATAACTGTGTATGAGATTTAGAACACTGAAGTTTCATAATTTGAGCTCCCCCTGAGTTTGTTATGTTTGTATACTATGCTATGCCACATGTTTCTAGCTGTACTTCCTTCTTCTTCCATACCTTGGAGTGTGATGATGATTTCTCCTTTTGGTATGTTGGCCGAAATTTGCTTCTGCATTCTTTTGCTATGTGCCCAAACTTGTTACATGAATAACATCTTACATGTTTCATATTCCTTCTATAGCAGCCAATGGATTTGTGACCAAAAATATTGCAAGAAAAACAATATCCCTTAAAGTACTTGGAAGTTGATGAACTTTCTGTGTGATGGTCTTGAACCATTCTACTTCTGCATCTTGTTGTAATGTGTCCAAAATTATGACATATAAAACATTCAACATTATTCATTAGAGAAAATAATCGACTATCACTTCCATATTTAGGAGTAAAAGATTTTGTTTGAAGACTTTCTTTCCTTAGTTGTTGATGGGGTTGACCTCTCATCTCCTTTCTGAGCATTTTAGATTTTGCATTAGAGTTCCTTGCGTCATCTTGTGAGCTAGATTCACCTTCAACAGATTCATGAAAACCAAGACCAGTTTTGATGGTAGGAGGCCTTTGACTACTAAGAATATTATCCAAAATCTTAGTGCTATCTTGAAATTGTAACAGTTTATCCTTTTCTTCTAATTTACCTTTTAAGATATTTACCTCAACTTGATATTGTTCTTCCTTTCCAAGATATTGCTTCTTCATGATTTCTTCAGCTTTTCTTCCTTCTTCCACTTGTTTCCTTAATTTGAGAATCTCATTTTCTTATTCTTCATTCTGCTTATTTGATTTTTCAACATCTTCTTTTAGAGAGAGGATCTTAGCTTCAAGACTTTCATAGTAACTAGATCTATCTTTAAGTCTCTTGATTGTTATACTCTTTTCACTTACTTCATTTCTTAATGATGTCACTTCATCCTGCAACTTTTGACATTGATCTTCCTTTTCCTTGTATTGCTTCCTTTCTTTTTTTCTTTCCTCCAATTGAGATTTTAATCTGGTAACTTCTTCTCTGAAGGCACACTCCCTTTTGTTAAATAGATCTTGTTGATCTCTGATTTTATCTGCGAGTCTTTTAACTTTTGCCTCTATGTTTCTTTCACGATCACTTTCAATATCTTCAACATTTCTTAAACAGAGAAAAGTATCACTAGAAGACCAACAATTTGTGCCAGATACTTCTTTTGCTTGTTTTGAATTTGAATACCTGCTTCCACCTGATGGCCCATTGTTTCTCTTGTTGTCATTGTTCCTTTGAGATTTCTTCTTCTTTTGAGGCGCTTTCTTCTTTAGCTTCTTTCCCATTGTTTCTACAGATCTCCTTCAAGTGATCAAGCTCCTGCCAAAGGACCTGCTCTAATACCAATTGTTGGAAATAATACTTGGGGGGGGGGGGGGTGAATCAGTATTAGTCAAATCAATAACTTTTTCTTTTCATACTCAGATTTATATATTCTACTTCAATGAAGGTAACTCGCGTGTACACGCAACTGTCTTTAAAGCAACCAGCGTATATCTAACAAACTTAGGATTCAGTTAATTCATCACATGTTGATATCTAATCAGTGCATCAATACTTCAGTAACCATATAAACAGTAACCATGTGCAATAATAATAGAATAAACCATCACACATGAGCAACACACATGAACACCAAGATTTAAGGTGGAAACCCAATGTGGGACAAAAACCACCTGCTATTGCTTTCTTTTAATATAAGAAAAACCTATTTACAATCTTGTACTGGTGCATACTCATACCAGTACGCAAGCACCCACCTGCAGAATGCTACAACCTTCTCTCATTTTCCAGCTGCTGTTGGAAGGGAGCTACAACCCCTTAGCTCTTGTACTAGCTGATCTGTTTACTAGTACATAGGTGCTAGCCTACAGAAGGCTCCAAACTTCACTCATTTTCTAGCTGCTACTGGAAGGGAGCTCCAACCCCCTAGATCTTGTACTATTTGATCCATTTACTAGTATGTAAGTGCCGGCCTACTAAAGGCTCCTACCTTCACTCATTTTCTAGTTGCTAGTGGAAGGGAGCTCCAACCCCCTGGCCCTTGAACTGGTGATATGTTTACCAATACGTAGGCGTCAGCATAAAAAAGTCTACAAACTTCTCTCTTCCTCCAGGGACCACATTTCATAAATTTTTAGACTGGATACTCCTGGAACACAACATCACAATCTGAAGGCCACGTTTCATCCAATTTTCATACTAGACCCATCAGCAACATTGAAGCTCAAAATATATCACTACTACAATACAACCATCAAATACATCTGCATCAACCAATCACTTAAACTCAATTATCAATCTCTGAATCAACAACAACTCAATCAATCACTGAAAACCCATCATCATTGAAGCAAATCACAATCAATCAATATGAACATTTAGAACATTGTCACGAGAATACAGTCACCAGAACACAAAGCAGAACCCAAAACTCTACATCAATAACCAAAACCAACTGCAAATTCAAACTTCATATTTCATAATGTATACGCTACTTCGATGTGCCGAACTAGCATGTATATGTGCTTTTACCAAAGTAAACTAGAATACAAATCTGCAAATGCTAACTTAAGACATCAAGACTATTCCAAACTTCAGTCATGCCCAGATCAAAACATTTACAGTGTAAATCATGCACTAGTATTTAGATCTATACTATCCATGATCATACGACATAATGATAATTCATTTCAGGCCTCATGATCTTGATCCATCATCCATCAGCAACCACATAGGTGCATCCTTAGTTCAGATCAAGCAAAGCATCAAAAACCCATAACCTGCATATTTGATCTAACACTTCATAAGATATTCAATACTTGCACACCTTGGCCTAATGATATTATCCTCCTTATATAGTTTTAGGCCTTTCTCAATACCTCAGACCAAAACCACTTAGGACCAATACCTTGGACTGAACACCTCAGACCAATACCTCAGACCAAATACCTCAGACCGATGCCTCGGACCAAATACCTTGGACCAGATACCTCAGACCAACACCTTGGATCAAATACCTCAGACCAATACCTTGGACCAAAACCTTGATTTTCCCTCCCATACATACTTTTCCTTCTGTGAAAGTGTGTGTATACATATACGCTCCTTTTTTTCTATTAACCCATGTGTATACACTGCTTGGACAAAGTGAACTAGCGCATACTTCTTAAACCACTCTCTTTCTTCAATCTCTGGAGGATGATCTGTAATCCTTTGCTGTTAACCTGTTTCACTGTGAATTGTCATATGTGTGAGTTTCCATCAAGTACAAAACATCTATCATAATGCCAACACCCATGAGGAGTAGAAGATGATTATCAAGTCCTTAGGATCAGTGATGTATGATCTTAGGTGGAGTTATACATATGTATATCTTGATGATGATTCCCATGTTGATTTGATATTCATGTTGCTTGTATTGCTGACAGTGCATCTAATGTAGTAACAGCGAAACAAGTGTTGAGCACTAGAGAAGGTATGTTATTATCATTTATTTTGTCATCTTTTCTTTAAAACTCATAACCTCTTTACATCATAAACTAGGTATATGACAAGAGATTATGATAAAATCTAGAAGATTTATGTGCAATGTAAGATGACTAATAGTTACCCTTTTTTATGCAGAAAAAGGGGAAAATGGAAAATTACCAATCTAAAGGAAATGACAAGATGCCATCCACTGCTGTCCCTTTGATAAGGCACTGCATCCAAATGAGAAGATCTAGATTGGAGTGTAAAAACCAGGGAAAGGAAGAGGAGATACTAAATCGGTGCAAGAGAACGAGAAAGTGACTAAGAACTAATAGTATGGCGAATCCCTCAGGATCCTCTGATCCTGAGGGATCGCTATCTTAACGATTCTCTGTATCATTGATATCTCCACTCAGCTATTATAATAAGGGGCAGCACTGCTAGCCCGAGAGAGGACTATTGTTGTTTTTATGAAATTCTCCTTTGTACTTGAAACTTTGATCATCGACTCTCTCTAAAGAGCGATTCATTGTAACTCTGTTTTGATGTTTAATATATAAATCTTGTTGCTGTTCCATCTTTGATTCTGGACTAATTATAAGTAGTATGTCCCTAGAGGCTAAGGGCCCGGCCTTGGTGGATCACTTGCTTCCTGTACCATTAATTCTTGACTTCGAGTCATGTGTGGTTTTCTTTCTCTTATCTCTTTTGTTCAGTAATCTGTTGTTCCTTATTTCATGTGTTAGCTCTATTATATTTTGATTCCCATTCGAATAGTAAGGTTATTTTTTGCATAAATATGTTATGTGATTTGTCCTAAAGCTATATCGTGTTGTTGTTACATAACATTGTTGTTCCTTAACAGATTGCTGTTTTTGTTCGATTATAGAATAACAGTATTGTGCATACATGAATCGATATCACTACCTATTTATCTATGGTTTACTTTCAATTGAGATCGTTGTTCATTTGAACTGTTGTCCCACTGTGGTTGTAGTTGCTGTTTCTTTATAACAGGTATTATTTATTATTACGCCGAAACTCAGATTATTGTTCCTTTAACCTACAAGTGTTGCGTATAGCATTTAATTTAGTTTTCTATGTATTCACATTGGGTTTAAGTTTCTATTCCATATTTCATAGCTTCCTTTAATTTGTTGTTCCATTGATGTTTGCTGTTTAAATCATTTCTGAGTAGAGATTGCAATTGTTGTTTATTTCATAAGATTAAGCTTTGCTATTCAATTAAGTGAAATAGATTATTTGATGTTCTATTTATTTCCATTTGAATTATCATTACTTTAGTGTGTACAAACGATCTAAAACTGAAGCGAATACTGACAATTGCTGTCCAGTTCCCAGGTTGATGATCTTTCCCTTAATTTGCTTCTCAATTACATCAGTTTACAAAGGGATGAGTTATCACTACTACACTCTTGAATGATATGTTGCTATAGTGAATGATTTAAAAGTTTCCTTTTTTGAAAATAGATTTCATTTCAAGCATCCATTTACTCTTGTATTCATAAGCACTATACTACTAAGCATTACTTTGACAAATGACCACCTCAGACTAAGTACACTCTTTGAGATAACAAATCGTGCCTGGATTGACAATTAATTTAGGGTAAATAGAGGTGAAAAAGACCCTTTTTACTGCTTGACATTTTGGCACCGTTGCCGGGGAAGAGTGTAGCCATTTGATCTTTTCAGAGTTTTGTAAGTACCTACTAGGAGAGAATTGGGTTTTAAAAATGGAAGGTAAGAACCTGAGTATGGAGCATGTAACAGCCCTGCTCCCCTGTCTGCTTTCCTGCAGATTTGTTGTTGTTTTTGGGTAGAAATTAGAATTTGATTTGTGTGCATGACTAAGTAGAAAAGGTCTGAAAAGTATCCTAAACCACTACCAAAACCTGAAAAAGCTAAGGGTTCAGTGACCCTTGGCTAATCAACCTTTATAGATGAAATCCTTAAGAAAGCAGAATCTCAGCCTTCAGTAGGACCTAGAAAAGTTGCTTCTAGACAACCTACTAGTTCCCTTTAGGCCACAAGATCACCATTTGTAGCCTTGGATGAGGTGCATAGCCAAATTGAAGAGCAAGATTTTCAAGAAATTGAGAATTCTAGCCCAAAATAATTACAAGAAGGGAACCTTAGCAACCTCTATGAAGGAAGAGGAGAAATAGGGGAAACTAAAGAACCAAGATCTCCTCTTGGGATAATTCAACCATTAAGCAGACCAGATAAGGGAAGTGCTATAATGATCATCCAAAACGAAGAATCCCCCCAAACATTAAATCAACAAGGAACTCTCATTATCCCAGATCAAGGAAGTGTTGTTAAGGCCACTCCTGGTCCTTCTTGTCAGCCTAAGAATACCCTCCTAGACATCCCATAAGGTTATTAGCATATATTTGACCAAATGGCCAGAACCAGCCAAACACCCAAACCTCCACGCTGCAATATCCCATTGTAGATACTGCAGCCAATGCACCTATGAAGGCCATCCCACTCCAACACATCCCTACATTCCATGGCCTTATGTCAGAAGATCTCGATGCATTTTTATTTGAATTTGATGTGCTATGTAGAGGATATGACTATAACACCGATCCCCAAAAACTGAAATTATTTCCCTCTACACTAAAAGGGGCTGCAAAAATATGGTTTATGGGATTGGGTGGAGGTGTTATAAATAACTGGGATAAAATGAAAAGTGCTTTTCTGAAATAATATCATGATTATTGTAGGTCTAGAGAGTTAAAAGATGAAATATTTCAGATGGTAGCTAGACCTAATGAAACATTAGAAGAGTATGTTGAACGTTTTCAATATAATCTTCAAAGATCTCCTTATGCATCATTACCCTTACTTGATAATGTATTAAAAACAACATTAATGAAAGGAATGAAGGAACAATGGATTGAAAAACTAAATATTATGGGAAAAGGAGATATTTATCAGGAAAATTTTCTTGACATTATTGATTTATGTATCAGGAGTTCGAGAGGCAGCACAAGACTAAAACTAGCAGAATATGACATGTTTACAAGAGATAATAAGATCTCTACAGAAGGAGTAACTCATGCAGAAATTGGAAATTTATTAGAGAATTTCAAAACTGATATATTGGGGACTCTAACAACACAACTCAATATTATGCAAGCAAAACATAAACAAGCAGAGGCAGAGAAAAATCTGGCAATCTTCTGTCCTAGATGTAGAAAGAAACACAGCCAAAAAGAGTGTCCATTAGATGTGGTTCAGGTTTGCGCCATTTGTACAAAAGACCACTCTATAGAGAGTTGTCCCTCACTTCCTGGTTTGAAAGTAGTATACAAAGAAGCGGAAGAAGAACCAGAACTGGTGTACCTACTTAATCAGCACCATCAATGGCAGCTGCGTCAATAAGGTATCTTCCCCGATCCAACTTCTTCTTTTCAGCCTTCGCAATATCATGCTTAGCAATATAATACAATGTGGAAAAATCAACCCCCCTTCCCAAATTGGACACAACAACCATTTCCTTCATCCTCTCTATGGCTGAATCAAACAAGCCAATCTAATTGGCCAAATTTTCCCTATGCTCCACCATATTGGCAAAATAATGTGTATCCAACACAATGGTCCCCTCCTACTTCACAAAGTCAAGCCTGGTAGACAAACTGGCAAAGACTGGTGAATCAACCAGTAGGAACCATTCCACTGATTCAACCTACACTGCCAGCACTACAACAAAACCCCTAGTCTAATTTAAGATCGCAACTCCTAGCCCAAAACAACCCAAACCCAAATAACAACCGGTTCAATCTATTCAAATAATTGAAACACCAGAACTAGAAACTTATTTAAGGGAGTGCAACGACCTTCAATTAAGATCTGGGCGCATTATAGAAACAGAGGGAGATAAAACTGTTCAAGTTGAAAATCAGTTACCTATAGAACAACCACCACAAGAAGAGGATGTGATCAGACAACAGACTCATGATCAATCAACTCTCCCCCATTCCCAGAATGAATAATTGTGACACGTCCTATAGAACATCCTAATTTTGATATTCTGGGAGAACTTAAGAATTTTTACATAAAAATTCCATTCCTCCAAGCCATCCAGAACATTCCAATATATGCGAAGACCATTAAAGAGCTATGTATAAAAAAACCAAGGAGGAGAATAACAAATAACCCAACAGTCCAAGTAGTTGGCACCTTATCTGACTTATTATCAGGAAGAGAAACACCTGTTAAGTATGAAGACCCAGGAAACCTGATAGTAGCAGTAAAAATCAATGGATAAACCTTTTCAAATGCCTTAGTTGATTTAGGGGTTGCAATTAATATTTTAACAACCGCCACTTGTCAAAAAATAGGCATTACATCAGTAGAACCGACTTCCACTTTATTAGAACTGGTTGACCGATAGGTGGTTAGGCCAGAAGGGACACTACATGATGTCATGGTATCTGTTGATTCCTGGGAGTATCCTACCAACTTTCCGATAATAAACTCCAAAAACTGACTTGATGGACATCCATTGATTTTAGGTAGACCTTGGCTTGCAACCGCTGATGCTTATATTCACTGCCGACAAGGCAGCATGACTATAACTAGAGGGAGTAACATCGAGAATCTAGCCCTATACCCTCCCGCCCAGCCAAGTGTCACAATAATAAGAACTAACAAACATCCTGTATCATACCTCACCAAAAATATTAGGTCCCCATTAACCATAGAAGATGCCCTCGATTTCAAAGATCAAACAGAGGATGATGTTATTAACAACTTTATTAGCTAGAATGAATCTAGATCCCACATACAATGTCACATGATAGAAGCAACATTTGATAATGAATTAGAAGAAGATCCTCTCAAAGACACTCATGATGAAACAATACCTACTACCTCTGTGTCAAAGAGAAAAACTGTAGAGATTGAGCCAGGAAAAACTTTAAACATTAATGGCAACCTGACTCCCGAACAAGAAGCAAAGCTAATCCAACTACTAAGAAAATACAAAGAAGCATTTGCATGGGATTATCCTGACATGAAAGGAATCGATCCCCAGTTATGTACACACCACATTTACACAGAAAAAGATGCAAGACCTATTTGCCAACCCCAAAGGAGACTTAACCCTCATCTAAAAGACATTGTGAAAGCTGAACTACAAAAACTTTTAGATGTGACTTTGTTTATCCTATCTCCGATAGCAAATGGGTCTCTCCGCTTGTAGTGGTGCCAAGGAAGAATGGAAAATTGAGGATTTGTGTAGATTACAGAGAACTAAACAAAGCAACACAAAAAGACCACTTTCCCCTTCCATTCATTGACCAGGTATTATATACTTTAGCAGGAAAGAAATTATTTTCTTTCTTGGATGGCTTCAGTGGATACAATCAGATTCAAATTCCCCTGAAGACCAAGACAAAACTACTTTTACCTGTCCTTGGGGAACATTTGCCTACAGAGTTTTACCCTTTGGCCTATGTAATGCCCCTGCCACATTTCAAAGGGCTATCCTCAGCATCTTTTCAGATTTAATAAATGAAGGGCTCGAAGTATACATGGATGATTTTACACCATACAGAGATGATTTTGACCTAGCATTAGACACACTAGAAAGAGTGCTGCAGCGATGCATTGCCACCAGGCTCTGTTTGAGCCATGGAAAATGCTATATGATGATGAGTGAAGGACTTATTTTAGGCCATTATATCTCAGCAGCTGGAATACAGGTAGATCCGGCCAAAGTTAAAATAATCTTGTTAATACCTACTCCTACCACATAGACAGAGGTACGCAGTTTTCTTGGACATTTTGGTTATTATAGGAGATTTATAGAACACTTTTCTCATATTGCTGCACCTATATATGCACTGACAGGAAATGTTGACTTTGTTTGGACAGAAAAATGTGACCGTGCTTTTGAGGATTTGAAAAAGCTCGTGTTAATGGCCCCAGTACTCAGAGGTCCAAATTGGGACCTGCCATTTTAAATTTCATCAAATGCTTCAAACATAGCTATTCGAGCAGTCCTTCGGCAGGAAAAAGACAAAAAACCATACCCAATCTATTACATTAGCAAGAATTTGTCTCCTGCTGAGCTAAATTATACCATTACTGAAAAAGAATTTTTAGCTGTGATTCATGCTGTCAATAAATTTTGGCATTATATCACTGGATATCCTGTTGTCTTATATACAGATCACTCTGCCATAAAATATTTAGCAAATAAACCAATCACAAATGGTAGAGTAACCACATGGCTGATTTTATTGCAGGAATTCGATATCTCAATAAAGGACCGACTTGGAAAAGAAAATCCTATAGCTGACTTTCTCTCATGAATGCCAAAACTAGTGGACGCGGTAGCGGTCGAAGATCAATTTCTAGACGAACATTTCTTCGTTGTTACTGTCAAAACACCCTGGTATGCTGATGTTGCAAATTATTTAGCAGGGAGCTACCTCTTTCATACAGGGGCAGATATGCACATCAAGAGATGCATTCGTGAAGATGAAATTTTTGAAATTTTGAAAGCTTGTCACGACAGACCATGTGGTAGACGTTTCACAGATTGGAGAACTGGTCACAAGGTGTTGCAAATAGGGTATTATTGGCCCACAATCTTCAAAGATGCAAAGAATTTTTTTCAAGCTTGTGACAGTTTCCAAAGAGCAGGATGCCTTGGACAGTTTGACGAAATGCTCCTCAACCCACAGCTAGTCATTGAACCATTCGAACGATGGGTGCTCAATTTTGTTGGCCCAATCAACCCATCATCGAACCAAAAAACATATATTCTGGTAGCAATAGAATATGTCACCAAATGGGTTGAAGTAGAGGCATTGCCAAGAGCTACAGAGGATTCCATTATTCAGTTCCTGATCCACATATTCGTGCGATATAACCTCCCAAGAGATATAATCACGGATAGAGGACCACAATTTGCTAGTAATAAAATTGCTACAACATTAAAAAACTATCATATTCAGCATAAAATTACTACTCCATACCACCCACAGGCGAATGGTCAAGTAGAAAGCACGAATAAGGTAATAGAAGCAATACTGACAAAAACCATTGCGTCACATAGACATGATTGGGCCACAAGATTGCTGGAAGCCTTGTGGCATATAGAACAACATGGAGAAGCACTACTGGATATTCACCATATCAGCTAGTAGTTGGGAAGGAACCCATCTTTCCAATAGAATTCGAAATACAGACCTTGAGAACAACACAAGAAGTCGGTCTAGATTTAAATGAGGTCTGGATGAATAGACTACAGCAGATCAACGAATTGGATGAAATAAGGCTCTCTGCTCTTCAACATGCTGTAGTAATCCAACAACAAAGAGCCAAATGGCATGACGCCCTCATAAAAAAGAATGTCTTCTGAGAAGGAGATTGGGAGCTCCTATACGATTCCAGGTTCCAGGATTTTCCGGGGAAACTTCAGACTCACTAGCTGGGACCATACGAAATCTAGAAGGTACACGATAATGGCACCATTACTTTAACCACCATTGATGGATTTGGACATACCTTTAAGGAAAATGGCCACTGAGTTTGATTGTACCACAAAGCACTCACTCGGGAATCCTTCTACCAGCAACTCCGGGAAGATTCTAACATGCAAATTCTGGCTGAGGAAGTAAACTCTTCCTCACCCCTGGCTCATTAAGTAATTTGAACTCTTTTAAATTTTATACATAATTTTTTTCTGTTCTTTTCTGTTCAGATTTCTGTAATTTTTGCATTTTGCTGTTCCTTTTCGAAGGAACAACACTTCTGCATTTTGCTATTCCTTTTCGAAGGCACAACAACTCCACTATTTTGTTGTTCCTTTTTGAAGGAACAACGATTTTTGCATTCTTTTGTTCCTTTTCAAAGGCACAACGATTTTTTCATTCTTTTGTTCCTTTTCGAAGGCACAACAATTCCACTTTTTTTTTGTTCCTTTCCGAAGGAACAACACTTTCATTTTTTCTATTGTTCCTTTTCGAAGGAAAAACACTTGCATTTTTTTGCTGTTGAAAAACACTTGTGTTTTTTGTTGTTCCTTTCTGAAGGAACATCACTTTTATTTTCTATTGTTCCTTTTCAAAGGAACATCACTTGCATTTTTTTGTTGTTCCTTTCCGAAGGAACAACACTTTCATTTTATGTTGTTCCTTTCCGAAGGAATAGCGCTTGCGTTTTTTGCTATTCCTTTCCGAAGAAACAACACTTTGATTTTCTGCTATTCCTTTTCGAAGGAACAACACTTGCATTTTTTTTTGTTCCTTTCTGAAGGAACAACACTTTCATTTTCTGCTGTTCCTTTCTGAAGGAACAACACTTTCATTTTTTGTTGTTCCTTTCCAAAGGAACAACACTTTCATTTTCTACTGTTCCTTTCCGAAGGAACAACACTTGCATTTTTTGTTGTTCCTTTCCAAAGGAACAACACTTTCATCTTCTTCTGTTCCTTTCCGGAGGAATGGCACTCGCTTTTTCTACTGTTCCTTTCCGAAGGAACAACACTTTCATTTTCTATTGTTCCCTTTCAAAGGAACAACACTTTCATTTTTTCTACTGTTCCTTTTCGAAGGAACAACACTTTCATTTCTTTCGTTGTTCCTTTCCAAAGGAACAACATTTTCACATTTTTTTGTTTGCACTTGTTTTCTTTTCTATTCCATCTTGAAGATAACATTTTTAGAGTGCATTTTATTCTTTGTGTGTTTTACTATTTCAATCATTTTCTGATTTATGCTCAGCTATACATTCATGCAAAAAATACAAAAACTAGAGGATACTGAAATCAGCAAATTACATAAAAAACGTTATCTTTACAAGAAATTGCTTTGAATTGATAAGAGAAAAGAGTAAATGACACAACTATTGATCACCTTGCTGTCATTATTCTACTAATACCGATATGATTGGTTATCTTTATCATGATGGTTCTTTCTAAATTCCCATAATCCTCTTTGATCATTATTAATGAATAAGAACAAAGGGTATATTTTTCTATTGAGATGTTAAGACTTCTTCAAGAATTCCTACTCTTAAGGAGTGCTAAACCACCCTTTGTGTATAAATAGGAAAAGTGCTTTGTAAAAGAAAAAAAAGATAAATGTTTATATGATTTGCTAACATGGTTTTTCAAATGAAGGATAGGGGGTTTCATCAAAAGCCAGCCTACCATGATCATAAGGGAGAAAGTGAAGTGGCATTCCCATTATGGCCACCACACTAGGGATATGGTCCAAGAGGCACATTAGAAAAATAAAAAGTCCTTGGAACAGGAGGTCTCATCACAAGCCAACTTGCCCACCTTTCACTCCTTCCTAGTGAATGGCATTATGATTTATTTGGTTACCAAGCCAGCATAATGGTCGCCATTCTGACATTGCACAACACTTTCCTAAGCATACACAAAGGATTATGCTTCCATGGGTGAAATAAACAACTCTGTCAAGGTTATGGACACCTATGGGAAACAAAGCTCTGTTGATGATATTGAAGTCATATTCCTTATACACCAACAGCAATTACAAAACCCTTCTTCTTATATCTTTGTAATGGGTCAAATGAAATTATGTACATAACCCCTCCAAACCTTTAATACATGAAAATATAATACAATCAATTATGACAGAAAAATTCAATAATGATTGCATTGACCTTTTATGCACGTCAGCTGTCCTCTCCTCCAATTCTCGCATCATATCACAACATTCTCTTATTTATTAAGCGATTCTATTATACAACTCGATTTCGGCAATCCCCTCATTCTTGTAAACATGGAATCCCTGTATACGCTGTTCCTTTATGACTCTATACTATGGCAGTTTAGCACGCTGCTCCTTCATTTGATAGTTGAGGATGGCCTATCACATTGTGGGGGGGAGCAGGTGACCTCATAATTTGCTGGCATACGTGTCAGCTTATCATTCGGAGAATTTTCACTCGGGAATAGAAAGGCTTAATGGTATATTGTTTTCCAATTTTGTTATCGGGAAATCTAGTGTCTATGCAGAGCTACTAGTCCCACGAAGGATGGTAGCTACCTTAGAAACAAACAAACTAAAACCACTTTCGTTTTCCTTTATGAGAAGTAAATAAGAGGGGAAAGAAGGAGACCAACCTCTGTCTTGCGCTTGGTTCCTTGCTTGATTCCTCTCGCTTCTGATAGATCTTTTCCACTTGCTTCCTCATTTACCCAGCTTCAAAGAGTACTTGTAGAATCAAAGCAGCATAACACTATCCAAGAATAGAGATCTACTATCATAAACAATATAGGACCAGATATATATTGACCACACAAATGCATATATCATCAATCATACAAGAATTTGGAGGAAAACTTGAATAACTTTATTAATAATCAAGAATAGAAAAGAGGATTACAACCAATTGTTCTGACCCAGCATCATCCTCTCAGCAAGAAAGCCCTTCTTCACCTCATGAAAAGCTTAGATCACCCAACACTATGATGTTACACCGAGAAACCCGCAGCACTTCCTTACAAGATACCAAATTCCAGCCTCTGGATCTTTGGGATGAGGGATCCATATATAGATGTTTGCAAGGGGGGTGAGTTATCTTTTGAGATTTGATTAGTGTCCTCTCTCTGATAGTTCTTGATTCCACTTGGAGATTGATGATCTCTTACTCATCCCTGGGCGAATGCAGAGAGGAAAGTGTCACAGGAGAAGTTTCTAGAAGATTCCATGACCCTCCACCTTGAAGATTGACCTTGCCATTTGTCCACTCTCACCCATCGCACCCCATAGAAGGGCTTTTCAGTATGCATCGCACCTCCTGTGTGCATTTAGGTGGGATGCAACACACTTTGACCATGGAGCAGGTGAGATGGTCCAATTTTAACTTGTTCTGAGTAGTTTTTCATGGAGAACTTCTGGGAGATGATGTAATCAGCTGACCTTATTCTTTTAGGGGTTGGAAAAACACTTTTAGGGACTTAAGATCCCTTGGTTTATGGACATTTATGATTGGGGTTGTAGTGCCCAAAAATGTCTATAACAGTTGCCCCCTAAATCATGAGGTCGTTAATCTTTTGATGTCGGGTGAAATGCTTTATCATGAGGATCCGAAGTTTTTTCAAGCTGGAAGGTGACCTGTAATAAGATACAACACAATACATTATCTTCATAATATTTTCATGATCTAGCTCAGGTGGGAATTCCCATGCTCAATTTTATAAATTCATTTTCATGTACATAAGGTAGACAATCGTCTGAGTGCAGACTGATGATTCTGGGAGACCCATCATCCCTTGGATTGGATGATTATCTGTGCAGTAATGATGTACATTTGATGTCTTTATTTTCCTGAATATATCGCAGCCCGGATGGATGAAACTAGATCCGGGGTCTTCAATCTCATTCGATCTTCACTCAAAGTATAAGTCGATCCATGTGAGAGATGTTTTGGAGTCGAACATGGAAAGACATCGCCTGATTACCAGCCAATGATGTAAGTTGTTAACAGGCACGAGAGGAATCACCGATAATGATGATGACCCTCAAGGTACTACAGTACAATTCACGTGGTGTGAATAAGGGACTTGGCATCAAACACCATGCAAAATCTTTCGGTCAAAGGCCATTGATTTAAACCTGTCGCCGGAAGTGAGAAACTTGCCATTGAGGCATGCAAGCTTCAAAGTACTGAAAGGGGTGTTCCTGGATCGACTTCTTGGATAATGAGCTGATGTCGACAAGAAGCGATCCGTCATAGGAGGGCCTTAGTGAATCCCACATCAATGACACAGAACGGAGCAAATGATTTTAATGGAGGTGAAAACGATCTGGTGATATAAGGTTCAAGGTGGCGGTCATGAAAGAATGGAGCATAAATGTATTGCAGTGGATGAGACATAGGTGAATTCTCTGAGCGACTTCTCTTGAACATATCGGCGACACTGACATGATGGATTGGTAGCGTTAACCCCAAATGTGTATGGTGTGATGGATCCATGGTGATATGACCAGTGAATGGAACAACCCAACCCGACTCAGATGCAGAGTGAAAGTGTCATGTTCAAGAGTGACTTGCTACTAATAAAGTTTCTTCAAGTTTTCTTCCCAAATTTTCCCCAGTCATTGCTGACCAGTACCTCTTTATTTTTGTTAACCTTGAGGAGGATAACATATGCTTGTTCAATAATTTGCCCTTCGGGCAAACCCATCGCTATGTTTTAACGAGCCTAGGGATAGTGAAACTCGTTCTTGTCTGTATGGACAAGTTTGTCGCTATTCGGTTTTAACGAGTTTAACGACAAAGATAACTTGGTCCTTTTCAATTTTAGAGAGTTTGAAAAGGGACGTAAAGAAAACTCCAATAATCCTTTTTTGTCATATAATCCCTTGAGTCTGAAAAAGTATAAAATAATACAAATGGGATGAATTTTTGGTACTTTTAACGAGCCGAACAAAACAAGCGCTCGACCTTTTTGTGTAATAATCCCTCAAGTCCAAAAAGATTAAAATCTAAAGGAGGGATAGCACTTCCGGACACTTTAACGAGCTGGAGAGGCCAATCGCTCAGCAATCTTTTCATATTTTACGAGTCAGTTGAGAAGATCTTAAAGGAGACTCGTCTTTTGAGGAACGAGTGATAAATTCGGGTAGCAGCTAATTCCAGGTAAAGTTTGGAATTTTCCAATCATGGTAGTGTCACAAGGATGGCTAACAGGATCACACTTCGCAGTTGTTCCTCAAAAAGGGTAAACAATCAAATGGAGGTGAATGATCGGCCAATATAAAGTGGAGGTGACGATGAGAACACGACCAAGGCTTCAAAGGCTGATGATAATACATTCACGATGGTTATTTACTGGAAATAGGTTCATTTTTTAATGAGCTTAAACTCTGGGGGAACATTTGCTCATTGCTTATGTTTATTTTTTAATGAGCTTTAATTCCGTGTTAAAACTGCTTGATCTAATGGTCATTGATTACTTTTTACCATTGACAACTTTTTTCCTTCAAAGGTTGTACTACCTGCTCAATTGCTTCATCAAACTAGTTAGAAACAAACAATTTATGTTTGAAAAATGAGTCAAAACACTAGTATTTTACTTGAATTACATGAAAAGTAATTTAAAAGTGGTTTTTTACCTCTCATTTTACCATTTCATTTGAACTTTGGTTTGTTGGAGCTTTAGAGGTGCTTTCCCCCTTGATTTTCACTAGCTGATTCCAGGAGATTCTGTGGACGATTCTCGGCGCCGTCTAGACTAGGTAGGAGCTAAACCTGAGCTCTTCAGTTTCATCTTTTCCTTTTTGAATTTTGAGCATGTTTTCTATTTTTTCTGAACCTCTGGGTTTGAAAAACTCGCCTTGGCTCCATCGCACCTCTTCTATATCGAAAGGTGCAATGCATGCTGGCTTGGCCATTGGCCAATTAGCATGCATCCCACCTAGAACAATGCTGGGAGTGTGATGGGCGCAAAGAGGGAAATTTATGCACAGTTTCTCTTGGAAAATTTTTCCTGTTTTTCACCAAATCAGGATCCTGACTCTTCTCTTGTTTGTTTCAGACATTCATTAGAGCAAAATGCATGTTACATGGCGAGAACGTGAGCATGAAGAAGAGGACATGCTTTCTTTACATGATCCGGTTACGGTAAATGCACTGCGGAACTCTAGTCTATTCAAGTTTTTCCGCATCTCTAGCATGAGGCAACAAATCAACTTGTTGCAATATTTTCTTGATGCATGGGATCCTACCGCCTAGGTGTTCTAGATTAGGGGCAAGTCCATCGCCTTGACTATCGTGGACATCTATTTTTTGACCGGCTTATCGAGGCGGGGTGCCCCTATCTCATTATCAGGTTCAGCCCATGGGGGTGAATCTATGAGAGATTACATTCGCAGGTATTGCAGAGAGGGATCTCAGCCGAGTAAGGATGGCAAGATCAATATCCGAGATGTCACTGACAGGTCCTTGAGGACCATTCTTTTCACCTTTGCTAGACTGGCTGGTAGTGTGGCTCTTCATGTGGCCAACAGGTCTTATATGCAGTACACATTGGAATGCCTTGAACCAAAGGTATTCAACTGGTGTGATGCAGTACTCTCTATGATGAAGGAACAACTGACCAAGGTGAAAAACATAAGATTGAAGAACTTTGGATATGGTTCTATCTTGACCGCTTTTGCCTTGGAAAAGATCCCACTGATGCAGCCGCAGTATGTTTCACTTGGTTTACCTCCACCGACTGAGCCACGGATGCAGTGATGGGTCGACCTTATGGCCAAACATGCTGGTCAGTCCCAGGTTTCCTCTTCTGATACCTTTTTCGAGTGGTTCAACCGTCAGGAGATGGTTTTTCCGAGTATCCATATGCAGGTATGGATTTCCGGGGTGATCCGGATTTGGTACTGTCGGCTGGCGAGTAGTGGGGTGTCATCGGTAAATCCTCTTACCATATCTCTGTTTATCATTTCTTTTATAATTTTCTTGTGCTTTCTTCTATCAGGACTAATCAAAACTCATGTGCTCATGCAGATGTTGGACCAGTTCGACCAGTAGTATGCTTGAGAGTGCCAGCTGCCGCTCCAGCAGGAGAGGTTGTGGGAAGGGCTATCCTTCGTGACCTTGATGTGGTCGAGACTCTTTCAGCATTGCAGGACCATGTTGAAGGCCTCACTCTTGGTATTCTGAACATGAGGACTGAAGAGCTGCCTCTGAGGTTGCAGCGACATACTACTAGCGTGCCGAGTCGATGGACTAGGCTTTTACGCATGATTGCACAGGCGGTGACTTGTTATCACCAACATCATTAGACTAGGGTTCCCCCTAGCGTTTTGAGTTTTGGGTCATTTGACCAATTTTGTCTTGGTTACAGAACATTATGTGTAAACCATAAATAGTTATATATATATATTTTTGATTTTTGGAGTTTTATTTTGGTTAAGTTACATGATCCTGATGCAAATACTGATGAAATGCTTCTTTTTATAAATGTTGCAAATGTCTATCTAACACATAATTTGCCAATGAATCTGTTAATGTGTTTAAGTTTCTGGAAATACGCTGATATTGAATAAAATAAAATTGCCTCTCCAAAATCTTGACCCATAGGAACATGCGATAGATAGCTGGATTTCAGACGGAGTAGATACCAGTGCATTGTAGTATGACGAGTTATGAGTCTAGCCAGACGACAGGTCGGCTTATGCCATGTGTGATGGCATCAGAGAGAAGTTCTATCAACACGCTATATTCAGTGATGTTATTTTTTGACCGACCAATACATACCCCTCTGAAACTTACTAACTCGTCGCTTGGATCAAAAATGGCCCAGGCCGCAGAAGATAGGTTCTGCGAACTACGACTTGCTCCGTCAGGATATCCAAAAAAAGATTCCAATAGGTTCGACATCTGCGACAAATGTAAAAAGTGGATTACTTGACCAAAACAATTACCCTTAGCAAAAACAAAAATGTAACAAAAGCATATGGGTTACCACACTGAATCATGCGTAGTAACGCTTAAGGTACAACCTGTTACGGGGTTGCGCCAGTGGAATCCCATCATAATCCATTAACTCGTAGGCTCCTTTTGCTAATACACTCTTAACAATATAGGGGCCCATCCATAATGACTTGAACTTACCTGCTCCCAATTTATCGGATTCCTGGTCATAAAGTAAGACCAAGTCACCTTCTAAGAAGACACGGGGTTTGACATTTTTGTTGAACTGCGCCTTGACTCGTTTCTTATGGGCTTTGTTAGCCAAAGCGGCATCACGACGGGTTTCATCGAACTAGATTAGTTCCAAGAAATGAGCCTCCTCTTCTAAAGTTCCGGGGAGAAGGTCGACTACGAGTTTGAGGGATGAGATTTCACACTGAACTGGTAAGATTTCTTCTAGGCCATACACCAGTTGAAAAGGAGTAAACCTAGTTGCATTCCTTACCAATGTTCAGTATGCCCACAAGGCTGAGTACAGGATCAGGTGCCAACTCCTTTTGTGGACTCCAATCATCCTTTGCAGCATCCGCTTCAGGTTTTGTTTATTGCTTCAACTTGTCCATTGGCCTGCAGGTAATATGGAGTAGACCTGTCGTGGGACAACCCCAATTTGGCAGCCAATTCGACCATCATGTGATTGCGAAAATACGATCCATGATCTGTGACTATAGCCTGAGGAATGCCGAATCTGGCGACTACATGATTGAAAAAGAAAAGGGCAGCTGTTTCACTGGTGTTATCTAATGTAGGCATTGCGTCGACCCATTTGGTAAAATAGTCTACTGCGACTATGACATACCTATGCCCCCCAGTCGAGGTGGGGTTACATGTCATGAAATCAATGCCCCATTTGGCGAATGGACCAACAGCAACTATCGATTGCAGGGGTGTGGGTGGTTTTCTGGTTTTTCTATCGAAAATTTGACATGCATGGAAACTTCTGACTGCGGTTATGCAATCTTTGAACATTGTTGGCCAAAAGTATCCTGCTCGTAAAAATTTTTGCGTCGTAGCGTAACGAGATTGATGCCCCCCACACGCACCTGAATGGAAATCATTCAGGACTTTTTCGGCCTCCTCATGGGTGAGGCACCTCCTCAGAACTGGATCAACACCATGACGGTAAAGTGTATCACCGACGATCATGTAGTCTTTCGATTAGTATCGAATACGTTTTTGTTCCAAGCGAGAGGTATTGGACCTATATTTTTGGGTTTGGAGATAGATGATTATATCTCCATACAACAGATTGCTTGAAGATATTAGAAACAAAGATTCATCCATGATGGTTTCTTCGGATGTTTCATCGTTGGATGACGATGGGAGATCGCATAGTAATTCCGCGAAAACCAGGGATTTCTTTGATTTGGAAATTTTACGAATTCCAGATCAAACTCTTGAAGAATTTCTATCCATTTTGAATATTTTCCCCCAAGCAACTGTCGCAACAATATATAAGTCATGGGGTTGCAATCTGACAAAATGGTAGTTTTCGAAAGAGGACATAGTGTCGAAATCTCTGTATCGCTTGAACGGCTTCGAGAGCCAGCTTTTCAACATATGAATACTTGCTTTCTGTATCATTTAATTTTATACTCAAATAATATATGGGATGTTCAATTCCATTGTCTTCTTGAACTAAAACCATTGCGATGGTTGTATCCGCTGCAGCCAGATACAGGTTAAAGTCTTTTTGATAATCAGGAGCGTACATTAATGATGCTTTCATTAGCGATTCCTTTAAAGCATCAAAGGAAGCTTGCGCAACCTGATCCCAGATGAAGGGTACTTCTTTTTTCAATAGACGTGTATAACCTTTAGCTAGTTCGGCGTAATTTGGAATGAACCTCCTCAGAAAGTTTGCTTTCCCTTAGAGTTTCTGAATCTGAAGCAAATTTGAAGGTGGAGGAAAATTTATGATTGCCTGAACCTTACATGGGTCGAGACGGATCCCGTCCTTCGAGACTACAAAGCCAAGCAAACAACCAGAACTGACACAGAACACAGATTTGTGCGGATTGAGTCGTATCTTGTAGTGTCGGCAACGTAGAAATATCGCTCTCAAATGCTGCGGGTGATCAGTCCGCTTTCGCGAATGAGCCAGAAGGTCATCGAGATATGGTTGAACGATGTTTTTGATGTCATGGAAGGCATAATTCATTGCCCTCTGAAATGTTGCCCTTGCATTCTTTAAACCAAAGGGTAATTTGCGATATGCAAATGTGCCCCACAGACAAATAAATGCAGTCTTGGACTGGTCCTGTGGGCGGATATTTATTTGATTATACCTGGAGAATCCATCCATAAATGAAAATATTTCACATCCGACGCATTCATCAATTATCTAGTCAATAAAGGGTGTAGGGTATTTGTCTTTTGGACAAGCTTGATTTACATCCCTATAATCGATGCACACTCTAATCATTCCTTGTTTTTCATCACAGGAACAATGTTTGATACCCAATCGGTTAGAGGAATCGGGTAAATAAAACCAGCATGGAGAAGTTTTTCAACTTCTTCCTTGATGGCAGCGACTTTCTTGGGGTGCACCTTCCGTAGCCGTTGACGTACTGGTTTGACATCTGGATACATCTTGATTTCATGTTCAACGATATTCGAGTCAATGCCTGGCATTTCATCATATGACCAAGCAAAGACATCTCTGAATTTGTGAAAAAGAGCATTATATATTTCCAGTTCTAAAGGAGAACAACATTTGTCGACATAAATATTCTCTACAACATCTGTTTTGGTCGAGATATTTATGGCGATAGTATCTTCAATATTGGACAAGTTTCACTCGGAATCCACCGTGTTTACAGTCTTTGATAGGAAATCAAAAGCTGAAGGATGATGAAGGTCATTAGGAGTATCTTCTTGACAATCTGGAAGATGGGAACGATGGTGGTAATCTTCCCATGGCGCCTCGTCATTTATCATTGACTGAACAATTCCTTCGTCGGTGTAATGTACTTGCGACCAAGTATCCGAAGGGGTGCCATATTCCTTAGACCTATCTATCCAAACGCTTGATGAGCGTTGATTTGGGTTTGCCTCCCGTGCCAAAAACATTGATTGCTACAATATTTCTATTGGGCTTGGAGGCAATACCTGCAGATGGTCCATGTTAATATCGTTTTCTGAGATCTTTTGAATGGAAGATATCATATTGCAGGTTCCTACCATCGCCACTTCCACCAGATTGATTGGAGGCGGGAGAGAAAAAGTTCCCATTAATATAGGGTCTTTTAGTAGGCCTACTCCGATATTTTGAAGCGAATGGGGGCTTCCATGGATCATCGGAATGCTTCCCGTAACTTGGGAACTATTGGGGAGAAATGTTTGTTGGTCGATGATTGTAATTCCTCCTTGAAAAGGAAATGCAATATTCCTAAAGTAGGTCAATGCAACCACAGCCATAGCATATATCCAGGGCCTTCCTAGTAGGATGTTGTAATCGAGGTTTCCGTCGATTACTTCAACATTTATTTCTACTGTTTTCCCTCCCAGTTCAACTTGCAAGTTACTTAAAATCCCATATGGGGTATATGTTCGTCCATCAAATTCTTTTAATGTCGTCAAAGATCGCGACAAGGTTGGAGATCCTAAAGTTTTCCAACAACTCATCGACATAATAAATGTAGATGCCTCCTCATCAGTAATTGTTCGATGAACAGTTTTGTTGAGGGCTTTCACTTGAATGAGGAAAGCTAGTTGAGCTGGTAACTGAGGATCATATCCTTTGTGATTAAAGGACACAAGATTAGAATCCTTTGGGTCAATCCCACCTATTGCTGATAATAAAGCCTGCTTTTGGGAGGAGCAATTTTGTAGTACCTCAAGTGTCGACATAGCGGATGGTGATTGGGCCAGATCTTCCACTATATTATAATGTTGTGCTGCTCTGGCACGAGGATTAAATGTCAACTTGTGTACTACTTCCTTTGGTGGTTTTATTGTTAGCTCTGGAATGATGGGCGGCACAACTTCTGTCGAAGTTGTTGTTGAACTACTAGGTTGATATTTATCCTTATTGTTCGACAGCTGTGGATTCCCGTAATCTTTATTCCTTGTCGTTATCAAAGCATCATTCTGCTTTTTCAAAACCGACAACATCAGCACTTGGGATGGGGAAGCATTGTCACTAGCAACCAGATTTGTTCCTGAATTTGGGAACGGATCAGTCAATACCGCCGAGGTTTTTGAATTCTTGAAGAATTTTCTAAGCTCGGATTTATATGGACAATCTCTTGTCCAATGATCCTCATCACATATAAGACATGGACGATTTGGTTTCTTATCTCCAGAAGGGTTTGCAGAAGATTTTTCAGGTGATGATTCCTCCTGTTTCTTCTCCTTCCCTTTGTTTTTCTTCTTGCCTCCTGGTTGCTTGGTTTCTTTGCCTTTATTAGTTGAGACGGCATTTACTTCCGAGGCGAGAAGTTCTTCTTTTTCATTTTGACTAGAAATCTTACAGGCCTTTTTAGATGCAGCCTTTGTCGATTTCGTGTCTGTCGTACCAATCACGCCATCACCGGCATGAGAGTCATTGTTCGATTTAGGAGGAGGAGGAACGGAAAATTCCGGCCTGGGAGCATCAGGGATTTTATTGTAGAGCGTGCCAGACTGAGAATAAATCAAGTCTAAATATCGCGCACGAGCAATAAATTGCTCTTCAGTGATGACTCCTCCTTTTTCCACATCTTCTGTAATGGAAGTTAATAATGACTTAATAAACCATTTAGCTAAAAGCTGATCAGGAACATACGTTTTTACCATTCTATGATGATGTCGCCACTCATGAATATGATTGGATATGTGAGTGGATGTCATTTGCTTGAAATTGGTAAGAAGTTCTATTCCCGTTTCGTACCTTATGGGTAACTGAAAATGGGTTAAAAAGTTTGTGGCTAGGGCACTGAAGTTATCAAACGAAGCTCTCGGTAATTCGATATACCATTTTGCTGCCGGACCAGTTAACGTTCTCTGAAAAAGGCGAAGCCTAATTGAATCATCGTTTAGGGTGTTTGATGAACACCACAAATGAAAGGTCATCACATGATTCGACGGGTCTTCACCCGGATTTCCATTAAATTTAGGAATATTTGACGGAAGTTTACGCGGAATCGCTGGCCACCAAGGGGTGTAAGCAATTTGATCGTTCGTTAGCCTATTTAGATCTGGTAACTCTAAAGTTGCCACGAAGGGTAACTGTTGATTCAGGTTTGGCGAAGCATACCCAGGATAAGATGGAATTGCCTAAGCAGTTGGTCTTTGCATACCAGCATAATGAATTTGATGTTGGTAACTTTGGTAAGGTTGATGGGCATAACCATTGTAGAATGGTTGATTTTGACCGTTTTGAATATACGGCTGCCCATTATTCACAAAGATTTGTTGCTTAGATCCTTGGTATACTTGTTGGAATTTCGGTTGTTGGTATTGCACCAACCATGGTTGTGAAGCCATGTGCTGTTGTCCAATACTGGCCATTTGACCAAGATGAGGGGTAATTGTACCCGTTTGGGACTGTGTCATTCCACTAGTTGGCGATTGTGGTTGAGTCGCAGGGACAAGAGGTTGTTGCATTACAACCTGAGGTTGGCATACAACAGGCAACGCTTGTACTTGTGACACCATCACAATAGCCGACATAGTTGGTATATTTGACATAGGTAAACATTGTTGCATCGAATATACAACTCTTGGTTGTTGAGGCAGTATTGGCACCCAACCGCTAGATGTAATTCCAGCATAACCTGAATTTTGTTGTGAACTCTCGTATGGTTGCGGTAATCTGGTACTCAAAGGAATTGTTTGTCCTTGAGGACCGGACTATCCAAATTGACACCGTGAAGGATCAATTTGCTGAGACTCAAAATAAGAGTTCCCGGATATTATTCCGGATGAACAAACGGGAACGGACCATACTGTCGAAATAGCCCCTGAGTGGGCCCCATCTAGCGATTGAGAGCTAGTTGGGACAGATGGTATGCCATCGAACATTGTTGGAGAGACAACAAGAAGTTCTGTCGTTGCTGTGTCGGATGACACAGTCCTAGATGTCGACGGTTGTTTAGACATTTCTATTCTATCCAAAAGATTCCCTAGCGATTCTACAGGAGCTTCCGATAACAGTAGACTAATTTCTGATGAAGAAGGATATAGAGTGATCCCAACTCCAAATTGCGATGGAGTACTAGATGGAGGATCCTCCACAATCTCTTCTATAGCAATCAGATTAGGTGGAAGAGGTAGACCGTCAAGTCCGTAAAATATTTCTAGTGCCAAAGAAGGTATAGAATCTGCAGCGACAGATGTTTGGGGAATAACACCTTCTGAATCAGCTGTAGATGCAGCTGGTCAAGTAATACAAGTGTTTACCTTCACACTAGGATCAGTTCTACTGTCCTTTGGTAGCTGCGGAACTTCTCCTGTAAAGGCAGGGATACCAGAAATGGTTGGAGTAACTGGAGTTTCCGATGGTGTTGGAACACTTGTTCTAACTTTACTAGGGGATTTGGAACCGGTTAAATGAGTTCGCTTCGTCCGTAACAGTTTTGATTCTGGAGACAAATACGGTTGACTCGTAAGCCTCCGAGAACGACGGGGTTTCAATTAACTTTCTTCCACGATTTCGGATTACTCGATCAACTAAAAATCAAGGGGAAATATGTTTCCGAATTAAACGAATTTTAGACGCTTTGACACAACTTGATTTTTCAATTTTTAAGAGTCGAGAAAAAACAAAAGATGACTCTAGTCGCCTTCGATTTTTAATGAGCTTGAAGTGACAAGTGCTCAGATGGACCTTTTCTTTTATGGAGTTTGAAAAGGAACGAAAGAGACTACTCTGGAAATCTAGACATAGGGATTACCAAACCAATCGAAAAACTGCAGAATACCTTTTACGGTACGACAGTCAATCTTCCCGAATGCTGTGTTCAGTGCATTGCGATCGATAGGGTGGCAGACACGGCTTCCTATGGATAAAGGATAAAGCCTATTGTGGTCTCCCAATATATACTCGACGGTACGTGGGAGCACAAGTCCGTACTGGCACTTATCGTCTCAAAGTGGAGGAATCACCCAACCAGCGATGAAACAACAGTTACCAGGCTTTATGTCGCCAGAATACGTCTCTAGCCTAGACTTCTAAATGTTGTGCATTAGGTTCCAAAGCGTTTTTAGATTCATTAAATTTATTTTACGGTTGATCTTGCTTAAGAAATTTTCCTTTCAATTTCACCGCGTGATGTAGATATACAATTCCTAAAATGCAATCTAAGATGATAAACAATCGTTTAATCTTCTTTTTGCATTGAAAATCCTAGCTACTAAGGAAAGAGAGATGATATTCTTTCAACTTAGAGCAGAGAGCACACACTATATGCACTGTCCTAAATCAAACCAACAAACAGTCTAAATGCAAATGCACATGCATGTATTTATTTTCAGCCTTCTTAATGTGTGAATGATAAAAACAAAGCTAAGCCATCTGAATTATTTTTCAAAGCGGCATTACTAAAAGGTTCCTTTTCAAGACAAAATGAAGACAATGACGACACTTTGCGATTTGGAATTGAAAACTTTCTTTCGACACTTGAAAAACTACTAATTCAAATCAAATACAAGATTAACAGTGTAATCGACTATTAATAACAATCGGATTCTCTTCTATGACTAAAAACGACACTTGCGACACTTTCAAATCAAGAAACGACAGTTCAATTACGCTACTTCTTTGTAAGGAGAACTGAAAATGGATCACAATACATAAAAACATTTACATTTCTTTTCACAATGGAGGCAGAATAATGGTAAGGAAGCGGGTTCCTATAGAGGTATACTGACTATAGATAGCAGAACTCCTGAATAAAGCTGAAAAGAGTGAACACAGAAACCAAAATCTAAGAGCAGAAGAGGTCTTTCCTGATCAGCGCACCTGTAACATAGGGAAAGTCAGATGCAGCGCACCTACTACACACGGGAAGTGCAATGCATCCAGATTCCAAAGAAGAGACAATTTGATGGTCCAGGGATGAGACTTCAACTGGGTTCTGGGTCACAGTTTGCAGCTCAGTTTAGGGATTTAGGCCGAGCAAGTGGTAATCAATAAATAAATCACAGGGGTAGATCTAAGGAGGTTACCAGAGCCACCACAAGGGCAATTAGAGAGTTTGTAAATAAATTTTTCAGTTCATAAACAAAGCTTGGAGATAGACTGAAGCAACATTGATCTACTTTGCACTTGCATAGCAAATGGAGTTCGAAGGCTAGCTGGCTTGACTTCAGGCTCCGTCTGTAAGTTTATAAAGCAAACAAATATAGACAAAGAAACAATCTATTCGCTCCCTAGTGGAGTCACCATTTTGTTATCAGGAAATCTAGTGTCTATGCAGAGCTACTAGTCCCACTAAGGCTGGTAGCTACCTTAGAAACAAACAAACTAAAAACACTTTCGTTTTCCTTTATGAGAAGTAAATAAGAGGGGAAAGAAGGAGACCAACCTCTGTCTTGCGCTTGGTTCCTTGCTTGATTCCTCTCCCTTTTGATAGATCTTTGCCACTTGCTTCCTTGTTTACCCAGCTTCAAAGAGTACCTGTAGAATCAATGTAGCATAACACTATCCAAGAATAGAGATCTACTATCATAAACAATATAGGACCAAATATATATTGACCACACAAATGCATATATCATCAATCATACAAGAATGTGGAGGAAAACGTGAATAGCTTTATTAATAATCAAGAATAGCAAAGAGGATTACAACCAATTGTTCTGACCCAGCGTCATCCTCTCAGCAAGAAATCCCTTCTTCACCTCATGAAAAGCTTAGATCACCCAACACTATGATGTTACACCGAGAAACCTGTAGCACTTCCTTACAAGATACCAAATTCCAACTTCTGGATCTCTGGGATGAGGGATCCATATATAGATGTTTGCAAGGGGGGTGAGTCAGCTTTTGAGATTTGATTAGTGTCCTCTCTCTGATAGTTCTTGATTCCACTTGGAGATTGATGATCTCTTACTCATCCCTGGGCGAATGCAGAGAGGCAAGTGTCATAGGAGAAGTTTCTGGAAGATTCCATGATCCTCCACCTTGCAGATTGACATTTCCATTTGTCCACTCTCGCCCATCGCACCCCATAGAAGGTCGTTTTAGTATGCATTGCACCTCTCGTGTGCATTTAGGTGGGATGCAACGCACTTTGACCATGGAGCAGGTGAGATGGTCCAATTTTGACCAGTTCTGAGTAGTTTTTCATGGAGAACTTCTGGGAGATGATGTAATCAACTGACCTTGTTCTTTTAGGGGTTGGAACAACACTTTTAGGGACTTAAGAGCCCTTGGTTTGTGGACATTTATGATTGGGGTTGCAGTGCCCAAAAATGTCTATAACAAATTTGCATGGCTCGTTGTTCCGAAGCTATTTCCGTATTATGCTCTGCAACAATTAGCAACAATTCGAAATTCAAACAAGCTTGATGTTTCGTCATTTTCTCTGTGTTTGCTAACAGCTTGAACAACCTGTTGTTCCATTGCTGTCTCTGCATTTTTTTATAGTGTTCTAAGCATGGGAGGAAGATCAATTTGTAGAGAACCATAAGTGTTGATGGTCTCTGATGTTGCACAAGAAATCCTAACAAGGGCATGATGGATAGTTTATCTCAATCGTCTACAACAATCCAATGAGATAGTGGCAATTGAATTTTTGCAGAACTTGCAAGAACATCACTCGACGGTGAGAGGGAGACAAATAGCAGTCATCAATGACATAATTGCAGAGGTTTTAGGATTGCTAGCCACTGGACCTGTGTGGACTCTAAAAAGGTGCGACTGCGAGACGCCATAAAAATCTTCCAGGATGAAGGGCAGAACCTAACTATAAGAGGAAAGGGAGTTTTACCAGCAGCCTTTGGAGAGCCATGGGCAGAGTTGGCGAGAATCATCCAGAGCTACATCACCTATGAAGGTAGGAAAGTCGTGGTAAGACCGTGCCACCTTAAACTCTTAGTCGTGTTAAAACAAAAATGTACTGTGAATTTTCCTACGTTTTTAATTTTTTTATTACATGATGTTGCCCGAAGCACGAAGAAATCTCACCATGTAGAGTCGGTAGTAAGCCACCATGGGTTGATATGACTAATAGTTAGCTACAGTCTTACTCAGCAACAGAGCGTTGGGAGGAACTGATTTTCACATTAGATGGGGGACTGGCTTTGCCAGCCCCAAAACAAAAACATGCTGCCAGTACATCAAATAGACCACTGTAACAAAGGAAATCCGTTAGATTGGCATGGATCAGAGGAAGGCTAGAAAATTCCCAAGGGAACACTAGCCAACCAGTGGAAATAGAAGATTCAGGGGACGAGCAACCCCCACAATTGGAAGGAGAGGAGAATGAAAAAGAATTGGAGGAAAATGATGAAGGAGAACCAGAGGAAGGGACTAAGCAATTTGGTAAGGAGGAAGAGGAAACAGAGCAACATGGGGAAAGCCCATTGCAAAACCCGCTGCAAGAAGATGAATTGGCCCAGATTCTAGCCAATATGGGTGAATATGCTCAACCTCTTAGCCAACTAAACCTCCACACCGAAGAAGGATCGAAGGAGCATTCTAATCATGACAAAAATACATTCAAGGAACTGTGCGATAAGGAAGAAGGACCGCAGGAGCACTCTGTTCATGATAAGAGTGCATCCGAAGAATTGTGTGACGAAGAAGAGGAAGAAGAGAATTGCTCTATCCATAATGAAGGTGTATCTGGAGAGAAAAGTGATGAAGATGAAGGAGAGGAACAATCTATTGCTAGCCAGAATACACTAGAGGAATTCCACGAAGAAGAAGGGGTGGAAGAAGAAGTTACCCAGGAGACAACAAAACAAGCTAGGATTTCTTCCCTTGAACAACCTGATCAGCAGAACAATGAGGAAGCACCCAAAGAAGAAAATCAGGAAATTGGTCAAGGTGAGGATACATCACTGGAGGTACAAATCCCAGGTCCAAGTAAATGAACGGCTGTTCCTTCCAAGAAAACAGAAGAAATCAAAAGATTACGAAAGGAAAAACAAAGACTGCTTAACGTGATAGCATGACTTCAACAACAAATAAGGGTTTTGAAAATGGGGAAGAAAGAAAAATGGACCTTAGTGGTAAAGCATGCAACCACCTCGGTGAAACCCCTTAAGAAAAAGATTAAGAGGACTCAAGTCTAGCCTACCATTCAAAAGCGAAAGGATCAACATCTGGTTGTTCCCATGTTGAAATACAAATAGAGAATGTAGTGGCCTATAATAAGGCAATCCAGACAAAGGCACCATCCTCTAAGGAAACTCGGACCATAAAACGCTGTGACAAGAAGACCCAAGTAGATCTTATGCCTACAACTATTATGTTGGAAAAAGATCCAAGGACAGCAACTCTGCGAAAATATTTGGCATAGGCCCAGCAAGCAATAGAGAAACTCACAGAGCAGACTATCCCTCACGAGAAATATGAGAAATTACAACAACAACTGAAGGACATTAATGCATTAGAAACTCTGGCCTTTGAAGGATGGTGAAAAGCAGAAGAAAAAGTCACAAAGGTAACTCATAGGCTAGATGTAGTCATGAAACAAATGGATACCTTATGCTCTTTGTATATTGGCATGCTAGCATGTAGAGCACCTGCTAGGAATTACACTTTGTTTTCAATGGAACGATATTTACAATTGAAAATTAAAGCTGTTAAAGTAGGAGTGCCCATAGAAATAAACACCATTGATGACTTCATAAACTATTGTAAGCATTACAGGGTGAAGGTTCAAAGATTATTATGTGAATTTTATTTGCACAACCTTGTATTAGATGGACAAATAGAGTAGAATCCCAGCCCTTTTGTGGGTGATGTCCAACTGCAGGCATTCATTTCTTTTGGTGTTAATCAAATAAAGTGGCTTAAAGCCTACAATGCCTTTCAAAGACAAGAGAATGGATTAGACTTATGGGTGAGAGCTGAACCTAGAGACCCACTGTAGTTATGGAATAAACATACAAACCTAATGAGGACTCTGGGCGTGATTGAGGCATTGGGACCTATTCATACAACAATCAATCGGCAAGGGATAGAATACTTCTTTACCGTCAAAGACCTTGCCATTGTAGCTGCCAAATTCCAATATCAGACTTCTAATCCGAACATCCAACACAGGGAACCGTTTAATTATGAGAACTTTAAGCTAGTTGCTGACTGCTTAGGTCTCTATGGTGACCTTATTTTGAGAGAAGGCCCATCTTGGTTAGGCTGTAGGTTTCGAAGTCTGGTCATTTGGCATCCTGCACCAGGATACCAAGGCTTATATGAAATGCCTGAGGGTCAGACGGGACATCTTTTTGAGCACCTAGCTAGGCATCATGGGTGTAGACCACCTCATGAGATCCCATCTCCAGCCTGTTCCCTCCTTGCCTTCCATGTCAACTACAATGTTTTCATGAGGGCATGAAAAAGGGTAAGCAGGGGGGTGTGGTGAGCACTAGAGAAGGTATTTTATTATCATTTATTTTGTCATCTTTTCTTTAAAACTCATAACTTCTTTACATCATGAACTAGGTATATGACAAGAGATTATGATAAAATCTAGAAGATTTATGTGCAACGTAATATGACTAATAATTACCCTTTTCTATGCAGAAAAAATGGAAAATGGAAAATTACCAATTTGAAGAAAACGAGAAGGCACCATCCACTGCTGTCCCTTTGACAAGGAACCACATCCAAATGAGAAGATCCTGACTGGAGCGTACAAACCAGGAAAAGGAAGAGGAGATATTGAATCGGCGCAAGAGAACGAGAAAGTGACTGAGAGCTAATAGTATGGTGAATCCCTCAGGATCCTCTGATCCTGAGGGATCGCTACCTTAACGATTCTCTGTATCATTGATATCTCCACTTAGCTATTATAAGAAGGGGTAGCACTGCTAGCCCGAGAGAGGAATATTGTTGTTTTTATGAAATTCTCCTTTGTACTTGAAACTTTGATCATCGACTCTCTCTAAAGAGCGATTCACTGTAACTCTGTTTTGATGTTTAATATATAAATCTTGTTGTCGTTCCATCTTTGATTCTGGAGTAATTATAAGTAGTGCGTCCCTGGAGGCTAAGGGTCTGGCCCTAGTGGATCACTTGCTTCCTATAACATTAATTCTCGACTTCGAGTCGTGTGTGGTTTGCTTTCTCTTATCTCTTTTGTTCAGTAAGTTGTTGTTCCTTATTTCATGTGTTAGCTCTATTATATTTTGATTCCCATTCGAATAGTAAGATTATTCTCTGCATAAAGATGTTATGTGATTTGTCCTGAAGTTATATCATGTTGCTGTTACATAACATTGTTGTTCCTTAATAGGTTGTCGTTGTTGTTCGATTATAGAATAAAAATATTGTGTATACATGAATCAGTATCACTACCTATTTATCTACGGTTTACTTTCAATTAAGATCGATGTTCATTTGAACTGTTGTCCCACTGTGGTTGCAGTTATTGTTTCTTTATAACAGGTATTATTTATTATTATGCCGAAACCTAGATTACTCTTCCTTTAACCTACAAGTGTTGCGTATAGCATTTAGTTTAGTTTGCTGTGTATTCACATTTGGTTTAAGTTGTTGTTCCATATTTCATAGCTTCCTTTAATTTATTGTTTCATTGATGTTTGCTGTTTAAATCGTTTTTGAGTAGAGATTGCAATTGCTGTTTATTTCATAAGATTAAGCTTTGTTGTTCAATTGAGTGAAATAGATTAATTTTTGTTCCATTTCTTTCCATTTGAATTATCATTTCTTTAGTGTGTACAAACGATTTGAAACTCTAGCGAATACTGACAATTGCTGTCCAATTCCTGGGTTGATGATCTTTCCCTTAATTTACTTCTCAATTACATCAGTTTACAAAGGGATGAGTTATCACTACTGCACCCTTGACTAATATGTTGTTGTATTGAATGATTTAAAAGTTTCTTTCTTTGAAAATAGATTTCATTTCAAGCATCCATTTACTCTTGTATTCAGAAGCACTATACTACTAAGCATTACTCTAACAAATGGCTACCTCAGACTGAGTACACTCTTTGAGATAACAAATCATGCCTGGATTGACAATTAATGTAGGGTAAATAGAGGTGAAAAAGACCCTTTTTACTTATTGACAACAAGAACATAAAATACAAGCATAGTGGGAGATGTGGCTATGAAATTTCAACATTTTACTTTCTGTACACGGATCTTATGAAGGTTAGTCGTGTATATACACAAGTTTTGATCTAGATAGTCACATATGTTTCTCTAAGATGAATAAATAATGGGAAAAACTTAGTGAGAGGTTCTGATATGATTCAGTTAGTTATTATTTGGCTTTATGGTTCTGCCATTGGTTGGTTATAGTATGTTGATGCTCAGCTACTACATAGTAGTAGTGGCTTATGATGTTTTATGAGTTGTTGCAATATGGAATTGCTTCTTTGGTTCTTTTGATCGCTTTAATATTTGATGAAGATGGATATGATTAGACCTCACAGTGAGTAGTTGGTATAGGTTCAGGGGGAGCATATTTTATGCTTCTAATAGTGCATTGTTGGCATTATGATTTCCTGAAAATTCCATGTTGCATGATGGTGTGCATGAATAGTGTTTATATCATTGGTGATGTTTCCAAAGACACATTTGCTGCTAAATTTTTGGATATTGCATAAGTTGAATTTAGTGAAGTTGATTATGCTATGTTGTTGTCATTATGTCTTCTTGTTGGTGAAGTTATGGATGATTCCTATAGTGCTCACATATGTTACATGGTGATGCTACATGTATATGTTATGCTACATATGGTTTTTTGCTTGAGGATTATGGCTCCTCGTATGTAGAGCATGTTGATCCCAATGATATGAGATCAGGGATATGGTTTACTAACAAAGCTTGAGTGCACAGTCATATGCATGGTTGATGATGATGAGTTCATATTGCTATCTCTATGTCATAGGTTATCAAAGATGGATGGTTATTTGAGTTGCATAATGTGAAGTTGTTTATGGTGTGATATTTCTTGTTGCATGAAGATAATGGTCCAAGAGAATGATATAACTTCCTATGAATTATAACTCTTCATATATGAGGAAAAGACATGTTACATGCATACAAGAGGATGGTTATGATATATTGCTACTATAATAGTTTGATGCTTGAAACCATTGCATATTTGGTCACATGTTGATGTTGTTGAAGATTGATGCTACATTTCTCTATCTTACTTCATGATGATTATAAATATGTTCGTGTTGCAAGATCCTTATGGTGTATGATGGTTTCTAATGAAAATCATGGTCTTACTACCTCACTATTGAGGTATTTGGTTTTGGTCATAGATTTCATATTTGTCTCTTGATGTAAAGGTCATGTAAAGACCCATGTTGTAATAATTGTAATATTTAGTCATGTTTGGACTTTGGGGTAATTAGAAAGGTCATACTTGGTTGAGTCATAGATTCATGTACTTAATTCCAGATATTCCAAAATATTCATCACATGCTCAGGGGGAGCATGGTCAGTGTTCATATTCTACAGATGAGGCCTACAGTGATCCTCTCTATAAAGGGATAAAGAATTCTTCATTCAACATTTGTTGGCCCTTGTCCCTTGATGTCAAAGAGGGAGAGTAATTTGGTGTTTGAAGAAGAATGATTGGAAAGAATCTTGGTATGTCTACATATGTGTTTACAGGTATGTACAGGTGGTGGTAACCAAACATCGAAGTGTTTTCCATCAATTCCAAAGGGGGGATATTGTTGGCATTATGACTAACGTGTTGTCCTTAATGGAAAGCTACTTGATAAAGATGTCAACATGATGGTTATGTAGTGTGACAGATAGAATGGACAAAGGAATATTAGTTCAGAGACAGAAGAATGATAAAGGTGAAGGAAAGTATACATAGATCCTATGAATAAAAGTCAAGTACATACATAGGTATGATGAAGAGAAGTCGCATATAGTTTCTGCACCATGGTATTATGAATACCAGGTATCTTTACCATGGTACTAGCCCATAGTATTAAGTGCAACAATAGATATTTGATCTCGTAAAAGAATACCATCGACATCATTAAGTGATTTGCCTAAGGTATTGGCTAAGGATTATACTATATAAGGAGATGATGATGAAAGTGTTAAGTGTGCATATGATGTATTATTTATGAATGAATTGATTTGAAATAGGAGTGCACTAGGGAGCATGGAGATGGAGCATATCTAATAGATCTGAAATGACCACATATTAAATAATTTGTTTATGGTTTGATATTACGATATGTGTCTGTAACTGTTTGTATGTCGAGATTTGGGTTTAAAAGATGTTTTATTGTGCAACGAAGGTATGAAACAGTGATTACAAATCTATAAGTTGGTTTACCATTGAGAAATCGTGTACATACGCAGATCTACTTTTGGGTAGTCACATATATATTCTGTAGTATGGACAGATCTGTACGCAAATGTGGTGAATGATAAGCTCGCACATACACAGATATTCTTTATAATAGTCACATACATCTACTAGGGTTTTGAAATATGAGTTGTCAATGCTTTCTGATCAATTCTATTTTGTTTATTGTTGTCTATCAATGATGTCCGTTTCATTATAATCTGTGTTTGACAGTTCTAATTGGGCTGAATTATTTATGAAATGACATGTTGACTATGCATGATGGTACTGTGTGGTGATCTGGATTTGGTTCAATGATATATGATGTCTTCAGTATGTGATTCAGTGGTTGATTCGATGTGATAGTGATTTAGAATTAGTTGTTAAGTATTTTGAGATCTGTACGCAGGTCCTCTTAAGGAGAAGCATGTACATACACGGTTGTGCTATAGAAGAGTAGCGTATATATTCTGACATAAGGTTGATTATGGTTTGTAGAAGCAACAGTTTGTTTCTATGATGGATAACAATGTTTGGATTAGTATATTGATGAGTGGTTGTGCATTGATATGATATTTTGTGGTTTAGTTTGATCTAGTTGTAATAGTTGATTGAGACTCAGTGATTAATTTGATGATGCATTTGGTTCAGTGATTTGATACAATGATTGATTTCAGTATTATTATTTGGTATTGGGCTTAAATGATGGTAGTGGGTCTAGTATGAAAATATGATGAAAAATGGCCTACAGGTTTGTTGTTGTAAGTTAGGTGGATCCAGTACGAAATAATATGAAACGTGGTCCATAGATGTGCTAAGATTTGGAGCCTTTAGTGAGAAAGTCAAAGCTTTCTTCCAGTGGTAGATGGTAAATTTGATTAGGGGGTTGGAGCTCCCTACCAGTGGGTGCCAGTAAATGAGATCAAGGGGTTTGAGCTCCCTTCCAATGGGTGTTAGAGAATGAAAGAATGTTTTAGCCTTCTATAGCTAGGTTCCTATGCACTGGTATGAGTCTGTGCTAATACAATATTGTAAGATGTTTTCCTTTATAATAAGATGAAGACAAAGATGATGACAATGGTGTTTTTCTCCCACACTGTTTTTCCACATAAAAATCTTGGTGCCCGCATGTGTTGTTGTGTTTCTATTTGTGATGATTTATTCACTTCTTACTTCTCATTACTTTTTAATTAAAGGCTAATGAAGTAATGATACACTGCTTAAGGTAAAAAAGATGATGAAATGTATGAAAAGTTAGTTAACTAGATATGCGTGATTTTCCTTCATCATAGTCTCATACATACGTTGTTTTACTTAATGACAATAGTGTACAGAAATATGAATAAGAAATTGAAAGGTTTAAGAGAGTTTTAAAATATTGATTCAGCGTGCCCCCTTCCAATGGGTGTTAGAGAATGAGAGAATGTTTTATCCTTCTGTAGCTAGGTTCTTGCGCACTCGTATGAGTCTATGCCAATACAATATTGTAAGATGTTTTCCTTTATAATAAGATGAAGACAAAGATGATGACAATGGTGTTTTTCTCCCACATTGTTTTTCCACATAAAAATCTTGGTGCCCACATGTGTTGTCTTGTTTCTTATGTGTGATGATTTATTCACTTCTTACTTCTCATTACTTTTTAATTAAAGGCTAATGAAGTAATGATACACTGCTTAAGGTAAAAAAGATGATGAAATGTATGAAAAGTTAGTTAACTAGATATGCGCGATATTCCTTCATCATAGTCGCATACATACATACATACGTTGTTTTACTTAATCACAGTAGCGTACAGAAATATGAATAAGAAATTGAATGGTTTAAGAGAGTTTTAAAATATTGATTCAGCATACCCCCCACCCGGAACCCTCTTAGTACTTTTCCCAACGCTTCTTTCGTACAATGGATTTTTCTCTGCAATTCCACACATTTGCATTTATATTATTTGGAAAGTATATACTAGTATCAGTTATGATGAAGAGTAATTTCATAGGAGTATGTGAAACAATGTAAACTTTGAAACAAGAACTATAAACTCAAAATAGGAACTCTAGCCAAAAAACCCCCAAAAAACATGAAAAATAGTGCTAAAAACAAAAAGTGTGTATACTGGAACGATGTTTTTTTTTATGGTAAATTTTCACCATTTTTTAAAAAATGGCACTAAAAATAAATTGTTTTGTGCAAAAAACAATTGGTTTTGAGGAAAAAAACACACTATTTTTTTGGTAGAATAACATTTTTCTTTCCTAGGTATAATTTCAAATTTTTTTAGTAATGACAATAAAGATAAAATAATGGGATTTGAAACTCATTAAAATTCTACCAGTTTTCATCCATATTGTTAAACATATAATAACATGAAACTAAAGATCGCTAAAATTCTAATTGTTTTCCACCATAACATTAAACATACAAAAAAAATTGGAAAAATTTAAACCATAAAAATTAAAAACCATGACATTATGAACAAATTACATGACTAAATTAATCAAAATGTCATTACTTGTAGATTGAATGAAATATAAATTATATCTCTAAGTTATTGTTACATTGTGATATTCTAAACAATAAAAATCATTATAATTAAAACATATAATCCAACAAACATAAAAATGACTCATAACTTCATTTAACACCATATGGAAATCAAAATTTTTATTTCAAGATACAATGCAAACATTTGTTATATAAACTGTCTTAGACAATTATTCATAATCACTCATATTTTCTTGCACACCATCAGAATTCACATCTTTAGATGAATGACTAGATGTAGATGAAGATGTTACATATTCTTCTCTTTCATCAACTAGTGCCCCATCTAAGTCCCCATGCATGCTCACCATTTCAGGTTTCAAAATTATTCTAGATCTATGACTGGTTTCAACACACTCCCATATCAACATTGTTCCTTATGATAACAAGTTCTTCAGAATCTCTATCATCTTGAAGCAAAGAATTCGTCTCTTTTTTAAATTGAAGTCATAAACAAGCATGTCAACATCATCCAATTTTAAGAGGTCTGTGCGATGACAATTTATATTTGTACCCTTTCTTTTTCTCTTTCTGCCAATTTTTTTATCAACTACCATCTTTGGATTATACACACCATTGAATGGGTGTGTATTTGTGGCATACCAATGTACTTCAACACCTGCAACATCTTCATTTTCTGTAATTACCTTTATAACCTTAGCAACCCAGAATGGATAGCTGTTGGGATCTTCATCTGGTAGCACTGCGGTCATGCAACCCTCCTTAATATCCTATACTAAACCCCTGTAAAGGTCTTCCATGGCTTCATGTTGTGCATGAGATCTTTTGGAACCAATAGACATTTCTATTTCCTCTACCTGTGAAGAATTAATAATACCTTGAGATTGTTGTTGTTCAACAATGTTTCTTTCCTCATGTTCATTTGACACATTTTGTAGCCAAATAAATGGGATTTTCAAAGGTATATATTCATTGTTGTTCTTGAAATGATATCACTTTGATTATTGAAAAAAGACTCCCACCAAAATGAAATAGCAATATCAAAGTACTCATATGTATATCTAATACATTTTTTAATTTCTTCTAGGCAATCATAATAATTTATAACTCTGTTCTACCTATGTGCATAATGAACTTCAGCGACTGATTGTAACAACAATATATTTGACACAAAAATTGGATGATCTGGAATGAACTTAAAAAATGCCAAACCTGATGATGACACCCATTCTGTAGTAGTTGAATACTTCTTGCCCCATATTAGTGTTTTCCCATCAACTTTTTTGATATGAAACTAATGTTGGAAGCTAATGTCATTAATTTGTTCAATGCATTTTTCCCAATCCCGGAATAAACCTTCACATGTCAACAGTTTCTTCCAACACATCAAAAGTAGGCTCTAGCATGTATGATTTCTTAATACATTCAATTAATGATGGCAAGCTCCCAACTTCCTTTCTCCTCAATGTGACTAAAAAACGACTGAACATCTAATAAATATGGTCATGAGTGTGCCCAATAAGAAGGAAACCAACATTTACCTTCTGAAAAATTATCAAATCAACAAGCATGTTTAGATATCCAAAAACAATATGATTTTTTTTTTCACGACAAGTGTTGTCCAATTGTAGATACAAAACTTCAAGAAGATTACCAGACCAATGAGAAAGCACATCATTAATTAGTTATTGTCAGATTTGCATCATTATGAATATTTGGAACTGTGAAGTATACCTTTGGAAACATTTTCCCATTGAATACCATACAACCAACCAAGCGATACTGAATAAAATTTTCCTCCTGTAAATTTTTGGGTGTGCGAAGAAAATGTGGTAGAATTGTTTTCTTCTGGTCCATACCATCAATTATCAAACCCAAATATTTATTTGGATTATTATAACACTTCTTTCGATGCTTGTAAAACTTTTTCCTTTCACTTGTTTATTGTTCGTGATGCTCTTGAAGTGCTTTGACCATGAAATCTACACAACATAAAAGAAAGTCATTAAGAAATACGTTTTCATAGTTGATGACTATACAATTTTAAAAGTTAAAGTTATGAATTCATACCTCTTTCTGACCCTTCACATTTATCCCTTTTTGGTTTAAGAGAAGCACATGTACTACAAATCCCCATCCTTGTCTTCTTAGGAATATGCACATTGTTGAATTCTTTCTTCCATATGTTCACAGAATATTGATATGTAATAAATTGACCATGTCCCTCAGCATCTTTTGTATATTATTTGTATAAGTTTTAGATTTATCATCTTGAGAAATTCTCTGGAATATGTATTGTCTCTCTATTTGGCATACACTCTCCATGCTTTGAAAAGAAATCTTTCATCCATGACATTACAATATTTGATAATGGCCCAAACTGTCATTTATGATGTACTTCTGAATAAAATGTGGGATCCTTTTCCAAATTTTCTTGGATTCTTGACAGACAAAAATTACCCATTGAATGAAACATTTTGAAATCCTTTCTATAGATAAATAAAGACCTAATATGATAATCATAACTTGACAATGTAGATTGCATCCACCCCACTAAATATGAATTTTGCATGCTTTTATTCATTGACAAATATCTCTTCCTTTTCTCTAATGCAAACTTGAAATCCATATGTTGCAAGCAATATTTTTGACAACATTCACTTGAAATGAGAGCACTGATAGAACTTCTTCTCATCATATATTCTACTCTACCCCTTTTATAATTAGAACATATTGGATTGACACAAAAAGGTCTACTCCTACTCCTCGATACAATATTTCCTGGCAACATCTCCATCATTGGATCATCATTTGTATAAGAATTTTCATCATCATTATGAGGAATGTTATCCTCACTATGATCATCTGTGCTTTTGAAATACTGACTTGGAGGATATTATTCATCTTTCCCTTCTTTAGTGCAACCCTCATAATCCTTAGCATTAGGACTAAATGGAAAATTTGACTTGATGTTTATTGGATATTTTCATCATGTGCATTGTCAATTATGCTTTCATAGTCCATAGGATTAGGACTACGTTGAAAATGTGACTCTTTACTTACTAAAAATTATTCATCCCGCCCTTCGTCACTGTTGCTCTCATAGTCCTTAGGATTAGGACTAAGTGCTTCATCCTGTCCTTCATCACTACTACTCTCATAGTCCTTAGGATTAGGACTAGGTGGAAAATGTGACTCTCAATATATTGGAAATTATTCATCTTGGCCTTCATCACTACTACTCTCATACTCCATGGGATTAGGACTAAGTGGAAACTATGACTTTTTATTTATTTGAAAGTCTTCATCATTCTCTTCATCACTACTACTCTCTTAGTCCATAGGATTAGGACTAAGTGGACAAGTGACACTCTATTCATTTGAAATTCTTCATCATGTTCTTCATCACTGCTACTCTCATATTCCATAGGATTAGGACTAAGTGGGCACAATGACACTCTATTCATTTGAAATTCTTCATCATGATATTCATCACTACTACTCTCATAGTCCATAGGATTAGGATTAAGTGGACATCGTGACATTCTATTCATTTAAAATTCTTCATCATGTTGCTCTCATAGTCCATAGGATTAGGACTAAGTGGACACCATGACACTCTATTCATTTGAAATTCTTCATCATGCTCTTCATCACTAACGCTCTCATATTCCATAGGATTAGGACTAAGTGGAAACCACCACTCTTTATTTATTTGAAAATATTCATCATGTTCTTCATCACTACTGCTCTCATAGTCCATAGGATTAGGACTAAGTGGAAACTTTGACTCTTTATTTATTTGAAATTCTTCATCCTGTCTTTCATCAGTGTTGCTCTCATAGTCCTTAGGACTATGACTAAGTGGAAGGTTTGAATATCTATTCATAGTGGAAGAATTTCTGTTATATTCATCAATATGAATATAGTTGTTACGCGACAAAGATGTTAATGCTTCAAAAAGTGAAACTTCACTATCAAAGGAATCCATGCCTTTCAAATAGAATAGGTTGAATGATACAAATGCACTCTCTCCTAATGATAATATATAGCTTAAAAAATGAAAATTTCCCTCCAAAGTTTCGTTTCATGTATTTTTCTCCATAATTTTCTTCTACAATTTATTGAAAAATTTTAACTAAAATTTACTTATGAAATTAATCTTTTAAACTAAATATTGAAATTAAAATTATAAACTAAATATTTTATCTAAATTAATTCTTTACTTAAACTATATAACATTTACTAGACAATTTAATGCTTTTTTAAAATTTTATTATATCTTCTATCACACATTTAAAATAAATTGCTATATCTCCATAACACGATTTATATGTTAATTTTTTATAAAAAAAATAAAAATTAATACCACATTCACCATGCAGTAAAACAATTCCGTAATGTTCGCTTTATCATAATTTACTATATCGCCATAACAAGATTTATATGTTAAAGTCTTTATAAAAACAAATTAATCACACATTCATCGCGTGGTAAAACAATTCCATAATGTTCGTTTTATCATAGTTCCCTATATCGCCATAACAAAATTTACATGTTAAAGTTTTTATAAAAACAAATTAATCCCACATTAACCATGCGATAAAACAATTCTGTAATTTCCGTTATATCATAAATTTCATTATCACTATTCCTCACATCACATCAAGGCTTTTCGAGGTTTGTTAAAAGACTTGAAGCGAATTTGTGGAGAAACTACATTGTTATCAACAACATATTCAATGGAAGATTATCACATTTGAGAGGTTAGTTTCCCTTTTGCTGTGTGAAAGTTTTAAAATTCAATAGGTTTAATGATTCTTTTTTTTAGAAGTTAAAAATTTAGATGAGCCTGGTTTACTCGATAGGCTCATGGCAAGCAGAAGGCCACTACGTCCATAGTGGGTGTGGTGGACCCGATCGTGCTCACCAGTGGCACCCATCCTCACTGTCCAACGAGCCCGTGGGGGTGGAGGCCCAATTCTAAGAATCGGGCCTCCACCACCACGAGCCCGTTGGAACATGGGGCAGGGGTGGGAGGGGGTTGAACATAGCCCATCCGACCCCACCCCGACGGCCCAATGAGCCCATTGGGCCACGGGGGTGGGGTGGAGGGGCTGGAGCCCAACCCCTCTGCCCCACCCCGACATCCCAACGAGCCCATTAGGCTGTGGGGGTGGGGCAGAGGGGCTAGCACACAATCCCTCCGCCCCACCCTTGTGACCAATCAGGTCATTGGGCGTGGAGGCCCGATTCTTAGCCAGCCCCTCCACCCCAATCCTAGTGACCCATTTGGCCATGGGGGTGGGGCGGAGGGGCTGGCACCCATCCCCTCCACAAAATAGGGCCTCCACCCTCGGCAGCCCGTTTGGCTGTGAGGGTGGAGTGGAGGGGCTGGGCCACCGGGGTTGGAGCCTCGAAGGGGCTGCATTTTTTTAATTTCTTATTTTTTTTAAAATTTGTTTTAAAAGGTTACGTTTTACAAAATTATTTATCATTTATCATTTTGTTTGTTAATTTAAGCTATTGTCTTTTTGCAATTTACTGATTCATATATATGTGTATTTTTCATAGGAAAATGGCATAAATAATATTTTTGTGAAACTTTCTGGACCAAAGAATGCTAAAATTAAATGTGGATTCTCAAAAAGAACTGTTGGATGAACCAAACCTAAGCTAATAACAACAAATCTATCAAGTGCCTCAAATGATAAGAAGACAATTTCATACTGGAAGAAATCAAAAGAAGAGAAGCTTACATAAAATGTATGGTATGTAAAAGATAGAGAAGGCAAAGATGTGCAAATATATCTATATTTTGATATCCCTAATGATTGTGGAATTTATGAGGTGCTGGGAAGGATCATAGACATGTGTTTGATACCGGACACTGAAGCTGTTTATGTACTTACAAAACTGCCCAAGTCACATGACAAGATTAAATATCAGTTATCATTGTCATTGTATGACACGATAGAGGAATCTAAAAAGTTTTGTAAACAAATTATAAATGACATTGCAAAAGATATGGTAAGTATTGTTATTTATATTTGTGTTTTGCGTTATTGTAATTGTCTCATGATATTTTTATAACTTAGTTTTTATTGACATATGGTATTTTGTTTGATAGAATTTTATTGAAAAGCTTTCAATTATGTTGGGAGTCATTCATTTCATAGAGAAAGATATTATGAATGTCATCAACAGTTTCTACTCATGGTCAGAAGAAGATATGACAAACAAGAAAAAAATAGTAATTCATGATGCTACAAAACTACATCCAAGGGATCAGAAAAAATTGTCTTTCGTGGATAAATCTAGCAAAGGTAGATAGGTTACTTTTGAAGATGAGGAAGTTGGAACTGACGCTGAAGAATATGTTTCCATTATTGAAGATGACATTAGAACTGATGTTAGAAAGGAGAAGAGCCATGAAAGACCAACAGTGAAGATCCTAGTGAAAATTCAAAAGAAAGCAAGGAAATCATTACACCAGGAGTTGATTTAGAGGATGACATTATTAAAACAAAACAAAATGTCATTTGACATAACTTGACAAAGACAAAATTAATTGAGGGTGATCGTACATTTCAGCTTATTTTGAGACAAATCTAATAGCCAAGTGAAGGACAATGTAAATATCAAATCAGAAAGCCACACCACCTGCACAGTTTACAACTTGAAGACATTGATGAGGTATAATCCATATGCTCATGTGGTTAATTATGTGCTTCTTGTTTATCTTGTTCAAGTTCCCAACAAAGAAGCATTTGATAAGTCAAAATGTTTTGAATATAATTATTATGTGCTTGGGGGAAACCATTTTGTAGAAGCTCAAAGGAAATTGATGGAGGAATATCCCAATAACCCACATTTTGAAACAATGAAATGTATCATTTATGTTGGTTTATTAGATACAGAAGCAAAGTTATTAGCATGGGATCATAAATCAAATAATGAATATAGGAAGTATATGTCTTTCATCCAAAGGGTTAGATTTATTCATAATGAATTTGAAGAAAAATGTGGTGGGGATAAGATAAATGTTACTATAGAATTCCGAAAGGAATGTTGTATGGAAATAAGCTATCAAATTGAGGAGAAAATTGGTTGAAAAGGCAACAGAATAAATAATGATATATTTAGAAGTATTGATAACATTTTCCAGTTGGAATTTAGAACTGGAGAGATATGTGAATTTATTAATGAGATTTTTAGCATGTCAGAGAACATTGGCACTAAAAACCAGAAGGTCAAAAGGTCTAAACCATTGATATGTAGGAACAGTAAATCAGGTCCTAAAATGAAGCAACTTCCAGAAGATATGACTATCACACCTTGGAGAGCATTGCAAGGAGTGAAGGATGAAAAACTTGTCAAAGCAATATTATCTCGTGTGAAGTCAGGGGAATTATCATTGGAGGAAATATCTGAGGAATTTCAAAAGTAAGTTTGTTGAATTATTTTTACTTATTTCTAGATTATAATTTTCTTTTAAATATAACATATTGTTTTTGGTAGTATTTGTTATACATATCATTATATTAATTTTTTTTACTTTATCTATTCAGCCACAAAGTTTACATGAAAATACAAGAACAAATGGTTAAATTGTTGAATGAATATAGTTGTGATGATGTTGTATGCAACTATCTAGATTCAAATTCTACATCAACACTAAAAGACTTTTTATCTTGCATTTAAAAAGGTATGTTGATTTATACATTGATTTTTATTCATTTGTATACTATTTTTATTTTATAACTTATACATATATTTGTTTATTTTATTAAATATGAGGAAGGATTCAAATGGGACACCAGATAATTTTGAAACCTTTATTGAAAGAATTAAGATCGAAAGACTGAAGAAGTAGCGTCTTAGGAATGTTGAACTTGATCCAACTCTTACTAATTTCATTTGGAATGGGCTTGAAACTATTCAATATCAAGTAATACAAGGTGACTATGAAGACATTGCTAAACTCATACCTAAAAGGGATTATTCCCTAGTTATTGTAGATATTCCCCATGGTTTCAATATCCCAAACATTGACTATGATAGTGACCCTTATACTTATCAAGCTCTTAGTAAAGTGGTTGCGGGATTTGTATAAGTCACATCATCACCATTATGGAGATTTGTGACATTTCATTCAGGCACACAATTGGCAATGTTATTGTCAAGCTTCAAGGGGAAATCAAACTCAAGGATTAAGCTTACTTGGTAAGGTGTTCAAAATGTATGTTTGATTAATGTTAAAAAATTCATTTATGTAGAAGTTAATTGAACTTTTACTATTTCAAGTTATAGGAAAAGGTAAAATCTTCTTAAACATGAAGATCAACCAATTATAAAAGATTGTGAGTTTGTCCATATTGATAGTTGGGAAAAAGATGATGGCTATATGTCTATTCTTTTTAATCGGGTAGATGGAAAGAGTCATAGTCAAGTATTGGTTTATGATGTTGTTGTGAAAAAACTAGCATATGAAGATAAAGAAGCAAAATGAGATATATTTAACATTTATCAAAAACCATAGTCATTGATTAACTATCTTATAGACCTATGTTCAAATGAAGGATATTGGGTTCTGGATTTATTTTCTGGCTCAAGTAAGTTTTATTATATAGAATTGAATTTCAATATTTTCTTTCGTAATTTATATGTCGTTATACTAATTTACTTCATTATTTATTTTGTGCTTGATAATTAGGTACAACACTAGCATGTTGCCTACAAAAAGGAAGAAATTGCATTGCCATTGAAAAAAGATCTAGTACAGTGCAAATTTATTCAGCAAAGAATTAATGCTCTTCAATTTCTTCTAGATTCAATGCAAGAAAATAGGTTGAAGAAAGGGAATTTTAGTGAATCAATTGTGGCAAAAAAGGCAAAGGAACCTCAACCACTATTACATGGAATGATTGGAAAGGCATACATTGGGAGATTCACAGACATCAAAGATCCATTAGAAGAGGAAAATGAGCAAAATGAAGCATAAACTATTGTGGAAGAAGACAATGATGAAACTCTAGAGGATGAAGAATTTGGATTACGTGATATTGTTGATTAAATTTAAGTTATTCTTGGAAATCAAGCTCATTTTTTGTAACTATTAATTAGTTATACTTGTAATGTTTTGACTTTGACATTTTATGAGAAGAATAAGCATTCAATTAATGTTGTTATGTGTTCAATATTTGTATTATGTGATTTTCACTTTAATTTTTATGTGAATCATTATTTTTTGAAAAAAAGTGATTATTATTATTTTTTACATGAAATTTATAAAAATAAATAAAAATTGTTATTTAACCATTTTTTGTTAAAATTTTCCTATAAAAATTGTGATTTTGACATGTCATTTCTAGCAAAAAATTATCAAAATGTGTAATTTTTTAGTTATATTTATGTTCAAAATGGTTATTTTTATGTCAATTGTTAAAAATTATTGTTTTTTAGAGACAATTGTTTGATGTGCATTGAAAAATTAAATAATGATATATAGATATGTAGAATATCGAAAATTTAAAATATTGACCTTCTTCTTTAACTATGCAAAAAAATAAAAACCTCACTACAAAAAAAAAATAAAAGAAAAAAAATAAAATGTAAAGAAGAAGACCACTTCAAAAATTGTTAAATTTAGAAAATAATTATTCACATTTACTACATTAAAAAATTTAAAGTAAAAAAATAGGTCCTTTAAAAAAAGGGCCTGATGCAGAATCAACACTTTTTAAAACCAGCATGCAAATCATTAACATTCTAAAAACTAATGTACATAAAAAAAAAAAATAATGTGTAAAAAACTATGCTAAAAAATATATATATGTGTATTCTACATCACCACTTTTCAAAATTGGTTGACTATTTTGCTACCTCAATGAAACGGGTAATCGTATCAGTTCCCGTTTCAAATTTTACATTGTTGTGAAGTATGAATGTTTGCACAATGAAATCTTGAGTGCTCTTCAATTAGCTGCATGGAAGAAGTTGTGCACAGGTGGTTGTGTGTGTACGAAGATGGTTGTGTAGAGGGAGTTGTGTGGAAGTGGTTGTGTGTATACGAAACAAGTTGTGTGAATATGGTTGTGCATGTGTGGAGGGGGATGGTAGGGCGAATATTAAACTGGGGTAATCTTATTGCAAATGAATTATTTTTTCAATTAGTGAACTTTTATAGATTTAGTGTTGACATGTGTGAGTGTGAAGCTTTTTTTGAGTGCGGAAAAGTTCAAATATAACATACAATGCTGCATAGTCAACTTCTATGCATTATTTATTATTAAAATATTTTCAATAATACAACCCTACACATATGCTTAATTTTTTAATCACTTAATTTATAAAGTCTTGAGCAGAGAAGAACTTGATTTTGCTATACCAGGAGAAATGTTTACTGACAAATGCGCTTATGCAAAGAGTTTTTTACACATATCGAAATAATATTATTATGTTGTCAATGAATGTTACTAGTAATATCATAGACATAGCGATATGCCACGTCAAAGTGTGGACATATGTGAATGCAAAGGTTCATGTTCTTTATTCCACACACAATCCTTTCGCACATATTTGAAACCGTTGACATTTCGAAGAAAAAGAAATGACTTCTAACCCAATTGTAATAATATTGAATCTAATGACTATCGTGTGCAGATGAAGTTGTGCGAAGGTGTCTTTATTCCCCCGAGATTACCAAATGACTTAGGTTCTGTTTAGAGGAAGCATGTGCAGATAATAAATGTACGTGTGCATTTATTTGACTATGTCCACCGAAGGACGTTATTGCATACGAAAGTAGTTGTCTAGAGATGGTTGTGCATATTCAAAAACAAATGTTCATACAATGAAATCTTGAGATATTTTTGCACACAATGGACTGTGATGTTTGAAGGTAGCACGTGCGGAGAACAAATGCTTTGTCCAACGTTTATTAAAATAAAAAATATACAAATCCCTCCTTTTCTTATTTAGGAACGTATTTTCCAATGAATGCTTCCTACCAATGATATCCGAGACTCACATTTATTAATATCGACTTCAAATGTGAATGACTGATGGAAGGGCATTGTTGAGTTCAGAAGTAGTTGTGTGCATGAAGTTGTAAGGAGGTGGTTGTCCATGTGTGGTGATTATTCAAAGAAAAAATGCATATGTAGAATGAGAGATTTGCAAGATTTAAGCAGAATGATGGAAGTGTAGAGGGATCTTTTAATTTCTTATTTAGCTTTAGAGTACATATGCATTTAGCTTATTTTGAAAGTATACTTTAGTATTAACATTTTAATGCTTTGAAAATCATGTTTGTAATAGATTTTGCGAAATACGAAGGTTCATACAATGAATTATTTAGGTATTTTTTCCCCTAAATGGATTTTCTCTGCAGTTATGCACATATGGATTTGTGTTATGTTGAAAGTATAGAAAATTCATGTTTTTAGATTTACTAAAATTTGCATAGCTTTGACTATGCACAAAGCTTTGTCTAATATTTATCAAAATGATAAATATACAAATCTCTTTTTTAATTATTATTTAGTAATGTATCTCGCAAGAATTACTTTCTCCTGACGACATATAGGACCCACATCAATTAATTACAACTTCAAATGTCAATGAATTATCATTTTGAGGAATAAGTTGTATGCCAATATTTAGTGACATGATTTAGTGTCAATAAAATAATTACTTAAGGACCTTCATTACAAGATTATATGTAAATCGTTTTTTGAATTTTCTCAATCAATCGATCTTACATTTTTCATGTCTTTTCTTCTTAGCTAGCCATAGTATTAGCTAGATCTATTTATTCTATTATCGGTTACAAATAACTAGTGCTACGTATAGAACATTACCAGAGCCATGGAATCATTTTTTGTTAATGTTAAGTGATCGTGTTTGTACATGATATTTGTGTACCATTGTATTGAATACATGTACAATAATGTACATGATCACAATGAACTCATATTTATTTTATTTCGTACATCCCTGCTATTTAGTACACATATATCAACAACATTAAAGAAATAACCATTAGGAAAGTAAGAAAGGAAATCATTTTCGATTTTCGAGATTTATTTTACCACCTACCATTAACGTTCACTTTGGTATTTTCAATTTCTATTTATTGAAAGTGTTAAACATGTCGATAAATCTATAAATTAGACCTAAATCCAATAATAGATAAGAAAAATGGAAGTAAGAACAACTTCCATTAGAATATTAAGTCATGATTAATATCTTTAGTAAACAAAAACCTTTGTCAAAAATCATGAGAAAATGTGTACGCAACCATCTAGAACACGTTATGGCAATTAGCTTTGTACCATCATCTTGTAAATATTGTATCATATCATTCTTAAATTAAGTTTCCTTCAACGTTTTTCATATTAGAGATTCAAAACAATATTAATCGTCGACAATTTAGCGGTGGGTACTAGCTCAATAACTAAATCAATTCATGATAAAAATATTTGAGCATGTCTGCTCAATCGAAAATCATGAATACAAGAAATCATTGACATATTTTGAGCAATGTAAACCAAAAAATGCACTTGAAAACCTTTCAAAACGTAGAAACAACTGATAATGGCCTTATATTGTATTACAAATTTATATTTGTATGACATGTATTTGAATGTTATTAAATCAAGAGTGAATTGCACAATAAGTGTACGAGATGGTTTTGCAATATCACTACTTATTTCCATTACTTCCCGTGAATGTTGGCTTTGATATTTTCAATTTCTATTTATTAGGAGTGTCCTATGTGGTATTTTCCCTCTGAAGAATAACAAAAGCTGGTAATTGGGACTATAGTGGCAAATTATGAATTTACGCGACATTGGAAGCAAATATAAGTACCAGATAACTGAAACAAGCTATTTTCATTTATACAATTAACCAAGAAATATTTTAATATGCCAACAGAAAAGTAGATAAACACAAACATTTGTAGTAGTAAATACATTCCTGGGCTCACAACTGGGTGGATTCAATGTTATTAAACAATTAATTTTATCAATTACTTAGGTTCTTTCAGAATATTCTCTACAACGTATTTTTTTTTATGCATAGTTGTTTAGGGATTTGTGTTTCCTCATTTCGCACTTCATGAACATAGGAACTCTAGAAAGTGTTTCAACACATGCACTAGTCATTATATCTTACCAAATATATCACATGAAACGCACATTCCATTTTACTAATTTACTATTACTTTCTGTGTTGCCTCTAGTTTCTATTTGCTTTGTGCTAATAATCTAAATTGAAATCGAAAAAAGAACCAACACAATTTTTTCATGTCATAATGTGCAAGAAAATAATGTCTCTAAATATTTGTCTACTTGAAAATATGTTTATACACCACATACTTTATAAAATTTGTAGACAATCAAGTATTAAATATTAACAATGGATTCCCAAAGAGAAGCTCAAGAAACCAACATTAACAAGGAAGAAAGGCAAAAACAAAATCCCCTAAATACTATACCAAAAGCTTCAACTTCCACACCATCTTCTGGTGCAAGCTCATTTGCAACTCTAGGAAGAGAAAAAAATATTGGTTTTGGAAAACTGGGTATTGGTGATGCAACAAGTTTTCAAGAAGAGCAAGATGGTATTCACGGATCATTTCCTGACCAAACACACACAGTTCAAATATCCAAGTCCAAAAGTGTCGTAAATAGAGAAAACATTCAACAGACTATAGATGTGGAAAGTGGGTTGTTGCTCATTTAGTAGAAAATCAGATGATAATGGAGCAAATTGTAGAAGAGGATATTATTTTTGTTGAAGGTCTAGTGACATTGCAAAATGAAAAATATGACAGCCAACAAAAAAATCAAAGTTGAAAAGGTTAAGGTTGAAAATAAAAAGATTATTCATTAAGAAAACATGGATATTGACCTATCCAACATTGACATGATGGGGCTCATGGTATTGCATCAATCTACCAATGACGAAATTACTCAATGTATTACCAATGTGCTTGCATAAAATCACACACTGAAAATAAAATTAAAATAATTACAAAATATTGCAAATCCAGTTCCTCTCTTAATGACTCCACTCGCAATATGGTCAACTTCATTCTCAAGTTTTGTTGTTGCAACATGTTGAGGGCCCCGAAGTCGGGTCAACAACAAGGGGGATACCCACCCGGTCCGAAACCTGGTTGGCGGCTCCTTGCCCGTTTGAAGTAGCGGGTCCGACTGGGGATAACGGCACCAGCTTCCCGATGCGTGGGATGTGTGTGTGTGTGTAGAGTTTGTTTATGTTAGTTCTAAAGACATTCTACAACTAATGTAAATCTGACTTGCAAACTTGAATCTAAACTACTATAATGTAATGGAAATAACACACAAGATCTACACTAACCCGGGATATATATTTCTTCCATTATGCGATCTAAAAAGATTTCATACAATAACTGGTAATAAAGATTATTCAGCCATTATAAGAATATAAACCATTCAAGATAAACTGTTCTGCCTAAGAAGTTAAACAAGACAGTTGTGAATAGCATATCGCATAATCAAATCATTCGCATATTAAGCATAAATTGATAAGTCCACTGTACAGAAGTGCCAAATGATAACCCATGTGTTCATACATTAACATGAAAACAATATCAGCTGTATATCGCTCTGGGAATACAAGCAGGAATTAATCAAGAGATAAAAGTACCATTTATGACTAATTCTTACTCACAGACTTCAAGCAATAACGATCTATCTCTACTTGCTTCTAACATCTACCAAGAGTACAGAAGTGCAACATCAGTAGCAGACATTAAAAATACAAACATAAATAAATCACGATCCTTCCATTCATCAAAACTTCCTCTGAGGGTGCATAAGTGCATGTTCTGAGGATAATTTTTTGACAAATTTCTGGACCCTTCTCCAATGCAATGAGAAGGGTTGAAATACTACTATCTAATCCTAATAATAGTATTATTACAAAATTTAGGACACGGTTCTCAAATGACCGCCCTTTTTCTAATTCAGTAAAACAAAAAGCAAGAAAAAACAACTTTCTAAATGAAATTACTTCTTAATTTGGTCTCTGAAATTGCAGCTTTCAAGCATGGGCTTGAGAAGAGTCGGTTGGCCGACTTCTGTGCTTAACTGGGCTGCGAAAACGGCATCCATAAGAGCTGGCGCTACTTTCTCGGCCGCGTTCATGATGCATCTTATGGTCATGCATTGGCTGTGGGGCTTAACTAAGTAAGTCCAATAACTTTCCCAGTTTAGTCTAGCCAATGCCTGAATTGTCTTCCCGTTTGCCTGTGCCTTCTGCTTCCATTCTGCCTCCAATTGTAACGCGCTCGGTAAGTACCCCGGGGTGAACTCTGAAATCAAATTGGCCCTGTGTAAATTTTCATTCACACAGTCGATAAGTATGCTCGCCTGTGTCGCCGCTGACTCCGCTGCCTGTTCCGACTGTGTGATTTGTTCGTCCCACTTATTGAAGAGCAGTTCCTTATGATTCTCATTAATCTTGGGTGCCCCTGCTCTTTTCCCTTCCTAGTCATTTTGCCAAGCCAGATATTCTGTTACTCTCTTGTTGGCCTGGTCATAGTCATTCCGCAATTCCACCACCTGGCTGGTGATTTTGTCGCTCAGCTCACAAAAATGCCTCCACTGCGATATTCTGCAGACCATATCTTCCTGTTGCTGTGACAGTTGGTCGTTCAAGCCGATGGACTCCGAAATAAACTCCGTCAGCTTGGGTTCATCCTTGTGTATTTCTTGCACCGTCTGCAGCTGTTTTTCTTTTTCTTCAATACTTCATTGGTGGCTAACCTGCATCTGGCGAAAGCTTTCTTGTAACTCTTCAAGCTGCTTGGAGGCTTCAGCGTTCTCATTGGTTTGTTGCAACTGTTGTTGCAGCAATTGTATTTGATTTTCGTGCTCTTTTAGAAGTTGCTGAACTTCAGAAGCCTTGTCGATAGTCGCAGAAGCATATGCTCCTGCAATCTGAGACAATTTCGTGAGATTGTCAGTTGGATTGTTATTCGGGTCTCTCCACAAGACATCTAGGTGTTCAGCATTTTGAGATAGTGCATTTTCAAGCTTTCTTTTCTTTCTTTGTCTTCTTACAACTGCCTTGTGCTGTGGGCTGTAGAATACGTCCAGTGGAGGGATCTCTTCTATGCTAAGTAGAAGTTCTGAGGATGGAGCGATAGAAAGATGCTCCATTTCTGCGGTACTACTGACTATGGTTGAGAAGACCTCTTGCACCACCTGTGTGTTATTCACAGGTGTTTTCGGGACTTGACCTTCAAGATTAATTAGTTCGTTGAAGGTCTCCCATTCTTTATCTAGTTCTGCTGTAACAAGAGGTGCTTCGGTGACGGGAGGGGGAACTTCATTTGGTGGCGAGGTGGCAACTTGCTGCTGAGCCATCGAGCTTGACTGAGCCGTGTCCTTGATTATTTCTTCGTTCCTCTCTTCTTTGTGGACAGACTCTTCAGGATCTGGAGATATTTCTTTTACGGCGCTGGAATCAGATTTGGAGGCGTTGGAGTGTTCACTGAGGCTGATGCTTGGAGTGGGTTCTCTGGTAGCTATTCGCAGTGTTTCCAGTGGAACATTAGCCAACCTTCTTTCTCTATACAACCTGAATTTCCGGAGGTCGTCCTGGGACAGCCTCGCCTGAGCTTCCTGCAACACTTCTTCGAGCGAGTTCTTGCCCTGAAAGAGATCGTCAAACAGACCTTTTTGCCCAGAGAACACACTTATCCTGACGTTAGTTGTGAATTCCTGGGCCACCTTATTGGGATCAAATGGCCTTGGTGAGAATTTAAATAGTTGGAGAGACGTCACGTTCTCCACCTCGCCAAAAGCGTGTCCTACATCAAATAAAGAGAAGGCCCCACATGTGATTGGAAATTGAGGCCAAATGGCCTTCTTTTTGTTCTTTAGGTCCTTAGTTAAACCGCCTTCAGAACAAGTCTGATATGCGATCTCTCGGGCTAACAATTTATCTGGGATGTACAAGGGTAGGACATGTGGGGGTACTGTGCTTCCAAAAACTTGGATGTATGTAAACCACTCTTCCCCAAACCATCTTGCGATGTGGGTGATATCAATCTGTGCCTCGGGAGAGCACCTTGGGGGGTCTATATGGTATATTATCTTATGTATGGGCAACATAAGTCCATGACAAATCTGGTAAAAATGGGGGGCGAATTGGGAATCCCACAAGATTTTATGATAGACGTGAATAGGCAATGGGTCCTGGGTGGTCCATTGCCAACCCATAGTAGGGAATTTCGACACAAGACAAACAGAATCCATTATATAGGCAGATAAATAAAAAGGCGGATAGACCCTTTGGGAGTAGGATCTCTTAGAACGGTAGTGGAGGACTGCCATGTACAGAGTGTCAGAAAGGATTTTGGCCCAATCGACTATCTCAGAGCTAGTCGCGGCATCAATCAGCGGTAGCCATTCAGGTGAAAATTTATTGATATCTGGCTTGCCGAATATTCTACAGAGAATGGCTGCAGCAAAGCAATATGGAGAAGTAAGAGAACCAGTGCTATACATACCATTCTTATCTTTATTTAATGGCTCATCTCTTCTTGACCACTCCTTAGTTGTGTCTGATAGGTCTAGATTTTCTGCTGCGAACTTCTCAACAAACTCTGCGTTGTAGGTCGCTTGCGGCTCAGGTAGATGATACATGAGCTTCAGGTCTTGAGCTGCAAACGATCCCACGGGCCCATGTCCCTAGACCTTGAACTGTCTATGGTGCAACTCCGCATCATCTAGTATCCATTTGATCATGTCTGTGTATGGCAGGATCTTTGGCCTCGCTGCTATTCTATGGAGGAAAGAACATGCTAGATCTTCCAAGGATGCCTCTGAAGAACGTGATGCACCCGCGACAGTAGCAGTTACTTTGATTATTCTCGGATTTTCTTCCTCCAATATCCTATACATGCCTTCCCAAGTTGAGATGCCTGCATCTTTATTGCATGCAATATCTGTGTAGAGAGGCGCCATCTCTTTGGTCTTTTCCCTTGTCTCTGAGCTTTGAGCTTTGTTCTTCTTCCCCATCTCGCTTAACGTTTCTGTTCGGTTTTGCCTTCGCACTTTGCTCCTGCAGGTTACGAGCGAAAATGGAAAGATTGATCAGAAAGGTGATGGGAGAGTTTTAAATGCAAGAGATAGATTAGATACGCCACCTTACGTGAAACAAATCCGCATTAAGGCACGCGTCTTTATGCCACTTAATAACTGACAACTAATTCATTACTAACATTAAAAGCGCATAATTTCCAAGTCAGTTTATAGTAAGTGGATTTTCTTTGGGAGGCGTGCGCGAAGGAGTCGTACTAAGGTGCTTTTATGACTTGCCAACGCATCCTCGCATGTCGCGCGATCGCAAAGGTTAGTGATCGCAACATCGCAGATCGCCATATCGCAGATCGCAATGATTCAAATATTTGCCAATGTGCCCATCCTCATTTCTGCGATATGCGATCGCGCGATCGTAACATCGCAGATCGGCGGGCTTTGAAGCTTTTCTTTATGGATGCTAGTGTATTGCGATGCGATGTTGTTCATTAATACCGAGGCGGTGTGCATATTGGTTTTTAGAGGTGAAACAAAGGAATCTCTTTGATTCTTTTTGTGAAGCAATCTTAGGATTTGCTTTTATGAACACAGGTCTAGGCTTAAGTTGTCTCAGAAACCTTTCCTACGCTTATGCTTGCGATTTCGAAAGAAACCAATGTTTTTTCAAAAACATTAACTAAGGGTCCCCATTCAATCTAGCATCGTAGCTGATACTAGATTGAACGAGGGGGGTTGTTGCTGGCCACAACAATTGGCGATTCACTTGGGAGAACCAGTTATCTCTGCTCTTTTTCTATTGACATTTTCAGGCTCTTCAAAAAAATTTCTCCGGGAATTCGAACTTTATTAGAAAAAGATAAAAACAAACAATACTTCAAAGCGTCAATGATGTTTTGTTTTAGCCCCATTCTATTCCAATTACTTGCCTTCTCAGGTTGTCTTCGAGTTTAGATCAGTTATTACTTGGTCTTGTAAAACACAAAATAAAGTGTCCTCTATGTATCAACCCTTTTTTAAGAATGCCCCCTTGTCGTAGGTAGAGCCACTGCTGCCAGCAGGCGTCCATAGCCTCGACAGGGTTACCTATTATCCAGGAATGATCCTTTATCCTGCTTCAGGTTTTTGCAACTTTTTTAGAAGAATTATCCCTTTCTTGATGCTTTTTTTTTTTTTTTTTTTTTTTTTTTTTTTTATTCTCTAAAGAACAATGTCTTGGTTTGGTGGCCAAATTATGACACAGTCATTCATTTGATTTATACTTTTGCTGAACAAGCTGGCTCGTGATGAGACCCCTTGTCTTTCGATCGCAACGATCTTGAGTCGTTGCCCTGTTTTGGTAGACAGTTTTGGCAAAGTCAGCAAGTTATAATATCTGTGATTATGATAAGTCGGCTCGTGATGAGACCTCTTATTCTTTGAGATATGGCATCTTTCTAGGTCATTCCTCTGAATTTTGCATTTTCCTTTAGCAGGGAGGAAGTCAAATTCTCTTTCCTTAAGAAAGTTCTGGACGACAATGATAGGGCCACTTTTGATAATCGCTGTTTTCACAGAGAATCTTTATTCTAATATTGATACCTTTTATTGTGCTGATCTAAAACGAATTCCTCACTGAGATAAATTTCTTTAAAATTTTCTGGGTTTGAACTTCAACATCATCTCTGGGTTAAAGATCTATTAACAATAAGGACCGGATTCCCACAAGATTAGCTGTTCACAAAAGCCGAAATTCCAAAATCTTTAGCAGAGACAAGGTTTCTTGAGTAAAGGTCAACTACTGTTTAGCCAGAACAAACTTTATTTGGGATAGGCAATTATTATCGAGGGTCATGTAGAGAATACAACTGACTTTGCCTATCATTATTGAAAGCAAAACTAATATCCTATCTAAATTACCGCTACTCCTACTCTAATTAAAAATAGGAAAAAACTAAGAAAAATGATATTTCCAATGGAACCAACGATTCATTATTATTCCTAGCTGTATGGGTCTCCAAAGCATTAGTAAAAAGAATTGAATTCCCCTTGGATAGAAATTGTTGGCTAGGAAATGGGAACCCATAATCTTAGTTGGAATCTTGTCCGATTTCATCTTCTCATGATAGGTTTTTTCCAACTGAGTACCTATTGGATCACAAAAATTGGGATGAATCTCTTTTGTAAATCGGTGATCTTTCAATAGAAAGGATAACAAGCCGAATTGTGAAATAGGTTGTTTAATCTCAATGGCTTGTAACCCGTTGATTGTTAACTTTGAGTTTTTAGCGATTCCGTTTGAAATGAGAGTTTTTATATATAAATCGCCAGAATCTAATCTATCAAAGTTTTGAAAATTTAAAAATAAGTCCGATTTTGTACAAAATGAAAGTGAGTGAAAAAGAAATGATTGGGTATCTATATATACAGTGGTGTCGCACGTCTGGGAGTTACTTGAGACTCTGTGTTTTTCACAAGAACTGGCCGGGTTCTGTGAATCAGGAATTAAATCATGATTGCGATTAGGGATGGAGATCTCCTCTGGATATGAATCGTAGATAGGAGCATCGTCTCGGATAGTAAAATTATTCAAATGAGATTTTTCTTTGAGATGAGGGTTAGACGGAACAGTTTCTGATCTAAGATGTTTCTTATAATCTGACCCTAGCTGAGTTACTTGCGACAATTCAATATTGTCATAATTATCAAAGCAATTATCACGAAAGACTTTACAATTTTCCCTAGGTTCCTCTTTTTCATTATGTGTTTTTAGACAAGGGAGATGAGGCAGCTCTTGATTGATGTGAATTGTAGACTGTGATATAGTGGTCTCTTTATTTCGGAAACCCATTGATGTCTCGTTTGAATAACCCTCTGTTGGAATAGACTTGATACTATGAGGGAGAAGATCGTCATTACTAAAAACATCGGGGTAAAGAGAAAAATGTGGATCTGGAGCAATGTATTTAAAATCATCAAATAAATCTCGTTCATCAGATTCACAATAAGCATCGGGCTTTAGATCATACCTTTTTGCGTCGATACTTTTCGAAAGAGAAACAGTAGGTGGATCTAACCTTGGCACCAGGAGTTGTTGATTTGAAATGATGTTGTCTGACTTTATATTAAAGTCAACTTCTGATGTCAAGGCACCTTCTCTTTCAGTACTTTTGCCTGCGTTTTCTGATGTTAGAGCATGCAAAACTCCTAGGCTAAATTCTGTCTGATCAGGTACAGGAGGTAGGGAACACTCATCATAATCCCAAGATTCTTCATCTGTGACTTCATCTTCAAGATCATATTGTAGACATTTAAGATGAAATCGTATATTGAAATCCCTTACGGGTTCGTCTTGTTTCCGCAAATGGTCGATTTCATCGTATACCTGGTCGTATTCATAGCAATCAAATTCAAAGATGAAAGCTCTAACGAATTGGTCCCAGCTGTGGACTGATGCAACTGGGAGGTTTCTGCACCATCTTCTAGCTTCTGCTGTGAATGTAAGAGTGAAAATCCTGCATAAAACGCCTTCGTCAATTTTTTGAATATCAGCACTCAAAACTCTTTGAATGAAATGCAGGGTGTGATGAAATGCAGAAGAATTATTCTCACCATTGAATTTTACCTGAGATAGTAGTCTTACCACATCTGGTGGAGTGTTGGAAGAGGTAGGAACATGGATGCAACTCCAAATGGGAATTCTGTGAGCAGGCATCTTTTTCCAGGATTTCTAGTTTAAAAACATTCCAACAGACAATATGCTCAGGCCCTCCTTCTAGCGCCAGAAATGTTGAGGGCCCCGAAGTCGGGTCAACAACAAGGGGGATACCCACCCGGTCCGGAACCTGGTTGGCAGCTCCTTGCCCGTTTGAAGTAGCGGGTCCGACTGGGGATAACGGGACCAGCTTCCCGATGCGTGGGATGTGTGTGTGTGTGTAGAGTTTGTTTATGTTAGTTCTAAAGACATTCTACAACTAATGTAAATCTGACTTGCAAACTTGAATCTAAACTACTATAATGTAATGGAAATAACACACAAGATCTACACTAACCCGGGATATATATTTCTTCCATTATGCGATCTAAAAAGATTTCATACAATAACTGGTAATAAAGATTATTTAGCCATTATAAGAATATAAACCGTTCAAGATAAATTGTTCTGCCTAAGAAGTTAAACAAGACAGTTGTGAATAGCATATCGCATAATCAAATCATTCGCATATTAAGCATAAATTGATAAGTCCACCGTACATAAGTGCCAAATGATAACCCATGTGTTCATACATTAACATGAAAACAATATCAGCTGTATATCGCTCTGGGAATACAAGCAGGAATTAATCAAGAGATAAAAGTACCATTTATGACTAATTCTTACTCACAGACTTCAAGCAATAACGATCTATCTCTACTTGCTTCTAACATCTACCAAGAGTATAGAAGTGCAACATCAGTAGCAGACATTAAAAATACAAACATAAATAAATTACGATCCTTCCATTCATCAAAACCTCCTCTGAGGGTGCAGAAGTGCATGTTCTGAGGATAAGTTTTTGACAAATTTCTGGACCCTTCTCCAATGCAATGAGAAGGGTTGAAATATTACTATCTAATCCTAATAATAGTATTATTACAAAATTTAGGACACGGTTCTCAAATGACCGCCCTTTTTCTAATTCAGTAAAACAAAAAGCAAGAAAAAACAACTTTCTAAATGAAATTACTTCTTAATTTGGTCTCTGAAATTGCAGCGTTCAAGCATGGGCTTGAGAAGAGTCGGTTGGCCGACTTCTGTGCTTAACTGGGCTGCGAAAACGGCATCCATAAGAGCTGGCGCTACTTTCTCGGCCGCGTTCATGATGCATCTTATGGTCATGCATTGGCTGTGGGGCTTAACTAAGTAAGTCCAATAACTTTCCCAGTTTAGTCTAGCCAATGCCTGAATTCTCTTCTCGTTTGCCTGTGCCTTCTGCTTCCATTCTGCCTCCAATTGTAACGCGCTCGATAAGTACCCCGGGGTGAACTCTGAAATCAAATTGGCCCTGTGTAAATTTTCATTCACACAGTCGATAAGTATGCTCGCCTGTGTCGCCGCTGACTCCGCTGCCTGTTCCGCCTGTGTGATTTGTTCGTCCCACTTATTGAAGAGCAGTTCCTTATGATTCTCATTAATCTTGGGTGCCCCTGCTCTTTTCCCTTCCTCGTCATTTTTCCAAGCCAGATATTCTGTTACTCTCTTGTTGGCCTGGTCATAGTCATTCCGCAATTCCACCACCTGGCTGGTGATTTTGTCGCTCAGCTCACAAAAATGCCTCCACTGCGATATTCTGCAGACCATATCTTCCTGTTGCTATGAAAGTTGGTCATTCAAGCCGATGGACTCCGAAATAAACTCCGTCAGCTTGGGTTCATCCTTGTGTATTTCTTGCACCGTCTGCAGCTGTTTTTCTTTTTCTTCAATACTTCATTGGTGGCTCACCTGCATCTGGCGAAAGATTTCTTGTAACTCTTCAAGCTGCTTGGAGGCTTCAACGTTCTCATTGGTTTGTTGCAACTGTTGTTGCAGCAATTGTATTTGATTTTCGCGCTCTTTTAGAAGTTGCTAAACTTCAGAAGCCTTGTCGATAGTCGCAGAAGCATATGCTCCTACAATCTGAGACAATTTCGTGAGATTGTCAGTTGGATTGTTATTCGGGTCTCTCCACAAGACATCTAGGTGTTCAGCATTTTGAGATAGTGCATTTTCAAGCTTTCTTTTCTTTCTTTGTCTTCTTACAACTGCCTTGTGCTGTGGGCTGTAGAATACGTCCAGTGGAGGGATCTCTTCTATGCTAAGTAGAAGTTCTGAGGATGGAGCGATAGAAAGATGCTCCATTTCTGCGGTACTACTCACTATGGTTGAGAAGACCTCTTGCACCACCTGTGTGTTATTCACAGGTGTTTTCGGGACTTGACCTTCAAGATTAATTAGTTCGTTGAAGGTCTCCCATTCTTTATCTAGTTCTGCTGTAAAAAGAGGTGCTTCGGTGACGGGAGGGGGAACTTCATTTGGTGGCGAGGCGGCAACTTGCTGCTGAGCCATCGAGCTTGACTGAGTCGTGTCCTTGATTATTTCTTCGTTCCTCTCTTCTTTGTGGATAGACTCTTCAGGATCTGGAGATATTTCTTTTACGGCGCTGGAATCAGATTTGGAGGCGTTGGAGTGTTCACTGAGGCTGATGCTCGGAGTGGGTTCTCTGGTAGCTATTCGAAGTGTTTCCAGTGGAACATTAGCCAGCCTTCTTTCTCTATACAACCTGAATTTTCGGAGGTTGTCCTGGGACAGCCTCACCTGAGCTTCCTGCAACACTTCTTCGAGCGAGTTCTTGCCCTAAAACAGATCGTCAAACAGATCTTTTTGCCCAGAGAACACACTTATCTTGACGTTAGTTGTGAATTCCTGGGCCACCTTATTGGGATCAAATGGCCTTGGTGAGAATTTAAATAGTTGGAGAGACGTCACGTTCTCCACCTCGCCAAAAGCGTGTCCTACATCAAATAAAGAGAAGACCCCACATGTGAGTGGAAATTGAGGCCAAATGGCCTTCTTTTTGTTCTTTAGGTCCTTAGTTAAACCGCCTTCAGAACAAGTCTGATATGCGATCTCTCGGGCTAACAATTTATCTGGGATGTACAAGGGTAGGACAAGTGGGGGTACTGTGCTTCCAAAAACTCGGATGTATGTAAACCACTCTTCCCCAAACCATCTTGCGATGTGGGTGATATCAATCTGTGCCTCGGGAGAGCACCTTAGGGGGTCTTTATCGTATATTATCTTATGTATGGGCAACATAAGTCCATGACAAATCTGGTAAAAATGGGGGACGAATTGGGAATCCCACAAGATTTTATGATAGACGTGAATAGGCAATGGGTCCTGGGTGGTCCATTGCCAACCCATAGTAGGGAATTTCGACACAAGACAAACATAATCCATTATATAGGCAGATAAATAAAAAGGCGGATAGACCCTTTGGGAGTAGGATCTCTTAGAACGGTAGTGGAGGACTGCCATGTACAGAGTGTCAGAAAGGATTTTGGCCCAATCGACTATCTCAGAGCTAGTCACGGCATCAATCAGCGGTAGCCATTCAGGTGAAAATTTATTGATATCTGGCTTGCCGAATATTCTACAGAGCATGGCTGCAGCAAAGCAATATGGAGAAGTAAGAGAACCAGTGCTATACATACCGTTCTTATCTTTCTTTAATGGCTCATCTCTTCTTGACCACTCCTTAGTTGTGTCTAATAGGTCCGGATTTTCTGCTGCGAACTTCTCAACAAACTCTGCGTTGTAGGTCGCTTGCGGCTCAGGTAGATGATACATGAGCTTCAGGTCTTGAGCTGCAAACGATCCCACGGGCCCATGTCCCTGGACCTTGAACTGTCTATGGTGCAACTCCGCATCATCTAGTATCCATTTGATCATGTCTGTGTATGGCAGGATCTTTGGCCTCGCTGCTATTCTATGGAGGAAAGAACATGCTAGATCTTCCAGGGATGCCTCTGAAGAACGTGATGCACCCGCGACAGCAGCAGTTACCTTGATTATTCTCGGATTTTCTTCCTCCAATATCCTATACATGCCTTCCCAAGTTGAGATGCTTGCATCTTTATTGCATGCAGTATCTGTGTAGAGGGGCGCCATCTCTTTGGTCTTTTCCCTTGTCTCTGAGCTTTGAGCTTTGTTCTTCTTCCCCATCTCACTTAGCGTTTCTGTTCGGTTTTGCCTTCGCACTTTGCTCCTGCAGGTTACGAGCAAAAATGGAAAAATTGATCAGAAAGGTGATGGGAGAGTTTTAAATGCAAGAGATAGATTAGATACGCCACCTTACGTGAAACAAATCCGCATTAAGGCACGCGTCTTTATGCCACTTAATAACTGACAACTAATTCATTACTAACATTAAAAGCGCATAATTTCCAAGTCAGTTTATAGTAAGTGGATTTTCTTTGGGAGGCGTGCGCGAAGGAGTCGTACTAAGGTGCTTTTATGACTTGCCAACGCATCCTCACATGTCGCGCGATCACAAGGTTAGTGATCGCAACATCGCAGATCGCCATATCGCAGATCGCAATGATTCAAATATTTGCCAATGTGCCCATCCTCATTTCTGCGATATGCGATCGCGCGATCGCAACATCGCAGATCGGCGGACTTTGAAGCTTTTCTTTATGGATGCTAGTGTATTGCGATGCGATGTTGTTCATTAATACCGAGGCGGTGTGCATATTGGTTTTTAGAGGTGAAACGAAGGCATCTCTTTGATTCTTTTTGTGAAGCAATCTTAGGATTTGCTTTTATGAACACAGGTCTAGGCTTAAGTTGTCTCAGAAACCTTTCCTACGCTTATGCTTGTGATTTCGAAAGAAATCAATGTTTTTTCAAAAACATTAACTAAGGGTCCCCATTCAATCTAGCATCGTAGTTGATACTAGATTGAACGAGGGGGGTTGTTGCTGGCCACAACACAACACAAAAAGCATTTAACAAGGTTGTGAATCTAGTTAATTCACTTAAGGCATATATCATCGACGAAATATGTCAAAGATTAGAAATTATTGATGATGCATGGGAAGGTAGTTTTCAATTTAACATGTTTGTAAGATAAAATGATGATATTTATCAACTTGGTTAATAATAATCTTGAAGAAGATAGGAAATTTGTTAACAATGATTTAGTTACTTTTAAGTAGAGGCTAGAAATAATTTTTGATATCGAAAAACAAACAAACAAATACTAGAGGTTGATTGAATGAAGAAATTAGAAGTTGGATGGGAGGACAGGATCAATACACTTGTGCATATCAATTCTTCACATAGTGACCTATGCAATAAGAGAGGTGATGCCTATCTCGAGGTAGTAGATATTATAAAATGCTTATATGGTCTACACATTCTGCTAGGTTTTGAATTAATTTCAAACAACATGTTACAAATTGAATTGGAACAGAAAAAAAAATGGTAGTGTATTTTGATAGCATCGGTGATTTTACGACAAAACACATTGACAAATAACTAATTAATTTTTCTAAGGCCAATAAGTAGAGCGTCGAGTCAGTTGTCGAGGTGCAAGAATAAATTAGGGAAATTAAAAAACACATTTTCATTAAAATCGTGAAAATGGAAGTTACAGTCGCCCCTGACAAGGATTACATTAAAAATATGTTGAACATGTTTCTTCAACAAGTCATGGATTCATAATACATCTAACAAAAGCATAGTCATGGAAAATACATATGCATAGTGTGGGTATTTTCAAATTGTTCATAATTTGATTTTTTGCTAGCTAATAAAAGAGAATTTAATTTTTTTATCATTTTATGTTGATCTTTGTTAACTACTATATACAAATTGTTGTTTTCTAGTTGTAGATGCCTTTCAAGGAGGAAGAACCCCAATTTCTACTAGAACAAATGCATTTACTTTATGATTTTCTTTGCATGATTCTGACTCTATTTAGAAATTTTGTCTTTTAATACTATGTTTTGAATATGATGTCGTACATATTTGAATTATGGCTACGATCATGGACATAAATACAATTATTACTGAATCTAATTATGTATCAATGTTATGATAGTGTTTTCTATAAATTTCCAAAGATGTGATTTCACTTTTCAATTATATTTAGTGTTGTGTTGTTGCTTTAAATGAAATTGAAATTTTGATGATGGTTTTGAATATTATACATATATCTCTTAACAATAGAATACTATAACAATGTATTCAAAATTGCATCGATTTCATTCCATGGTATATGAAAATCCGGAGAAAGGTTTCATTGTAGTTTTTAAGCAGTACCACATTCTACACAATCAAAGTTCATTTCAACTGTACATATGCATGTAAATTAGTTAATTATGTTTCCAACAAACTATTTTGACGTACATCAAAATAACTCTCGGTATTACAATTATGATCCTATTGAGCTTCATTTGTTAATTCTATGTTATTTAAAACTTTTAATCAATTGGTAAGCAAAGACTTTACTTCTTAGTTCCTTGTACAAAGTTGTCATTATGAGGAGGTTACAATGAAAAGTTTCATTGTGCAGAGAAAGCTTCTTTTGCATGGTGAAATATCTGCACAAGGAATATTGTACTTGAAAAACTATAAGCCCAAAAATCATAAATAAAAATTAAATGAAATTAGTTCTAATCCTGTGGAGAATTTTTTTTTTAATGCCTATGTCTTGAATCTAAATAGGATTTTAACTATTGATTATTTACAAATTGAACTTAAGTAACTATTTTCCATTTAAAACTATTTCAATCTATCGATTTTATTATAACATTTTTATGTTTGTGTTCGAACATATGCTTTGAGAATTTGTTTTATATCTGATATTGCATTATTGATTAAAGTGAAAATTAACATTTGACCATAGTTTTTGATTTGAGACATAGATCTCTTCAGATTAAAATTACTAACTGCAATTCAGCTGAAGATTTGATTCTGCCATTACAAATTTTAATAAATTAATTACCTTTGTTTGATAATTCTTTTTTATTGAAAACCTTTCACTGAATTGATAAGAAAAGACTTTATTGCTTAGTTCCTTATACAAAGTTGTCATTATCTGAAGTTTACAATGAAAATTTTCATTGTGTAGAGCAAGCTTTTTCGCATAGTAAAATCTCTGCAAAAGGATTACCCTAATAAAAAAACTATAAATTTAATTATTAAATACAAACACTGCAGGGGTTATATGTAAACAAACTAATGCTCATTAGCAATACGGAGATATCTTAGCAATTGAACCACAATATCTGTGCGACATGGTATATTAGCTTTGAACATTTCCGCACTCAATATCTATACTCAAACAAAGTTCCACACTCAAAAAAAATGTTTGGTGCGGACTACAAACGCATAAGGAAAGCTTAAAAGCTTCCTCTGGATAATTTTAGAAACATAAGCACAAACAAAGTTTTTTTTCAATGATGCAAAAATTGGACTTGCTAATAATAACTATGAATTATCTAATACTAAAATATTATTAATATAAGCCTTTAGTGGGAAGTATAGAGATATGCACAATGAAATCTTTATTTAATAACTAAGATAAATCAAAGATAAAATACGAAGTTATGAATTATTTATAACTAAAATCTTACCAACAATATTAGCAATACCAGATTTTAGTGCAAAGTGCAGAGATCCACACAAAAAAAATCTCTATGTACAATGGACTTCCTCCACACTTCCGCACAAGAGCATAAACAAATAGATCTTCATAAATATGAAGATAAGAATTATTTAGAATTAAAATAATACCAATAATATCATATACATCATCTTATCCTCTTTATTAATTAATACCAATGTCTATGCAGAAGTAGCTAGAGATTTTCAATGTGCATAAATATTCATGCAAAGAGAATCGATTAAATAGTGGTGTGTTATCGTTGCTACAACACCCTCCAAAAATTTCACTACATTCAAATTTTGGATCCTACTTCACCAGCGTATTTAGTGTTGCTTTGGTGGTCAAGTGTCATTTCAAGTCATTCTTTGTGTTTCAAGTGTTATTTATTATTCTCATGTGTCGTCACATTGATTAGAACATCTTCAGTGCATATCATGGTTGAAACACCTATGGTGATTGGAAAACCACTTTTTTTTCATAGTCGCACACACTTCCTCTGTCATATTTGGGGAATGTTTGTAAGCTTTGATGTCTACTTATCATTGTTCAAACTTATCTAATTTTTCTTGATGAGTTGGTATTTGTCACACATGGTTTTATGTTTGAACTAATCATGTTCGCCTCTTATACTACCTTCTAGAGTTAGACATATTTTGGTTTCAAAAAAAACCCATTAAGGAAAAGAGTGCATGAGCGCACTCTGAAGCCTTGTTTAGGTATCATTGTTTGGAAGTGCACAATTCACCCTCAAGAAGTGTGAAGCAAACTCCTAAATCATCTTTCCCATTCCTTGTTCTAAACTGCACCCTTTAAGAAACCAAACCTTCCTTTGAATTCACTCCTTCAATTCAAAGAAGTGCTCCCTCCTTGAGCGTATGATCACACCCTAAAGGCCTTAAGTTTAGTCCTTTAGCCTTCAAATGTGCACCATGTGCCTTGCCTTCAAACTTGTGCCATGCACCCTCTTGACCCTTTGAGCACATGAGCACACTCTGAAGGCATGAAGCTTCATCCTTCATCCTTTGGACTTGCACCATGTGTTATATTTGGTACCTTGAGCACATGAGCGCACTCTGAAGGCATGAAGCTCCATCCTTCAACCTTCAACAGTGCACCTTGCACCCTCCTTCTCTCCCTTGGTTTCACAATACACTTGGGAAGCCCAAATCCTCCTCCTTCATCCTCTAGACATGTGCCCTGCACCCTCCCTTGATTTCCTTTCTTCCATTAAGCGTATGAGTGCATCTTGAAGCCCTGAACCCTCTTCCCTTAATCCCTTTAGCCTTTTTAAGTGCACCCTTGTGCCCATAATTTTTCCTTCCTATTTCCAAGCACACTGTGAAGGAGTGAATAAGAAAATATGCATGGAACAAGTTAGAATAAGATATTTTCATGTTTATGGTTTCTTTTCATGAGTGATTCCAGTTATAGGTACCTTAGTAACAACATGACAAGCACACATGAAGAATATTGGACAAATAAGGCAAACAACAAAATCCATGAAGAATAAAGAAAACATTGATGTTTTGATGATTGAAGTACCCTAAAAGCTCCATAAGATTAAATATCCTTTCGAGGGTGACTACATCAATGATTGGAAGCTACATGAAGAAAAAATACACGAGTGGCATCCATGTCACCATTGAAAAAAGCCCATGTCATTAGTCACTATTAGTCCTAGTCATCAAGGATAGTGACTTGTCATGTCCCATCACATGATGATGTGGAAATTATGATGTAATGATGTAATCATTATAAAGACAAATAAGTTGAAGTCAAAGAGTCATATATGGACAATCGATCCATGTAATTCTAAAGGACATTTAATACCAAGAGTCATATGTAATTCTAAAAGTCATTTGAAAGTCCAAAGGTTGTAGAAGTCCAAAGCTCACTAGGGTTTGGAAAGTTGAGAGTCATGAGGAGGTCAAAGGTCATGCCTCTAGTTATAAAAGGATCCTCATTACTCATGCAAAAGGATTTGAACCTTGGTGTTACATAGCAATTTGTCATCGTTTGTCACTGTCCCTGTTACCCCTCACCCGCACACTGGAGGACTCATTCTGGGACCTGTGAGAAGTGACATGACCTGAAACCACTTGCATCATATTCCTCTAAGTATGAGCTTCAAATACCCATGAAAATACCTCTTTTTGCATTAGCGTGGGTCCATAGTTCACTGCCCGCGCCAATGAGGTAAATCCTCTAAAAAGGGCGCGCCATTGGCGCTCTGTCTCAGAGTCGCACTTGCGCCAACCGAATTGAGTAAAGTTTTTAACCAACAAACTCCCGAAGGTTCTCTTCAACCCATTCACCAACTGAATCTATGTTGAGTTAGGATGGTTTGGCTTCGAATCTCCATAGAAGGGAAAGTGGTTTGCCACCTTTCATGGAAGTTTCTAAGTGATAAAGCCAATCCCATGGATAATGTGGTTGATCCTATCTCTTCCTTCTCTATCTATAAAAGCTTGCCTCTATGCCTTGAGCAAGCTAGTTACAGTAGTTCCAGTTCCAGCATAGTGATAGAGAATACCAGGAGTTCAAGAGTTTGAAGTTGCAAGAGCCTTCTTTGCACCCATAAGGCCAAATCTAAGTGAGGAGATTCTTGTCACCCAAAGAGAGAGAGGCTTGTTCCTCATCCCAACAAGCTTTGCAAGACTTGTGTAGCTGACTACCCAGCCAAAGGAGGATTTGACGTCAGAACAATGGTTGTATTCTTCTTTGTTATTTATTAATAATAGATGACTATCATTATGGTTCCACTCTCATTGTCTTATGTTTGATGTTGAGTTATATCTTTTCTGACCGATATATAATTGCGTCTACTAGATTTTATGCTTGTTTTTGTGTTGTTCTTTGCATGTGCAGGTGTCCAATCATGGATATCATGGGGATCGTGACCGGCCAAGGCAAAGGAACGAGGGCAACATCTCTTCTACGAACACTAGCGTTGGAATCCAAGTAGGTTCTCACAATCCACTTTGTATTGGCAATTAGGAACTTGCGTGATAGCATTGTGTGATTGTTGCTAGACCCGGTCTGGGCTAGTAGGGATCGTCTCTATCCACAGAGAGGATTTACCTCCACAACAATTCGGCGACTCCGCTGGGGAGTCTTGTCTCTTTGGTTTCTCGTTTGGTTGCTTAGATAGCTTTCTGGGTTGGATTTCTTGTTGTTTCTTGCTTCCTGGTTTGCCTAGATACTATCTTCAAGCCCTGAGTTGCTTGCTTTTGTTTTGACTTAGCAAACTTGATTAGCGTGCTTTTTAGCCTTACAGTCGCGCCAATTGGCACAAGTTGCTCAAAAACAACCCGCACCAATCCCATGAAAGCGCGAGTTGCAGCCTGACAGTCGTGCCAGGCCTGTCAACTTTTCCAGTTCGCTTGTCTTCAAGCCCTCTGAGCTTGGATTTGTATTTCGCCGCGTCTTTTTTCAATTACTGGAGTGTGTTTGATCCTTGTTTGACTGGTTTTAGACCTTCATCCTTCGGGTGTTTGCATCTTTCTATCGATTTCACATTTTAGCCCTAGGGCATCTAGTGGCTTTGTGCGTCGAGCCTTCCGTAGGAGTCTTGGGTTCTTTGATCGTCCAGTCGACTTTGTGATTACTTTTTGCATTTGCTCAGTAGTTGTCAAAGCTTTTTCTTGTTATTCAAGTGATTTGTTTCTTTTTCGCTTGGGTTTCGCTTGGCTTCGTTTGGGTTTAGATCACACAGCTCATAGAGGTTTTTGTGCTTTCTTCTTGGTCTGAAGGACTGTTTTGGTGTTTTGGGGATTCCATTGTGTTCTCATTGAGTGAAATTGATCTTTTGCTCGGTGTTACTATCTCTCAAAATTTGTTTAGTGCACTTTGCCATTGAAAAGAAAAACGAATAATCTCTTTTGTGTTGCATTAGTTAATTGAAATTAGAAGCTTTTCATTGATTAAGCGATTTAAAACAAAGAAAAGTTTCGTTTATTTGTCATTAGCTGCATTAGAGTGGTTCTTGATTTTTTGTGGTCATTTTGTTTGAAAAATTCTCAACTCTCTCGTAGTTAGTATTCATCAAACGAAATGATATTCTTTGGCATATAGTTTGCATTTAGGGAATTGTGAGAGATTACATACGGTAGGACCTGGAAATTGAAACTTAACTAAAGATCAACCATAAAATGAACTGAATGAACTTAAAAACGCATTGGAACATAACGCTCACTAATTAGAGGTCTAGGCTAGAGACGTGCTCCGGCGTCGTTAAACCTAGTCACCATTGTTTCACACTACGGTTGGGTGATTCCTCCTTTTGTGACTCGATAGTGGTCTAGCACGGTCTTGAGCTCCCACGTACCGTCGCGTATATAGGGGAGACCCCACTAGGTTATCATCCTTTATCCACAGGAAGCCATGTCTGCTGCCTTATAAGCCGTAACGCACCGAACACAGAATTCGGGAAGATTGACTACCGTACGGGAAGTCCTTGGTTTTCATATGACTGCCAAGGTATATATGCAGTTTTACGGATTTGTTTGGTAAACCTTTTTCCTAGTTCTCCAGAGTAGTCACTTTTGATCCTTTTCAGACTCCTTAAACGAAAAGGCTCATCTGAGAATTTGTCACTTCGGGCTCACTAAACATTCAAAGGAGACTAGAGTCATCTTTTTGTCCTTTTCTCGACTCTTAAAACATGAAAAGGTCAAGTTGTGTCCTTGCATCTTAATATTTATTTGGACGCGATTAACATTACCTGGTTACATCTTGTTTGCGTTAGCTTGAGTAGGCTTCTTTTCGTTCTCGATGGCAACTTTTCCAGGGTTCACCAACCCGGGGGTCCCCTCTGACAGGAACCCTGGTCATTTCGCTCCTTTTGGAAATGTTGGTGCTCCTTATATGGCGACATTGTCCCTCCCAGGGTTAACTGTTTGGTTGCCGGTTTGGTTGTTCTCAACCTCTTTGGTCCCTGCCGTCTCACCGTCTAGTCAATCCGTTCCTCCACCTGAACAACATCATGTTGATTCTAAGGTGGATCTCTCCCCTTCTACACCCACTTCTACGTCTTCATCTTCTACTTCACCTGGTGAATGTCTAGATTCGAGTAACCAGGTGGCTAAGAAGAAGAAGAAGAAGACAAAGAAGAAGAAGGCTCCTAAGGGAGAGGTTACAAGTACAGCTCTTACTCCGAGTACACCTGAAGTCGGGCCACCTTCTGCTCCTCCGCGGAAGGTCAAATTTCCTTGTAGATTATGCAAGGGGGACCATCTTCTTCGTGATTGTCCTGGCATCGCCAGGGTCTTAGAAGTATGGTCTCGCGATCCGGCCCGCCCCTCATCATCCTCTGAAGCTCACGGCGATGCTACCTTATTAGTCGGGAATGGTAAGGGAAAAGGGAAGATTCGAATCCTCTGTAGACTTTGTGAAGGCAATCATCCCCTTCACCTTTGTCCACTCATGGATAAAGCCTCCGTTGTCTTGGAAAGTCTTACAGCTCCTTCACCCCAACTTCCCGTTGGTTATCAATGTCTCTCTGCAGCTACAGATCGTTCCCCTACTGACAAAGAGATTGATTCATATTCTTCTCTTGTCCAGCCTCCTCTTCCCTAACCTGGTTGTGCCCAGCCTGTTCCAGACCAACCATTGGTCGGAAAGAGTGTCGACTCGAGTCCACCGCTCGCTCACTCTGTTTCGGAAGAGAATCACGCCCATGTTCTTCTCGTCTCTTCAGATTCTCCTGAGTCCCGAAATGACTCTCCGAACCCCGCTGCTCCTGAAGGTTCTCCTTCTGTTCCTTTAGCACATGGGGGAAATCATACGATTCCCCCACCAAGTAGTCTGGTCGCTTCCTTTGATTGGAATCGCCTGATCGCCGGTCGCCTTCCATCCCATATGCCTTTCCAGATCACAGTACATGCCTGTGCTAAGGCAGTACCTGGCACTGTTTTGGATGAAGGGGCGTTCGTCAGTCTTATGTCGTACACTACTTGGCAAGCTTTAGGTTCCCCGCAGCTTGGGCCAGTCACTCAGAATCTGTTGGCCTTCGACAGAGGAGCCTGTCCATCTCTAGAAGTTCTCCCGAAGTTCCCTATTACTTTGGGAGGCAAAACCGTCTATATAGACATCTTGGTTACCCAAGGTGTTTTAGGCTTTAGTCTTCTCCTTGGTCGCGACTATGTTTACGCCATGGGGGCCCTCGTTTCTTCACTTTTCCGTGTGGTTTGCTTTCCGCACGATGGAAGAATTGTGACCATCGATCAAGTGTCATTCGTTAGTCCCTCGATGCCTCCTGCGTCGTTGTCGTCCCCTCCTAGTTTTCATCCACCAGTTGCATCTACCCCACCATAGATCAACTACGTGGCCACCTATCCCATGCTTGGATCCAGTGATGCCACCATCGTGCATAGTGTCCTGGGGGCATTGGGCCCTGACTTCCAAGATGTTTCCCTTCCACCGGGAGTGGCAATCTTGGAAGCCCCGACTTTCTATTCATTATGATGAAGTTCGGGTGGAGCACAGTTCCTTGTCTTGTGTCAAGCTCGTTAAAAAATGAAACAACGAGTTCAGAGCATAGTTCCTTTCCTATGTCAAGCTCCTTAAAAAATGAAACTAGACTTTGTCAGAGCACAGTTCCTTGTCTTGTGTCAAGCTCATTAAAAAATGAAACAAAGTGTCATGAGGATAGTTCTTTTACTGTGTCAACCTCATTAAAAAATGAAACAACTCCTCCTTTTCCAAATCGAGTCTTTGATTAAGATCTCATAAAATATAAGTCGAGTCTTTCATCGATCTCGAGAGTGAACCTTCATTCCATCCACTTTGTTGAATGCAATGAAGCTTGGGGGGCATGTACCTCGTTTTGCGTCATTATGCTAGGGGCATGCGAGCTTATAACAAGCATAGTTTTTCGTTTCAAGCTTGTGTAAACATGAAACCGGATCCAAGCAAAGTTCTCCATGGTTCAAGCTTGTGTAAAAATGAACCCATACCCGATTTACATCTCGTGATTGCCATTTTTATCCACTGAATTCTGCTAGATGAGCCTTGCTTGTTTCATTCCATTGCTACCATCTCTTTGGCCGATCATATGCTCTCACTTGGTTATTTTTCCTTTCCTAAGGAACCGCAGCGATGAGTGGTTTTATTAGCCAGCCTCTTGACCAGTACATGTTTTGAGCAGTTCCACCATTACCGGAACTAGTTGCTACCATTTATACCACTCGTTCCTCTAGGACGAGTTGCCTTTAAGCTCTTTTCTGACTTGCAAAATATGAAAATATTGCCAAGTATTTTTCCTTTTTTGACTCGTTAAAGAAAATAAAAATGGAGGTCTGCTTTCAGCTCTTTTCCGACCGTTTAAAGATGAAAAGATTGTCGAGTTTTCCCTTTTAACTCGTTAAATGGAATAAGAGGCGGTCGCCTTTAAGCTCTTTTCTGACCGTATAAATGTGAAAAGATTGTCGGACCCTTGTCATTTCAGGTTCGTTAACTGTTACGAAGCGACGTAGTTTCGATCTCTTTTTTACTTTTTTAGGTCGAAATCACTACTCATGAAAAGTACTCCTCGATCGTAATGATCGGGCGGTTCTTTCGAGCATTGTTTTATACTTTTTTGGGCTCGCGAGACACAACTTTACGAAAAAGGCCCCCCCTGGAGTTCACTTTTCTGTTGTCTTTTCAAACTCTCTAAGTATGAAAAGACGCCGAGTTCTTCCTTTGTCAGGCTCGTTAAAAACTAATGACATCGGATTCCGTCGAAATGACGCTCAAAATCATATGCTATCCCCGTCAAGCTTGTTGATAAAAATAACTGGGGTACTCGCCAACAATGGTGGGGAAAATGGAACCACAATTATTGTCGTGTCGGCAGTATGTCGCTTTTGAACATGGCACTTGTTTGCATTCGTGTCTGGGTGGGGACATCTCATCTTGTTTTTACACTTGCCTCAGTGGGTTTGGGTGATCCTATTTGACCTCTCATTTGCTCATTTCCTTGTCACCATGACCTCTGCTCATTTGATGTCAAATACTACCAAGTCCACTGTCGTGCCACCGATATGTTCAAGAGAAGTTGACCTCTACAGCATTACAACCTCCTTTGATACCTCACATAATTTTGATTCACCACAGCATTATTCGTCTGTCTCGTGTCAATGATGTGGGAAACACTATGGCCCACCTTTGATCAAGGTCACTTCCTATCAACTTCAGCTCATTATCTAGGAAGCTGATCTAGAGACTCCCTTCCGGTGCCTTGGAGCCTGCATGCCTCAATGGCAGGTTCTTCGTGTTCGATGAGAGGTTTTCATCATTGGCCTCCGATCGAATGATTCTACGGGTGTTCGACGCCAGCTCATTGATTCGCACACCGTAGATTGTACCTGTAGTACCTTGAGGGCCATTGTCATTATTGGTGGTACCTCTCACGTCTGTTAACAGTTTTCATCATTGACTGGTAATCAGATGATGTTCATGTGTGTTCGACTTCAACTCATGTATTCACATGCTTGAACTTGTACTCTGTTCAGGTCGAGATGGAGCGCAAGACCCTGGATTTTGTTTGTTGGGATCCAGGTTGCGATTTGTGGATCATTATGATCATTACATGACTCATTCACTGGGTGGCTGCGACCATGCCTGAGTCTATTTATCGATCCTCTCTGGATGGCTGCACCCATACCTTGGATCTAGATTCTTGTGTACTCTGTTACGGATGGCTGCGCCCATACCACATATATCATGTACTTGAGATATCAGTTGTACTTCTTTATGCAGGTTCTCCGGCGGCTGTGTTTCAGTTACGCATGTTCTTGTAAAGCATTTCACCCCTCTCTCTCCCTCGGGCCTCATGCTTTAGGGGGCATCTGTTACACAGCAATCTATCACCGTTTGTCACCGTCCCTGTTACCCCACATTGGAGGACTCATTCCGGGACCTGTGAGAAGTGACATGACCTGAAACCACTTGCATCATATTCCTCTAAGTATGAGCTTCAAATACCCATGAAAACAGCTCTTTCTGCATTAGCGCGGGTCCACAGTTCACTGCCCGCGCCAATGAGGGAAATCCTCTAAAAAAGGCGCACCATTGGCGCTCTGTCTCAGAATCGCACTCGCGCCAACCGAATTGAGTAAAGTTTTTAACCAACAAACTCCCAAAGGTTCTCTTCAACCCATTCACCAACTGAATCTATGTTGAGTTAGGGTGGTTTGGCTTCGAATCTCCATAGAAGGGAAAGTGGTTTGCCACCTTTCATGGAAGTTTCTAAGTGATAAAGCCAATCCCATGGATAATGTCGTTGATCCTATCTCTTCCTTCTCTATCTATAAAAGCTTGCCTCTATGCCTTGAGCAAGCTAGTTACAGTAGTTCCAGTTCCAGATAGTGATAGATAATACCATGAGTTCAAGAGTTTGAAGCTGCAAGAGCCTTCTTTGCACCCATAAGGCCAAATCTAAGTGAGGAGATTCTTGTCACCCAAAGAGAGAGAGGCTTGTTCCTCATCCCAACAAGCTTTGCAAGACTTGTGTAGCTGACGACCCAGCCAAAGGAGGATTTGACGTCAGAATAATGGTTGTATTCTTCTTTTTTATTTATTAATAATAGATGACTATCATTATGGTTCCACTCTCATTGTCTTATGTTTGATGTTGAGTTATATCTTTTCTGACTGATATATAATTGCATCTACTAGATTTTATGCTTGTTTTCGTGTTGTTCTTTGCATGTGCAGGTGTCCAATCACGGAGATCGTGGGGATCGTGACCGGCCAAGGCAAAGGAACGAGGGAGACATCTCTTCTACGAACACTAGCGTTGGAATCCAAGTAGGTTCTCACCATCCACTTTGTATTTTCAATTAGGAACTTGCGTGATAGCATTGTGTGATTGTTGCTAGACCCGGTCTGGGCTAGTAGGGATCGTCTCTGTCCGCAGAAAGGATTTACCTCCACAACACTTGGATGCTCCCAAAAGGAATTGGAGAGATAAAGTTAGTACTTTTGGGGAGAAAATAGTGGTCCTAATGCTCCACTATTGGAGCTAGTGATGTTTATTGTATTTATGTATCTTGGAACTTTTACTTACTATTTGAAGCCTTCTGGCCAACACATTTTCATACATGGATTATGGATGTTTTAAGACTATTCTTTTAATGTTTTTGATTCATGTTTTCTTTCACATGTACTAAAGTAATTGAACTATTTCGGTGACTTTATTTCTAAACTTGTTGTAATGTTTGTAATGATCATCACATCTATGTGAACTATCTCACTTGATTTTAGACGAGTCTTTCTTATATGTGTGTGTCTCTATTAGAGTATTACTATTAATTCTCTCTTAGAGGCTCACTTTATTTCCCCTCTACAATGAAATAACCTTGATACATTTACAATCAAACATTCACAAGGAACACTCTCTTTCTCATTCGAAAGAACCTGTGTGCTTCTCTGTCATGCTAAGAAGTTAAAGCCAAGGCATATCTTTAAGTAAACAGTAGTCAGGCCATATTCAGGATGGGACTCCTACACCAAACAACGTGAGGTCTAATTGGAACCTCATATTAGGGAGATCCCCTATATGTTGGCAGCATCCAGCACCATCAACATTCTGGCACTAGAAGGGGGGCAGCCAATTTTTTATGGCTGATAACTCCACGGACCCTAACCATTCATCTTCTAGACAAGGTAGCAATATCCTGAGCACCATTCCAAATTTTATTCCTGATGTAGGAGGGTCTTCTCAATATATGATAGAGTTGAAATATAAGGTTACCTATGAACAACTTTGGGCACTTCAACCTATAACACATTGGTTTGCAAAATCTATCAGTTTCCTTCCTATTGCTCATAATCTCCCACATCATCCGAAGAAGAAATAAAAAACCCATGTTGGTGTATTAGTTCCAATAATATAATATTTGGTTTTTTCCACTCTTCAAGAGTTAACAAATTCTTCTGAAGACATATCCAAGCAAGATCCACTTCCACCCATTAACGAAGGGTACGAGGAAGACGTTTCTCTTTCTAATGCAATTTTTGACTATTTAGATAGTGAAGGAGAAGGCTTGTTATATTCTGAAAGGGAGGAAAAACCTAGAGACTAAGACATGGATGAAGAGGACCTAGATTGGATGGCCCAAGGGCCTCTTGCTCTTCCATATAACCTTCATAAAATGCACAAACATTCAGAATTTTTTTTATCAAAGTTTTATCTAGACAAGAGGACAAAGGTAGAAGTTCACATCAATGATTTCTACATGCATCTATGGATGTTAGAGGTACTATATGATGATGTTTCTTATAGGATTTTTCCTTTTACACTACAAGGTAGAGAAACAAAATGGTACCATAGTGTGCCTATCAATTCATTCCATAGTTATAGGGAGTTTAGAAAATTATTTTTGGAGAAATTTGTTGATAACAAGACTCCAGCCATGTTATTGAAAGAGCTCAAAAACAATAAGATGAAGGAAAAGGAGAAATTTAAAGACTTCAATCACATATTGAACAAGTTTCCCTTGGGCACACAAACTCTTGATTCAATTACTATTCATTAGAGAAATTTTGAGGTATAAAACGGGCCTCCTATGGAATATTATAAATTGATAGTGGAAATAATAAAATAAGATTAGATGGAATCATCAAATTTTAGAGGGAAAAAAGAAAAAATGACTTTTTCAACTTGTATTTTCAACTTATTCCCTACGATTTTCCTCAAATTTTGAGTGGTGGAACTTGTTGGATACAAAATTTAATTCCTCATCCAAGGAGTACCCAATGTTATAGTGTTTTCTTCCCAAAGGTGTATGGAAAGAAATCACCTAAGGCTGTGGATGCAAATAGTCTCAACAATATAAATGGCTGCTAAACATTGTAGATCTGCAACAAGTGATAGAAGCAAAACCTGCCAAAGTCGTGATCTATGCCACAATCATAGTTAAACAACAAAATGAAACAGTAATAAATGTGGGTAACTCCAATAATCCAATGGAAACCAGATATAGAAAGAATATTTTTTATTAAATAACACCTGAGAGGGGAACAAATAGATGTTACTAGTCCCCCTCTATGGAATGGGTTCTGGGCTATCCTCAAACATCTTCAGCTTGTGTAGAGTCTTTCTCCTCTATAATGTGTAAACCCAACAAATAAAATGTTTGAGCTCAATGGGAACTCAAATGGAAGAAAAATTGTGTGCAACAGTGATAATAATCATAGTTACAATAGTGAGTGCAACAATGAAAATAATCAAAATTGAATAATGAATGGAAAACTCTTATATTTATAAGAAAATATTGAGTTATCCTTGAATAATGAGCAATAATAAAATATTATTAACCCTGTCCTTGGAATAACCACTTGGTATATTTAATTATATTTGGTTAGGAGGGAAAAGGTATTTAAACTTTTATTTAGAAATAATAAATAAATAAATGATTTATTTATCATCTCAAGAAATTGGTTAAGGAATAATAAAAAAATAATGATTTATTTAATTATTCTTAAGGGATTTAGTCAAAATTGACAAGGAATAATAATTAATTAATGATTAATTAATTATTTCTAGAGAAAATTAAGATAATTAATAATTTATCTATTTATTTTTCATAACTGGGTCAAATATGACAAGGAATATTAATTAAACAATGGTTTAATTAATTATTCCTAGAACATAATTAAATAAATAGTGAATTATTTAATTATTCTTTATGGGTTTAATTATAGATTACTTAGCAAATGTGGTTTATTAAGTAATTTCTCACAGTGAAAGAAATTTTACTATGGTAAAATTGGCCTTACATGCTGTTCTTCGATCCATTTAGTAAATTAGGCTAGATGATCAATTTTTTGGTGATAACACCCAAGTTGCATACTTTCGAAGCACCTTGCTACACAAAAAATGCGAAATACATGAAAAACATGATTGCAATCACATTTTTCACGTATTTCCCATTTTTTGTGTGGCAAGGGGCATTGAAAGTATGCAACATGGATACTCCTTGGATGAGGAATTAAACTTTTCATCCAAAGAGTGCTCCCACTCAAAATTTGAGTAAAACTGTAATGAGATAAGTTGAAAATACAAATTGAAAAAGTAGTTTTTTTATTTAATCCAAAAATGGTGAATCATCCCCCATGGTTGACATCATCATCTTGAATCCTATTGGTTCTTATAAAGTTGGTTTTGGTTGTACATTTTGGCTTTGAGGCCCATTTTAGACCCCAAAATTTCTCTAATGGATTATTATATAGTTCCCTTGCCCACCAACATTTCCTCATTCGTTAAAAGAGTTGCAAAGGAAACATTGGCACTAAAATTTGTAGAAGAAATTACAATGGAGAAAGAGTTGTGTGCTATTGGAGTTATTATTGATGATTATGAATCAAAATACTCCAAGGAGACCAAAAGGAAGTCATAGCCTTCCTCAAGTAACACTAAGAAAAATGATTTTGTATATATTGAAAGCTTGACCAGGATAGTAAAAACACATACCAATGAGATTTCAAAATTAAAGAGAAGTTCAAGAGAGAATTCTACTGGTAGAAAGGCCCCCAAGTCTTTTCCATTATGAAGGAATAACAAAAACAATAATCAACCCATTAAATCTACCTAGAGTTCGAATGTTGTGTTGAATATTGAAAGTATGGGTATCGAAAACTATTGCTCTTTCCTCCAAAAGTATCATTCATAGAATACATGCTTGTAGTGGAACCACAATATGAATTCTATGGATACAAACATTGTGGATTCCTTACTAGTAGATGAGGAGTCAGAATAAACAGGAAAAATAGAAGAACCCATAGCGGTTGAAGAAAGTATGGGTATTGGACATGCAGTGAATGATTTTTTTTGTATACACAATGCTGAAAAGAAGATTGATGAAGCACCACGTCAAAGTTATGCGCCCCCTACTTGAGGATCCAAGGGCCCATTTCTAAACAGGAGGTGATGAGACAAAAATTGAAGGAGAAATTGTTAAGAAGGATATCGTTGTCAGTCAATACTACTTAGAATGTGCAAAGTAAGTCTGGAAATGATACCACTTGCAAGAACACTTCCTCCAGCAGTAAAAGTAAGCCCATCATTCCGAAAGTGTCAAATAAAGACACTCCTCTAGAAACTTTAGTACTTCCTGTTAGAGGTGAAACCATTGATTATAACATAGATGAAGATTTGAAGAGAGCTTGAGGCAATATTCCCATCTATGATCTCACAAAGATAAAAGGCTAGCATGAACTACTTCTCCAAACATTTTCACAACCTTTGCCATGTGATAAAGCTTCTACCTCTCAAAAGGTGTTTGGTAAGTCTTCTGGTTCCCTTGAATCTATAGTTAATATTGTAACATTAGACACTAACACTCTTTTCCCTCCAATTTTGTTAACGTTTGAAAGTTTTAATTACAATGTCCATAATTGTTTAGTAAACTCTGGTGCATCTGTGAATGTAATGTTTTTATCTGTTGCTAATAAAATAAATGCTTAATGGGACAAAATTGATGCACATATCATTCAGCTAGACAAATATTTGGTCCAAGCTATTGGTGAACTCAATAATGTTTTTATTTTATTATCATCTGATCACTCAGTTCATCAATGTATGAATATTTTAATTGTGGATATCATTGAAGCCTACGACATACTCCTAAGTAGAGAATGGTCTAGTAAACTCACAAGGGTGTTTTTCTACAATTTGGTCACATTTATGGCTTCCATACAAGGGAAGAAATAACTAGATTCAAGTGGAAAGTGATCCATACATGGAATACACCATGACACCACTTGAGGGCCACAATGAGCCTATTTCCTTTGCTTGTTTAATCTTTGGATTTTTTTTCTTAAAAATTGATCATGGGTGTTATCAAGCACAACCATCATGTGTCCCACAAAATACACATTTGGAGCTCCTTCCTTGTTCTCCACCTGGTGCAAATAATTCTTGTAATATAGATGTACATAGTAATAGAAATAATAGTATAATAAGTAGTCTAGTAGCTAGCAATGTTAGGATTTCATACTTTGATGTTTCATAGATGCAAGATGGGTCTAGAGATAGTGGCATACTTATAGACCTACACAATAAGAAGTATATCCTTTCATCTCATTTGGAGTTCGAGTGTACAAATAATAGTACAAATATGAAGCACTAATACTTGGAATAAATAAATCCATCAATCTCAAGGTAGACTTACTCAAAGTAATTGGTGACTCAAAGGCGGTCACTCATCAGGTACGAGATACTTTGTTTCACCAAAACTTAAAAACTACCAACAGGAGGAATGGCATCTAATTAATTATTTCAAATATTTTCATATTATGCCTATTCTTAGGCTTAGAAATACTATAGTAGATTCATTAGAAAATGCAGTCGCTAGAATGTCTCCATTGAGAAATGTTTTTTCAATTGAGATTATATATAAACCTTCTATCCTTGACAACATCACTATTTTTTTTTGTTTTCAATGACAACCAACAGATCCTGCATTTCATGGCTAGTGTAGACATGTTTAAAGATGTTTCCATAGATGAGGATGAGCATCACAAGGCTTTGCAAGAGGCATCTAATGCCATGAAGGTAACACTATGCCTAAAGGTGTGGTGTCCTTGGAAAAACTATATGTCCTTTAAGAGGACAAACCAATACCAAGACTCAGAGGCCTAGGTTATCATCTGAACAAGTCAATCTAGGAACTCAATATGATATTAAGTATGTAAACCTCAGTACAAGATTTTCTCCACAACAATGAAAAAAATCATATGCTTATTCAAACAATTCCATGATGTGTTTGCATGGACATCTAACGAATTAAATACATATGATACTCGTATTATCCAACATGTTATTCCCATAAAAGAAGGGGTAAAACCTTTTGAGAGGAAATTGAGGAAAGCTCATCCAACATTGTAGCCACTCATTCAAAAAGAATTAAGAAAAATGTTGGATGCTCAAATCATTTTCAAAGTTGGACATTCCACTTAGGCTTCGAATTTGTTCCTAGTCAGAAAGACATCTAGTGAGATAAGGTTATGTGTAGATTTCTACAATCTCAACTGAGCATTTAATAAAGATAATTATCTAGTACCATCCATGGAATAGATCCTCCAAACAGTATTTGGTTCTGATATGTTTTTTCTACTAAATTGTTTCTCTAGTTATAATCAAGTGCTAGTGGTGGAATTGAGTCATTTGAAGACTACCTTCAAGATCGAATGGGGAACGTTCTCTTTGAAGAGAATACCATTTAGGCTTATCAATGTTAGTGTTACATTTCAAATAGCGATCAACATCGCTTTCTGTGGCAATATTGGTCAGAGCATAGTTGTTTATTTAGATGATGTTACTATGTTTTCCAAGAAAAGGTCAGATCATTTATGTCACCTGAAACAAATATTTGAGTGGTATCATGAATATGGGATTTCTCTCAATCCAAAGAAAATAATCTTTAGTGTGTTATAAGGAACTCTATTAGGGCACATCATTGCAAAGAGAGGAATTAAAGTTGATCTCGAGAGGGTCAAAGCTATTACATAGATCTCGTTCCTAATGAATAAGAAGGATATGCAATCTTTCTTATGGAATATTAATTTCCTGTGAAAATTCATCTTTGATTATGTTCATATAATTAAACCTCTACAAGATATGATCAAAAAATATGAAACTTAAAAAGGGGACAAACGGGAGAAGGATGCTTTTGCTCAAATTAAACAAGCTATCATTGATGCGAGTGCACTATTCAGTCCCTACTATGGCAAAGATTTCTTTCTTTATAAATTTTCTTCAGATTAATCTATTGCAGATGTATTGACTCAAAAGGATATTGAATGACATGAATGACTTGTTTCTTTCATGAGTGTTTCCTTACAGGGCTCAAAACTAAATGATCCCGCCATCGAAAAACAATCATATGTTGTATATAAGGTAGTTAAATACTTCAGGCCCTATATTTTAAAAGCTCACATGAACATATTTGTGCCTCACCGAGTGGTAAGAAAACTCTTTTTACAACAGGAGCTATGTGAGAAGAGGGAAAATTGGATGACCTTCTTACATGAATATGATCTGGAGTTTAAACCAATTCATGCCATTAAGGGTCATGGCCTCTGCTAGCTAGTAGTTGAAGCAAGAGATGCTCCCAAACATGACATTTCAGGTTGGGGGCAAGAGTTACAAATGTTAAATGTTAAATGTGTTCATGAGTCCATGTCTATAGCACCAATACTGTGTTGAAAATCAACAAAAAAAATCCTAATTTAATTTTTTCCTTAAATTAAATTGGGAATAAAATTGTAGTTCCACATCACATGATAACTTGTATTGGTTAACTAAGTTAATTTTACTTAATTAGCTCATTTAATTTGAGTTGAGGGTCTGACTTGAGTCATGTAGAGTGTCTCATACATTATAGGAGCCCTGGTTGAGTTTATTTTGAGTTGTAATCAATTAATTCAGTTTAACTCAGTTCAAGTCAGTTAAACTAGTTCCAACTGTTGGAGGAACCAGTGGGAGGTCTAGCATTGTGGTGCCACCTACAGTGATCAACCAGTAAACTGATAATTCACTCATAAATAACTCATGCATGTAAAATATGAGAGTTACCCAGTTGATATTGGAGTTTAGGGATAGTGTACTATCAGTTGTATAATCATTTGAATTGTACAGGTGGTGCACGTAGTCAAAGGAAGGCATATGCGGATTGTGCAATTCCAAATGAGGAATTTCCCTAATTAATAGGGGGATAATTCCCAAGGAAAAAACACAAGGAAATAGGGACTTTTGAAAGCAAAAAATTGGTTAATTATTGGCCTGGGCTTGTCTAGGAAGTTGTGAGACAAATAGAGATAGTGCAGAGGTGCTTGGGCTTGAGAAAAGCATTGTAATCTTCTCATATTTTTTTTACTAATTCAATATACAAATAGCAGGGTTTTTTAGCTGTGGCTTTCCCCAGGAAATCATTTTGTAATGTGTTGATTTAATTCTTTCTCTTGTATTCTTCATGATTTCGTGATCGTTTAATTGTTTTCGTTGATGAGTAGAGTAGATTCAAGTCTATTATTTTAGTAAATTACAATTAGCAGTTTGAATATACAAGGAATTTGTACATGGTATCAGAGCATAAATCACTCTAGAAGAGGAGAATATGAGTTTGTATTTTTCAAGTGAAATTGAATTTGTAGTTTCATTCTTCAGAGCTAGTAGGATGTCATTCTATAGATTGAGACTCGAATATTCCCTCGAGGGTAGTTCGAACTATATTGCTTGGAAGGAAATTATGGAGGAACTGTTGGAACTTGGAAGACAACAAACTTAAGGAATTCATAGAAAATGATATTCCTAAGCCTTCAGCAGCTAATGCTCAAGATCTTGCATAGTGGAGAAAATGTGTTGCAGAGGCAAGAAGGATTATCCTAGAAGTTTTTCAAGATCATATTGTCTCAAACCTCCATGGTAAGGAGAATCAACATGCAATTTGAAATGCCTTGACATACCTATTTCAAAATAGCAGTGACCACAGGAGGTTGGAACTAAAGGAAAAGCTTAGGAAAATCAAGATGGAGAAGAGTAATGCAATACCAAAGTACTTGACCAAGTTCACCCAATGTGGGGATGAGCTTGGAAGTGTTGGTGTTATAGTTTTTGAAGATGATCTAGTCTGTCTAGCACTTCCTAGCCTTCGCAAGAGCTAGCACAACTACCACAACTCAGCAAATGGGAGGGAGAAGCTACCAGAGTGGGAGAGTTTGTGGTTCAACTTGGTGCAATAAGATATACGACGTAACACCAAAATTAGATCCTTGTCCAAGCATGATGATGAGGAGAATCGTGCCTTAGATGGAAAGGAGAAGAAAGGGAAAGGGAATGCATTCCATTCCAAATCATATTCCAGTCAGGGCGACAAGAAGAAGGACATGTCAAAGATTAAATGTTTTCACTGTCACGAGCTGGGATACTATGCCACGAAGAGTCTGTACAAGAAGGCCGACAAGAAGCCCTTAGGAGGAGCAGTAGGTGAAGCTCTTTCTTCAAAATTTAAGCTAGCTTTCACCCTCATTGCTTGCATGGTGAAATCAGCGATGGGTATTGTTTTGTATCTGGATAGTTGAGCCTCATTCCATATGACCAGAAACACATCAAAATTGAAGATGATGGGAGTTATCGCATGACCGAAATTGGTAATATTACCTTTCAAAGGTAGTTTAGTTCTCCTCTCACATTAAAAGATGACATGTATGTTCCAGTTTTGAAGAAGAATTTGGTTTCGGTTTCCATGGTGGAGGACCATGGCTAAAATGTGATATTTATCAAAGGAAAGGATTTATTTTATCACATAGCCTCAAAACAAGTGAAGTGGATCAAGGTTTAGGTCAATAATCTCTAAAAATTGGTTGTAGAAGATTGTGTTGCTTTGAGCACAAACGAAGAGAAGGTGTAGAGTAGAGACATCGGTGAGTTGTGGCATAGAATATTGGGTCACTTGTACCATGGAGCTTTGAAGCTCATGCAACAAATTTCTACAGGACTTCCCATGCGTACAGTAGAGCAGAGAGACACATGGAAAGGGTGTACATTTGGGAAGTACACCAAATATACCTTTCATGATAAGGACAGTCGAGTGCAAGTGATCCTTAAAAGAGTTCATTCAAATGTGTATGGACCATTCTCAATAGCCTCCATGGCCAATCATAGGTATTATGTAATATTTGTAGATGATTTTTCTCATAAGTGCTTGATTTTCTTCATGTAGAAGAAAGATCAGACGTTTTCTAAATTTTGTGAATTTAAAGAATTTGTTGAGAATGACAATGGTAGAAAGTTAAATCTCTTAGGAGTGATAACTTTGGAGAATATGTGTTGAAAAAGTTCAAGAATTTATGTGTATCATAAGGCATTCGATAGGAGTAAATAACACCCCATAACCCATAGAAAATGGGGTCGCTAAAAGCAAGAACAAAAGAATTGTGGCAGTTGCATGGGCGACGTTACATGATCATGGCCTACCATTACACTTGTGGGATAAAGTGTGCAACACAGTTGTATATGTGTAAAATAGGAGTCCTCATCGGATTCTCAGGATGAGTACACCAGAAGAATATTTTTAGGTAAGAAACCAGATGTGGAACACATCAGGATATTTTGTTCATATTTTTACTATCATGTTGCCAAGGATGAGAGGAAAAAGCTAGAACCAATAGTTGAGTTGAGCATATTTGTGGGGTACACTGATTCACCTCATAACTATGTGGAGTACCTTCCATCTCATAGGATGACAATGGTTTGTAGAGATGTGAAGTTTGAGGAAGAGAATGTCATGAGATGTTCCCTTGAGAGGGAGCTTCAATTGCATGGAGAAGAGGAGATTTTAGCTTGAAAGGAAGAACCTCAGAATGATGTGGAGAAGCCACATGCAAAGGAACATAGACTAGAAGCACCCATCCATGCAGAAAATTCTAGAGATGGAAGGAATCAAACTAGAGAGTCTGACAGTTTCATACATGATACTAGAGATAATGTGGGAGCACCCACATCAAATCACACACAGAGGAGGTCACTGGGTTGGTACACTGGATACATGGTTGTGATGAGCGAGAGTGTAGATATTGTTCCATCCTCATTCAAGGAAGAAGTGAAAAAACTAGTATGGGTTGATTCCATGGTTGAGGAGTATGACTCCATTATCAGAAACAGTGTTTGGGAAGTTGTCCTAAGATGATGAGTCAACTCAATGGTGAGTTCCATATGGATTTACAAGGTAAAGAAAGTAGCAGATGGGAGTGTTGAGAAACACAAGGCCAGATTTGTAGCCAGAGGGTTTTCTCAGGTGGAGGTAATTGATTATGAGGATACCTTAGCTTAAGTAGAAAGGTAATCTTCAATTAGATCTATTTTAGTGCTTTCAATGTAGATGGGATGGAAGATACATCAGATGGATGTGAAGAAAACATTCCTCTATGGTGTGATTGAGGAAGATGTGTACATTGAGTATCGAGAAGGATTTGAGAGCTTCAACAGAGAGTCACATGTGTGCAGACTCAAACGAGCATTGTATGGATTGAAACAAGCACCCCATTCTTGTTACACAAAGATTGAAAACTATTTCACTAGGTCAGGCTTCACCAAAGGTGAAGAAGATGCAAACCTTTACCATATTGTGGTTGAAGGTAAATTCTTGATTATAGTATTATATGTCGGTGATTTATTTCTAACAGGTGATGAGAAGGTGGTAAAATCTTGCAAAAGGGATCTTGCAAGAGAATTTGAGATGAAGGACTTGGCGCTCATGCATTATTTCCATGGTATGGAAGTATGACAAGGAGATGAGGAACTATTTATATCTCATGGAAAGTATGCCAACGAGATATTGAAGAAGTTCCACATGGGGAGTAGCAAATCCAAGGAGACTCCTATAGTAGGGAATTGGAGGAAGGAAGATGCTACTTCAGGTGAAGTAGTGGAGACTATTATTTATAGCCAGGTTGGGTTCACTTATGTATTTGGTGAAAAAACGATCAGACATATGTTTTGCAATTAACCAACTTAGTCAAACAATGGTTAAGCCAATCATAATCTATTGGAATGTAGTTAAACATGTGTTTAGATGCCTCAAAGGCACCATTTAGTTTGGCATTTGGTACAGATAGACAAAGGGAGTGAATCTTCAAGGCTTCACAGTTGAAGATTGGGTAGGGAGTCCATCCAACAGGAAGAGCACATCAGGGGGAACATTCAATATTCGGTCAGCAATAGTTTCTTGGTACATTAGGAAGAAAATATCAGTTGCACTCAGTTCATATGAAGCAGAGTACATGGCTGCTAGTCAAGATGCTTGTGAGGCTATCTAGACGAGGAAGACCCTTATTTGATTATTTAATCAATAGATGGCTCCTACAACAATTTAATGTGACAACCAAAGTTGTATCAAACTCTATTAGAATCCAATTTTTCATTATCGGTCCTATCATATCGACATCCAGTATCACCATCTACAAGATTATGTGTATAGGAGGATCATGTTGTTGGAGTACATTGATATAGAGCAACAGGATGTAGATATTTTGACAAAGGCATTGTCAAGATGAAAATTCAAGTTTCAAAGAGGCAGGATCGGTGTAGTAGATAATTCCTATCTAAGGGAGTGTTAAAAATGCAACAACAAAATCCTAATTTAATTTTGTCCTTGAATTAAATTGGGAATAAAATAGTAAGTCCACATCACATGACAACATGTATTAGTTAACTAGGTTAATTTGACATAGTTGGATCAGTTAATTCAAGTTGAGAGTCTAAATTGAGTCATGTAGATGGTATCCTACATGATAGGAGCCCTAGTTGAGTTTATTTTTAGTTGTAATTAATTAATTCAGTTTAATTGAACTAAAGTCAATTAAACTAGTTCCAACTATTAGAGGAACTAGTGGGAGGCCCAGTAGTGTGGTGTTGCCTACAGTGTAGTGTGGTGTCACCTGTAGTGATCAACTAGTAAACTGATGATTCACTCATAAATAACTCTTGCATGTCATATCTGAGAGCTACCTAGTTGATATTGGAGTTTAGGGACAATGTACTATCAGTTGTATAATCATCCAAATTGTTCAAGTGGTGCATGCAGTCAAAGGAAGGCATATGAAGATTTCTCAATTCTAATCGAGTAATTTCCCTAATTAATAGGGGGCTAATTCCCAAGGAAATAGTGCAAGGAAATAGGGACTTGGAAAAGAAAAAATTTGGTTAAGTATTGGTCTGGGCTTGTCTAGGAAGCAGTGAGATAGAAAGAGATAGTGCAGAGGTTGCGCAGGCTTGAGAAAAACATTGTAATCTTCTCATATTTTTTGACCAATGAAATATACGTATATTAGGGGTTTTTAGTTGTGGGTTTCCCCCAGAAATCATTTTGTAATGTGTTGATTGAATTATTTCTCTTGTATGCTTCATGATTTCACAATCGCTTAATTGTTTCTGTTAATGAGTAGAGTAGATTCAAGTCGATTGTTTTAGTAAATTACAATTAGTAGCTTGAATCTAAAAGGAATTGATACATGGTATCAGAGCATAAATCACTCCAGAAGAGGAGAATACGAGTTTGTCTTTTGTAGGTGAAATTGAATTTGTAGTATCATACTAAAGAGCCAGTAGGATGCCATTCTATGGGTTGAGACTCGAATATGCCCTTGAGGGTAGTTCAAACTATATTGCTTGGAACGATAGGATGGAGGTAGTGTTGGAAGACAACATGCTTAATGAATTCATAGACTAAGATATTACTAATCCTCCAATTGTTGATGCTCAATATCTAATAGTGTGTAGAAAATGTGTTGTAAAGACAAGTAGGATTTTCTTATAAGGAGTTCGAGATCATATTGTGTTGAACCTCCATGATAAGGAGACTCCATATGCAATTTGGAAGGCCTTGACAGACTTGTTTTAGAAGAACAATGACCACAGGAAGCTAGCACTAAAGGAAAAGCTAAGGAAAATCAAGATGGAGAAGGGAAACACAATACCAAAGTACTTGACCCAAGTTCAGCCAATGTCGGGATGAGCTTCGAAGTGTTGGTGTTATATTTGTTGAAGATGATATGGTCAACCTAACACTTCTAGACCTTCCTAAGGGATGGCACATCTACCACAAATTAGTAAATGGGAGGGAGATGCTACAAGAGTGGGAGCATTTGTGGTCCGACTTAGTGGAACAAGAGATTCGAAAAAACACCAGAGATGGATCCTCATCCAAGCATGATGAGGAGGAGAACCGTGCCTTAGCTAGAGAGGTGAAGAAGGGGAAATGGAATTCATCCCGGTGCAAATCAGATTCCAGTCAGGGAGACAAGAATAATGACATGTCAAATATTAAATGTTTTCACTATCATGCGCTGGGACACTACGCCACGAAGTGTCCATACAAGATGGTTGTAATAAGCCATCAAGAGGAGTGGAATGTGAAGCTCTTGCTTCACCATTCGAGTTAGATTTCACCCTCATTTCTTGCATGGGGACATCCATGATGGGTAGTGTGTGGTATCTAAATAGTGGAGCCTCATTCCATATGACCAAAAACAAAGAATTCTTCAGTCACTTGGAGGAGAAGGAACTCCATATGTACTTAGAAATGGGAGATTATGGGATTTATAGCATGACAGACATCGATACTGTTACGTTTTAGAGGGAGTCTGGTTCTCCTCTCACATTAAAAGATGTCATATATTTTCCAATTTTGAAGAATAATTTTGTTTCAGTTTCCATGTCGAAAGCCTGTGGCTATGATGTGATATTTAGCAAAGGAAAGGATTTCCTTCATGACATAGCCTTAGGACAAGTGAAGTGCTTCAAGGTTCGAGTGAAGAACCTCTAAAAATTGGTTCTAGAATATTGTGATACTTTGAGCACAAAAGAAGAGAAGGTGCAGAACTGAGACATCGATGAGTTGTGGCATAGAATATTGGGTCACTTGCACCACAAAGCTTTGAATATCATGCAACAAATTTATACAAGACTTCCCAAGGTACACTAGAGGAGAGAGACACATGCAAAGCGTGTACATTGGGGAAGTACACCAAATATACCTTTCATGATAAGGAAAATCAAGCACAAGTGATCCTTTAAATAGTTCACTTAGACGTGTGTGTATCATTCTCGATAGCCTCCACGGCAAGGCACATGTATTATGTAATATTTATAGATTATTTTTCTTATAAGTGTTGGGTTTTCTTCATGTAGAAGAAAGATCAGACGTTGGCTAAATTTTGTGAATTTAAAGCACTTGTTGAGAAAGACACTAGCAAGAAAGTTAAAGCTCTTAAGACTGATAATGGTGGAAAATATGTGTCGAATGAATTCAATAACTTATGTGAATCATAAGGAATTCAATGGGAGTAAATATCACCCCATAACCCACAACAAAATGGGGTGGCTAAAAGGAAGAACAAAATTATTATGGGAGATGCATGGGTGATGTTACAAGATCAAGGCTTACCGTTTCACTTATGGGCTAAAGCATGCGACACAGTTGTATATGTGAAGAATAGGAGTCCTCATTGGGTTATTGGTATGAGTGCACTAGAAGAAGATTTTTCAAGTAAGAAACAAAATGTGGCACACTTTAGGATCATTGGTTCATCAATTTACTGTCATGTTACCAAAGATGCAAGGAAAAATCTAGAACCAATAGCTGAGTTGGGCATATTTGTGGGGTACACTGATACACCTCAAAACTATGTGGTGTACCATCCATCTCACATGATGATAGTGGTTTGTAGAGATGTGAAGTTCGATGAAAAAAAGGCCATGGGATGTTCCCTTGAGAGGGAGCTTCAGTTTCATGGACAAGATGATATTTTAGCTCCAAAGGAAGAACTTCAGGACAATGTGGAGAAGCCAGATGTAGAGGAGAAGAGAGTGGAAGCACCCACTCATGTAGAGAATTCCAAAGATGTAAGGCACTGCACTAGAGATGCTATTAGATTTATGCTTGATGCTAGAGAGAATGTGAGAGCACTCACATCATAGCGCAGGTAGAGGAGGTCACTAGATTGGTACACTAGCTACATGGCTTTGACGAGCGAGAGTGTAGAGATTGATCCATCTTCATTCAAGGAAGCAGGGCAGAAACTAGTATTGGTTGATCCCATGGTTGAGGAGTATGACTCCATTATCAGAAACAATGTTTGGGAAGTGGTGTCAGGACTCACATTAAAGTCAGGGGTGATTTCCATATGGCTTTACAAGGTAAAGCAAGAAGAATATGGGAGTGTGGAGAAACACAAGGCCAGATTTGTGGCTAGAGGGTTCTCTTAGGTGGAGGGAATTGATTATGAGGAGAAATTTTCTCCAATAGCAAGCTACTCTTCAATTATATCTATTCTAGCACATTCAACGTAGATGGGATGGAAGATACATCAAATGGATGTGAAGACAACATTTCAAAACAATTTGATTGAGGAAGAGGTGTACATTGAGTAGCTAGAAGGATTTGAGACCTTCAACAGAGAGTCGGATGCGTGTAGACTCAAACAAGCATTGTATGGATTGAAACAAGCACCCTATGCTTGGTACACCAATATTGACAACCATTTCACCTGGCTGGGCTTCACCGAAAGTGAAGCATATGCAAACCTTTACCATATTGTGGTTGAAAGTAAATTCTTGATTATAGTATTATATCTTGATTTAATTCTAACAGGTGATGAGAAGCTGTTAAAATATTTGAAAGAGGATCTTGCAAGAGAATTTGAGATGAAAGACTTGGGGCTCATGCATTGTTTACTTGGTATGGAAGTATGGCAAGGAGATGAGGAAATATTTTTCTCTCAAGGCAAGTATGTCAATAAGATACTGAAGAGGTTCCACATAGAGAGTAGAAAACCCATGGAGACTCCTCTAGAAGGGAATTGGAGGAAGGTAGATGCTACTTTAGGTGAAGTAGTGGAGGATACTATTTATAGAAAACTTGTGGGTTCACTTATGTATTTGGTGATCACACTCCTGGACATATGTTTTACAGTTAACCATCTTAGTCAAGAAATGGTTAATCCAACCAAGCTCTATTGGAAGTCATCTAAACACGTGTTGAGATATCTCAGAGGCACCACTAAGTTAGTAAGTTTGGTATTTGGTATAGACGAATAGATGGAGTGAATCTTCAAGGCTTCACAGATGCAGATTAGGTAGGGATTCCATCTGACATGAAGATCACATCAAGGGGAATCTTCAGTATTTAGTCATCAATAGTTTCTTGGTACAACAAGAAGCAGAGATCAGTTGCACTCAGTTCAACAGAAGAAAAGTACATGGCTGCTAGTCAAGAAACTTACCAGGCTATCTAGATGAGGAAGATCCTTATTGGGTTATTTGATCAACTGATAGATCCTACAGTGATTTACAGTGACAATCAAAGTTGTATCGAACTCTCTAAGAATCTAGTGTTTCATGATTGGTCCAAGCATATAAACATATGGTATCACCATCTACGAGATTGTGTGCAGAGGAGAATCATTTTCTAGAGTACATTCCTACAAAGGAATAAGATGCAAATATTTTGAGAAATGTGTTGTCAAGATGAAAATTCAAGTTTCACATAGGTAGGATCAGGGTAGAAGATAATACCTTTATTATTGAGAGGGAATATTGAAAATGCAACAAGAAAATCCTAATTTATTCTTTTCCTTAAATTAAATTGGGAATAGAGTTGTAATTCCACATCACATGAAACTTGTATTAGTTAACTAAGTTAATTTGACTTAGTTGGCTCACTTAATTCGAGTTGAGTTTCTAACCTTAGTCATGTAGAGTGTCTCCTACATTATAGGAGCCCTATTTGTGTTTACTTTGAGTTTTAATTAATTAATTTAGTTTAACTAAGTTAAAGTCAGTTAAACTAGTTCCAACTATTGGAGGAACTAGTGGGAGGTCTAGTAGTGTGGTGCTACCAGTAGTGATCAACAAGTAAACTGATAATTCAATCATAAATAACTCATGCATGTTAGATATGAGAGTTACCCAGTTGATATTGGAGGTCAGGGATAGTGTAATATGAGTTGTATAATCATCCAAATTGTACAGCTGATGCATGTAGTCAGAGGAAGGCCTATGAGGATTGTGAAATTCCAATTGTGGAATTTCCCTAATTAATAGGGGGATAATTCTCGAGGAAACAACACAAGGAAATAGGGACTTGGGCAATCTAAAAATTGGTTGAATATTGGCCTGGGCTTGTTTAGTAAGTAGTGAGAGAGATAGAGATAGTGCAAACGTTGCTAAGGCTTGAGAAAAGCATTGTAATATTCTCATATTTTCTGACTAATGCAATATATAGATAGCATGGGTTTTTAGATGTGGCTTTACAAACGAAATCATTGTGTAATGTGTTGATTGAATTCTTTCTCCTGTATGCTTCTTGATTTCACGATCATTTAATTGTTTATGTTGATGAGTAGAGTAGATTCAAGTCTATTGTTTTAGTAAATTACAATTAGCAGTTTGAATCTACAAGGAATTTCTACATTCTGATATACAAAAAGTTCTAAAGCATGACACCTTGCCCACTTATTTATCGAATAAAAAAAAGAGAGAAATTCACTTAAAAGTTCTATTTTACCAACTTATTCATGGAGTGATTTTTAGAAGTCACCACAATGGTGTCCTACTAAGATTCCTTGAGCCACAAGATACATAAAAGGTAGTTAGAGATTTGCATGATGGACAACAGGTGGTCACTATGTGGGTGACACAACTACATACAAATTAATGATGATTTGTTATTGTTGGCCTAATTTATTCAAAGATGCTAACACTTATGTCTGCGAGTGCCCAACTTGTCAGAGATGTGCTGGTCGGGATCAGAGGTCAACCACGCACTACTACTAGTAGCAATTGAGGAACCATTCCAATAATGGGGCCTAGATATTATTGAAGAAATATTCCCACACTCATCAAAGAAACATCGATACATTACGACAAAAACAAATTATTTTAATCATGGTTCAGAAGCAGTTCCCTTAAGACAAGTAAATGACCAACAAGTCATCCACTTCTTGTGACAGAATATTATAACTAGGTTTGGCATTCCAATGTCACTTATATTTGATAATGAGACTTATTTTTCAGCATTCAAACTTTATGAATTCACATTAGAAAATGCGATTGTATTAAAACATGCATCTAATTATTACCCATAGAGAAATGGTTTAGTTGAATCGAAAAACAAAAATCTCATTCTCATAATCAAGAAAACCATCTTCTCTGAGAAAAGGAATTGGAACATTTATTTGAAAAATACATTATGGGTTGACCATGTAACTCCTAATCCTTCCCTTAAGACCTTGCCGTACTTTTTGGTATATTGTAAAGAAGTGATCATTCCCCCGAACTTGTATCTCCCAACCTTGAAACTCTCCCAAGAGTCCTAAGGTAGACCTTACCTTCTGGTTTAGAGAAGGATATATACTTTACTCAAAATCGAGGAAGAAATGCTCAGAGGCAAAGATATATTTTTCATTCATCAAAACCATGTTAAGTGTTGGTTTGATAAGAAATCCATAGGGGAAAAGAGTTTCGATGTGGGTGACATAGTACTGAAGTGGGATAAACCCCACGAAGAAAAAGGAAAACACATGAACTTCCAACCTCTATGGATTTTCCCATTCACCATTGAAGAGAAGCTTGGTCATAACACCTTCAATATGAAATATTTAGACATGAGGATTGACCCCCTTCCTGTAAATGGCTAATATTTGAAACATTATTTTCAATAGTAGCTACAAGTTTCACTTCCTATACAATTTGTTCTCTATCCCTTATGTTCATTAGTGTCGGTCGTAGGTGTAACATGCTATTTGCGTCCTGTCATGTTTGTTTCTTGGACATTGTATATAAATAATACCCTATTTAAAGTGCATGGATCAAAAGGACTTTGTGGTGGAACAAAAGAGAAAATGTGAGAACCACAACGCTTGGCTATCTGTTGGTTCTCCTTCTCAGTTTAGAAAAGTGCCATAGGTTGAGCTAAGTCCATATGGAAAATGTGATACATCCAAAAGGAAAACCTTGAGGGAACCTATTAAATATATTCCTATGTTAGCATCCAAACTACTCATCTTGGTATAAATATTCTTGTGTTTTAACGCTTGTCCAAACTAGTAGAGAAAGGATAAGGGGAAAATCTAAAATGAGCAAACTTATATCAGAGGTCTTAAAATACTTCTATGAAGGGAAAACCTCCTCTGCTCTCAATAATTATATATCCCTCTCCTGCCAATTGAAAATAATAAGTGGCAATGAAAATTCCTATTAAATAAATAAATAAAGGCTCGAAAGAAGATAATGGATTCCTACGCAAGAAGGTGAACCAAGTGACTTCGCCGAGGTATCGTCCAGGCCTGTTGGAAGTGAAGAATTTTTTTCTCCTGAAGTGACTTTGTTAGGGAGCTGTCCAAGCTTGCTAGCAATGAAGCAACACCAGAGATGAAAACCCATACTATGAATATCATAAACTCGTCGTGCACATTACCTCTTCTTGGATTGAAACAATTGTGATATGGCATATCTTTGTGTGTTCAATCAAGAAGAAGAAAGTGAGATACTATGTATATAACCAAGTCAAAAGCGGGAAGTCAAGACCATCCAATTGGCGAATAAATAATTCCTGAAGGATTGACCCTTTAACTGAAAATCCATTACTAAACAAAGAATTTGAACCTCGCCCAATGTGTCACCAAGTTTTGTCATTGCTACAACACCCTCCAATAATTTTACTACATTCAAATTTTGGAGCCTACTTCACCATCATACCTAGTGTCGATTTGGTTTTCAAGTGTCATTTCCAGTAATTCTATGTGTTTCAAGTGTTCTTGATTGTTCTCATGTGTCATTGCATTAATTAGAACATCTTTAGTGCATATCATGGTCAAAACACCTTTGGTGATTGTAAAATGACATTTTTTAGTTGCAGTTGCACACACTTCATCTGTCATATATGGGGAGTGTTTGTAAAGTGGAGCTTTAATGTCTAGTTATCATTATTCAATATCATCTAAGTTTTCTTGATGAGTTGGTATGTGTCACACATGGTTTTATTTATGAACTCATCATGTTCACCCCTTGTCGTACCTTCCTAACTTAGACAAATTTTGGTTTCAAAGCAAACCCATTAAGGTAAAGAATGCATGAACACACTCTAAAGCCTTGATTAGGAATACTTCATTGTCTTTAAGTGTACCCTACACACTCTAGAAGCATGGAGAACACTCCTAAAGACTCTTTCCACTTCCTTGTTTCAAATTGTGCCCTTTAAGGAACCAAGCCTTCCTTTGAGTGCACTCCTTCGACTCAAAGAAGTGTGCCCTCCTTGAGAACATGAGTGTACCATGAAGGTCTTAATTTTCATCCTTAAAATTTTGGACTTGTGCCATGCACCCTATTTAGTCTCTTGGGTGTATGAGCACACATCGAAGCCATGAAGCTCCATCCTTCAACCTTCAGGAGTGTGCCATGCACCCTCCTTCTCTCCCTTGAGGGCACAACGCAATTGGGAATCCTGAAGCCTCCTCCTTTATCCTTTGGCAATCTACCATATACCCTCCCTTGAGCACATGAGCTCATCCATAAAAGCTTAAGCCTCTTCCGTTTAGCCCTGAAGCCTTTTGAAGGGCACCCTTACACCCGTAATCTCTCCTTGCTCTTTCCAAGAAAACTATGAAGGCATGAATAGGAATCTCTACATGGAACATGTCCAAATATAATATTTTTAGGATGATGGTTGCTTGTCATGAGTGATTACAACTGCAGGTACCTCAAGAACATCATGAAAAGCATACATGAAGAATATCAGGTAAATAAGGCAAACAAAGGAAGCTACGAAGAATAAAGAACACATTGAAGTCTTGATGATTGAAGTACCCTGAAAGCTCCATAAGCTCAAAGACCCTTTGGAGGGTGAAGACATCAACCATCAAAATTTGCATGAGGAACAAAGGCACAAGTGGAAACCATGTCACCATTGAATAAATTCCATGTCATCAGTCATTATTAGTCCCAGTCATCAAGGATAGTGACTTGTCATGTCCCATGACATGATGATGTAGAAATTATGATGTAATGATGTAATCATTGTAAATAAGAATAAGTGGAAGGGCAAGAATCATGTATGGAAAAAAGAACCATGGACATCTAAAGGACATGTAATTCCAAGAGTCATATATAATTCCAAAGGTAATTTGGAATTTGAAAGGTTGTAGAATTCCAAAGGTCACTAGGAGTTGGAAATTCAAGAGTCATGAGGAGGTGAAAGGTAATGACTCAAGTTATAAAAGGATCCTCATTACTCATGCAAAAGTATTTGAACCTTTGCTTCTCCCACAAGGCATTAGATAGATAGAGTTAGTAATTTTGGGGATCAAGAAGTGACCCTAATGCTCCACTATTAGATCTAGTGATGCTCATTGTATTTATGTATATTGGAAAATTTGCTTAATATTTGAAGCCTTCCATCCCATCACATTTTCTTACATGGATTGTGGATGTTTTAAGACTATTCTTTGAATGTTTATGATTCATTATCTCTTTCACATTTATTGAATTAATTGAACTATTTCGATGAATTTGGTTCTGAACTTATTGGAAATGTGTTGTAATGTTTGTAATGATCATCACATCTATGTGAACGATTTCGCTTGATGTTAGATGAATCTTTCTTATGTGTGTGTGTATCTCCATTAGGGTAGTATCATTACTTCTCTCTTAGAGGCTCACTTTATTTCCCCACTGCAGTGAAAGAACCTTGATACATCTACAATCGAACATTCACAAGGAACACTCTCTTGCTCATTCAAAAGCACCTATGTGCTTCTCCCTTATCCTAAATAGCTAAATCCAAGGCATATATTTAAGTAAACAGTAGTTGGGCACTATTATAGATGGGACTCCTACACCAAATGGTGTGAGGTCTAATTGGAACCTCACATCGGGAAGATCCCCTGTATGTTGGTGGTATCCAGCACTGCAAACATGGTGGTATGCATAATTTACAATTAAAATATTATCAATAATATAAGCATAAACAATGTTATTTTGAACAACAAATATGGATTATCTTTTAATACTAAAATATTAGTAATAAAAATCCTTCAGTATATGGTGTAGACAACCACACAATGAAAGCTTGAAATATTCCTCTGAATAATGAACTTTCTCTGCACTTCAAAACATCTACCTAATTTTAGAAATATAAACATAAACAAATATTTTGTTCAATAAAATGTGGTTTTGTACAAAATTCTGTTTGCACTAAACATAACCTTTATTCAATTAACTACTAACGCAAAAAACATATGGAATGACCAACTACCATTCTTGTTGGAATTTAACATACTTATGTTTTTTCCATTTGAAAACATATAATCATAAGTATGTGGAACCGAAAGAAAATGTGTGTATCCTTTGCGTGTTGAATTTCAGTGGAGCTAGAGAGCCAAATCTTGTGGCCAAAGAATATGTGTAAGATAACGGAAAAAATGGATTTCGACTTTTATGTTCTTCTTCATCGTGCAAAGGTGGTAATAATGACATATTGTAAATGAGAAAGGAATTCTTGAATAAGTATGACATGTGGACTCCACTGGCTAATGATGAAATGTGAATTCCATGCTGCCTTGATCAATTAATTAGCAGTAGAGGCAAGGACTATGTTGCATTGCTCATAGCCTGCATTATGCCGAGTAATTGAATGGTGAATCAACTTGAGAGAAAGCTACTCTTCCTAATTATTTTTTCTTATATTTATGTTTATACTCTGTTGTGCTGTACAACAACCCCGCATTTCATAAAATTTTACTTTCAAAACTATAATATGAAATGGTTCCCTTTTAGATTAAATTGGTATCAACTTATCATTCCTCAAAAGGTCCGAAAAGAAATAAAACATTATAAAACCTTTTGAGACAATATATAATCGGTCTTATAATAAAAAATGAATAATTCTTTATTATTGCGATAAAGCGATCGCAAGATCGCATATTGCAATAACAAAGGATGCATAACAAAAGACCCATTGGTTTTCCTCGATGCGACAAGTGCGAATAACTATCGGATATCGAGAAGGTAAGAAATCATAACGAAAGGCCCCTCTCTTTGCTCTGATGCGATATCGCTATCGGCGATCGGGGAATGTAACACACATGCAACTAAAAGCCCTCTTCTAAAAACTCCCGATGCGAATTGGCGATATCGCTATCGGCGATCGGGGATCCCGTAATAACACCAATATAACAACTTAAGCATTCCTCCGATCCCCGATTGCGATAAAGCTAAGCGCGACTTTCAAAAAGGATTGATAAGGCTTGGGTATATTATGTTTAATTATTATTAAAAGCCTTTCTCTTCCCGATAGTGATTCACTTATGCCCAACCGCCAAAACATCAAAGCCACGCTTAAATGGATTATTCGGCCAATAAACGATATGATGAGAATTTAAATGATTGACAGGTTTAAACGACCAATTAATTGAGCAGTAATGCCAAAATCTCTTCAGAGATTGTATACGCGGCCACCTTATGTTAATCCTCCATTATTCATTGATTGATATAACTCTTTCATATATGGTATGCGCCACCTATTCTCCGCATTATGTTCATTTTATCTCCTGTGCAGAGCTCCTCCGAAGCAGCAAATTTAGGCCAAATGGGGAAGAATTCTAAGAAATCTGGAACAGCTTCAGCTTCCGCAGTAACAGGACAACACACTGCCGGTCCGGGACCAAGTAAAAAAGGATTAATCTCAGAAACCACATGTCTTGGTCTCAGTAATACTACTTGGCAGAGCATCTATAATCTGGTTGAGGCCGAAGAGCCTCAGGAAACATCATTACAAGCTACAACGGACTCGACCTGGAAGTCCGAGGCAACCCTAAAGGATTTGGCCGATTCTTACCTACACCGGATAGCGGCTCGAGAGAAAATTATTTCATACATAGATGTGGTAAGATGGGCAGTTGAGAAAATTCCAATTACAAACAGAACATTTTGCACTATCGACGGGAGAGTATTCGGTTCATTTCAACCAGATGATTTGAGAAAAATGTACCATTTGCCCAAACCAGAGAAGAAGTATAACAAAGTGTTTCTAGAGAAGTTCAGAGATGAAAATGAGATTGAATCAGCACCTATATGGGAATGGAGACAAAACCCAACGAAACACAAGCATGAGTCCTTGGGTAAGTACTTTGTCGATTCCTTATGTTTTCCTTATTGTTATGCTGGATTGATGATGTCTAGGATTTGGGGGTTGCATGATTCCTCAAACTTCACCATAGAGATGGTACCTTTAATGGAAGCAGCATGCAATAGCGAAATAATGGATTGGGGGAATATATTATCTGATAAGTTAGCAACAGCTATTCTTGAGTTCAGAAACAAATCCCGCGTTACTGAAAGGTTCATTCCTCCATTTTACTTTAGTGCCTACATCTTAGATACTCTCTGTTTTAACTCCGAATTTCCTGTGCTGGGGTGGAGATGGACTCCACAGGACCCCATTCCCATTCATATCTATCACCAGAAGTTGTGGAAAGCCCACTATAAACACCACATATATCAAGTTTGCAATGGATTTATGTTACCCATTTACTATGCAATTTTTGACAAACCTGCTCCTAAGATTTTCTCACAAGCACAGATTGACTTGACATCCGTAGAAACCTGGTTCGGAGAAGGAAAATTTACATATGCAAGAGGTTTTGGCAGTCATGCCAGGCCTCACGTCCTCCCCTTGTATATACCCGACAAACTACTGGCTCGAGAAATAGCATATCAGCTTACATTCGAAGGAGTTACAAAGACTCTGAGGAATAAAAAGAAGCAAGTCTAGCCTCCTTTTCCTCTAAGGTGTGGCGTTTACACTCTGCATGACTACAAGCATGCAGAGAAAGAAGCAGAAAAGATAAATACACTGAATCTCGCCACTCTTCCTAATAAATGATTTGATCCAAACAAAGTCGTCTATAATGCACTAGAACAGGCAAAAGTCACTAAATTTGAACATCAAGAAGATGAGTTTGAGGAACTATTCTCCTGGGCTGAGTCATTATTTCAGATTCAAGCGCTAGCTAAAGTGAGATATCACAACGACAGGTTAGTCGAATTTAACAAACTTAGAGAGCAGAGGTTGCAAACTCCACCTCTAGATTTGTTAGCCACTGCCCCGATGACACAGTCAAGCGAGCCTGAACAACGACTTACCAACGAACCTCCTGCTACATCATAAATCTTTGGAGAAGTCCAAACAAGAGAGCAGGAGGAACTCCAGAGAAAAGAACAGGAGGAAGCATAGAGGAAAGAACAAGAGAGAATATATGAAGAGGAATAGAAAAGGCAGCAGGAGCAGAACAACAAGGATGTAAATGTCGATACCCAGATTGACCCAAGGTTTCTCCAGGAATGGCAGCAATTTGATTAAATCATAAACAATCTACAAAGCTCAAGAAGTCGATACATCCAAAGTGGCCGATACACAGGATACAACATCAAAAGAGGCTCCAAGCAAATGAACCAGTGGTCTACCCCCTACTACAGACATAGAAATAATTCCCAAAGATCCTTCGGATCAAATCATTTTGCAAGTGGAGGATATACCTCCATTGGATGTCCTTTACAGCCCAAAGCACAGGGCCGTAGTAAAGCGACATCAGAAAAGGAGAAAGATTGATCAACCTTCCCTGCTCCCTAAACAAACAGTGACAGCCAACGTAGTTCGGAAGGAGGAGTTTGATCCTTCTGATGACCTAACAAAATTGTCTTAATATGATGGAGCCTATTCGGCGGCCACCATGGACAAGGCATCCGAAGTGAGTAATTTGTCAAAAGAAAAAGACCAGGCAATCGCTTCGTTACAAGCACAGCTATCGGAGGCACAGAATAAAGCAGAACAATTAGAACAGCAATTGTCCATGCAACAACAGTTAAATAACCAATTGAACAAGCAGTTGCATGAAGAGAAACAGAGGATCGATTCGAGTGTGATTCAAAAGCAGAAAGAACTATCGGAGGCATTAGCAAAATTGAAAATAATGAATGAACAGATGGTAAAGACAAAAGATGAGCAAATTGCTCAATTATCAGGTCAAATAGAGAAGTTCGAGAGTCTTCTGTAGCCTGCCGATTTCAGAGCAGAAGCACTACAGATTAATAAGGCACTGGTAACACAAATAAGATTATTATGTCATAAAATTGCTCAAGTTGAACCCCTGTGTGACATAACAGCATCAATAATTGATAAATCAATCGATGCTAGACAAGACTTCGAGCAGGCCGATGAAACCTTGACAAATTTTCTTCATTGGCAGGACACTAATTAGGGATAGGCAACAAATTTTCCTAAAATCCTAGAATCCCATAAAGAAATTTTATTTATGGAGTGACCGTCCTAATTGATGAAGGCAGAGAGAGCAGTTTCTAGATGCAAATTATCCACTAGTAATTTTATTGAATTAATTAATGATACTCTCTATTTATCTAATATGATCTCTCAGTGTACACCAGGTAAATTACTATCGGCCAAAACATTGGAGCAATCATGTTATCAAGAGCTGGAAAAGACTGGTAGATTGATCACAGGTATTAAAAGTTTAACTTGGGACACCTATTGGTTGTTCCTATTAAAACCATACAGCCAGAGAGCCGCCCTCAAGTGCCTAACATATGCAATCGAGTGTATCATTCCCGATATACATGATGCCACCTATGCTGCTCAACTCAATTCTCGTCTCACCCGCCCTCAAGAAGTGGAACCGATGTGGAAAATTGGAAGTTATAGGGGGAGCTGCGAATGCCGCGCATCGCTCAGATCGAAAAACCCTAATCACTGCATTCTTCTGGTTTTCATAGCTTGCGCCATAGCGCACCTACTGACCTCTTTCCCATGGATGCGCCCTCGGGAGGGGCGGGATCCGCCCCCCCTCCTTTCAACGCCTCCGCCTCTGACATTTTAAAGCCTGCAGCATCTCTGACCCCTCCTGGTGGTTTCCCAGAAACAGATCAGGGTTCCAAACCTGCAAACAATGAAGCTGACCCCTCAGCAGCACGTGAAAATGATGACCAAGACAAAGGCGTGAACCAGAAGTCTCCAACGTCACAGCCAAAGGCGACCTCGGCAACATGCATCCCGAAAGCATCAGAACGAATCAAAGTCGACCTCCCCAGTCATCGAATCAATAGCGAAATCCAATTTATGCAGGACCATGAACTCATAGGAAAATTCCTTGGATTTTGGCCAACTGAAAAGGCTCTGTAGGGCTGGATAGCTTTAAAATGGAAGCCCAAAGGACAAGTCACTCTGCAGCTGGGCCCCAAAGGCTTCTTCACGGCCATTTTCCACTGTGTGGAGGACAAATCTCGCATATTTGAAGGTGGCCCATACTTCTTTAACTGCTCAGGTCTATAACTTCGGGACTGGAAAGCTAGGTTTAACCTAGGTAAGGAAGATTTCAGTTGGGCTCCAGTATGGATACGTATGTACTCCCTTCGTGTGGAATACTAGAGAGAGGAAACGCTAGCGGACATCGGCAACAAATTGGGGGTCTTCATCAAAGTTGATGAGGAAACCAAATCCCGTCGCTACACCTCATATGCCAGGATCTGTGTCCATGTGCACTTAACCAAAGCTCTTGCAGACTCGGTAAGTCTCTTTCATGATGATTTTGAATGGATCCAACCATTAGACTACGAGCATATCCCTTTTCGTTGTCGGAAATGCCACGAACATGGCCATCTCTTCCGGGATTGTCCTCTGAATTCCCAGCCCAAAACCTCTGCTAATGAATCTAGCAAAGACTCTGAAGGATTCATTAAAGTCCCTAATCATCGGAGGCATGCGAAGAAAAATCCTGCAGCCCCAGAAAGCCCCAAAAAGCCTGAGTCCCAGAACAGATTCATTTTACTCTCCTCTCAAGATCCCTCAGAGAATCATAGCTCCGATCCTCAGGCGATCCCCTCCCCACCCTCCTCCTCTCAGATTATCAAAGCTTCTCGGCCATCCTCCGCCTTCGATCCCTCCAGCTCATTATTATCCTCTGACTCGGAGAAACCTGTTCCAGATTCTGGCCTAAATCCCTCTACCTTGGAGAAAACCGTTGCAGAGTCAGGCCAGCAGTCTTCTTCAATGGATCTAGATGCTGCTCTGGCTCTTAGTCTGCATGACATCGCATACATGGAAGATCAGAATACTCCCACAATAATGGATGAGGATCCAGAGAATGTTAGCCTGGATGGTCTGGATATCCTCAAATTGGAAATGGCATGCAAGCAGAAAGAATACAATTCAATACCCCCATGGCAAATCGACAGGCTGGAAGGAGTTCTCACCAAAGCTCAGCACAATAAATGTCTAGGTATACAAGCAGGAAGCCCCTGGGATGGAAAAAAAATTCTCAAAGAAACGAAGAAAAGAGGGCGCAAAACAGATTTGCAAAGGACCATTATCGTAGGAGAAATACTTATGGAATCAGGGCGATTCCCTAAGTTGACAAAGTTCTACAAACCCAAACCCCACTGTTTCTCATGAAGCTCATCTCTTGGAATGTGAGAGGGCTCAATAGCCCATCAAAACACAGAATGTTAAAAAACTTGATCCAGCAAGAAAAACCATCACTAGTTTTTCTTCAAGAAACAAAAAGTAATAATACTGCCATAGAAAGAATCCTCAATAAGGTCTGGTCAGGCAGCTGCTCAGTTTCAGTAGATGCCTCTGGGGCTTCCGGAGGACTGGCAATTTTGTGGGACCCGCAGGTTCTCACTCTTCAAGACTTTCATGCTACCCATTTCCTCATCCAAGCATCCTTCCATCTCATAGGAACAAACATTCACGGGCATCTCTCTAATGTGTATTTTCTGCAAAATATACAGCAAAAACTGGAACTATTGGATACTCTTACCATTCTAAATTCCAATAGGAAATTCCCCCTCTGGATTGGTGGTGGCGATTTCAACATCATAACGTCGCTGGAGGAGAAAAATGGCGGAAGATCAAGGTTAGAAGGCGACAGCAGCGGCTTCAAAGAATTTATTCAAAGTAACCAATTAATGGATATTCAGACTTCCAATGGTGTATACACCTGGACCGATAAGCGGAGGGGTACTCAACATATTGCTTCCAGGCTAGATCGGTTCCTCATCTCGGACAATGACATACATCTGGGAGGGGACTTTCATGCTTCCATATTGCCCCATGGAGGATCTGATCACTGGCCCATTATGTTACAATGGTCACGGCCAGGTACAAGATGCAACAGAGCTTTTCGATTTGAAGCTTTCTGGTTCTCAAATCCTAACTTTAAAATAGTGGTCAGTGAGGCCTGGCAATCCTTTATCCCACTTGAAGGAGCCAAAGTGTTTCAATTCCAACAGAAACTAAGAAACTTGAAACAAGTTCTCAAAGCTTGGAAACACACTCAGTTTGGCAACATTTTCGAAAATCGGAAAAATTTGGAACAGCAAATGAGCTCACTTCAATAGACTATCATTTTGGAGGGCAGGACTGAAGAGCAGGCGCATCAGGAGCAGAACCTTTGGACTAAAATTGAGGCTTGTAGGCAACAAGAAGAAATCCTATGGCGACAAAAGTCCAGAATCCGGTGGCTCAAGGAAGGGGAGAAGAATACAAAATTCTTCCATAGATCGGCCATCCAAAGAAGAATGCACAACAATATTGCATTCATCAACAACAAACAAGGGGACAGATTAGAAGTGCACGAAGACATGGAAAAGGAATTTAAAGACTACTTTCAGGAAATTCTCATGGAGCCTCCAGGAAGCAGAGATCAAGCCATTAGAACCATCACGCAGCACATCCCTAAAATCATAACGGAGGATCATAACAATAAACTGCTCCAATCTATTTCACTGCAGGAAGTAGAAGCGGCGATGGCCCAACTCAAGGATGGTAAGGCTCCTGGTCCTGATGGTTTCACAACCAATTTCTTTCATGAGTTTTGGGAGCTCATCAAGACAGAGGTATGGGAACTAGTGGAGGAATCAAGATCTATGCACTGGATTCTCCCCTCCCTAAATGCCACTTTCTTAGCGCTAGTACCTAAAGGGGATGAACCAAATACGCCCGAAAAATACAGGCCGATTGCATTATGCAACGTCATCTACAAGCTCATCTCTAAAGTACTGGCGAACAGGCTCAAACCTCTCCTCCCTCTTCTCATCTCGCCGGAGCAGACTGGATACGTAGAAGGGCATCAGATAATGGACGGCATCATTCTTTCAAATGAAGTAATCCATTCCCTGAAGATCTTGAAAAAGCCAGGTATGATTCTAAAGCTTGATTTATCTAAAGCTTTTGACAAACTCAGCTGGAACTATATTCATCAGATGTTACTGGCATTTGGTTTCAATTCCACATGGACTCGATGGATCATGAACCTCATCTCCTCTCCCTGTTTCTCGGTCCTGCTCAATGGCACCCCCTCATCGCCCTTCCGCCCCTCACGTGGTATTCGTCAAGGGGATCCCTTATCCCCCTTCCTTTTTGTCCTCATGGCAGAGGGGCTCAGTCGTTTGCTTCACTCTGCCATTTCCTCTCATGTTCTAAAAGGCATTTCTCTCCATGGTCTTCATCCCTTATCCCACCAGCAGTTTGTAGACGACACTATGATTTTTGGCCACCCCTCCTCTCAAGAGGCTAAAGCCTTCAAAAATCTACTCTCTCTCTCTTCTCTGAAGCCTCAGGTACCTCTATCAATGCCTCCAAATCCCAACTCTTCTTTTTTAACACCCCAACCACCACTCAAAGGAACATCGCTCGTATTCTGGGATTCTCTATAGCAGTGCTACCCTCGAAATACCTGGGAGCTCCTTTGTTGGACTCAGCCATAAAACATGCCTCATGGAGGACTCTTCTTGACAAATTGGACTCAAGGCTCTCATCCTGGACTTACCGCTCTCTCAATATAGCCGGCAGACTCATTCTGATCAAATTTGTTCTCCAGGCGATGCCTCTGTATCTTTTCTCTATCCTGGCGGCGCCAAAATGGGTCCTTAAGGCAATTCGCAATCTACAGAGAAACTTTCTATGGGGATCTTCTGGTCTCAATAGGAAATGGGCTCTTGTCAATTGGAAGGAAGTCTGCCAGCCAAAATCAGAGGGAGGGCTGGGATTAAGGGATCTTCTCCATAGCAACAATATAATGGGTGCCCGCATTTGGTGGAATTGGATCTCCAAACCACAAATACCCTGGGTGCGGCTATGGCAAGCAAAATATGCACCAGGAAGCCAAGGGAACGACCTCATAAGAATTAGAACTACAACCCCAGGCTCTTTGATTTGGAATGCTGCCAAGCTCCACAGCACCTTCATTCAAGAGCATAGCTTCTGGGAAATTCATTCAGGCACCACGGCTAGGTTCTGGGAGGACTCTTGGCAACAACTCCCAAAACTAGCCTCTCTCTTCCACAAGCCAATCTGGCAGGTTTCGATGCAACAAGCAAATCTTACCCATGTCCATCAATTCTGGCAGCAGCAAGCAACCCAAGACTTTCACCTTTGGAAACCAGCCAGTACCTGGCAAGCCAATTGGCAAGGGGAAACCTTCACCGAGATCGATCAGGAGTTAAACCATAGAAGAATCAAATGCTCAGATCAGCAGGACAAACTGAGATGGGGACATACACCAAGGGGGATGTTCACCACCAAGGAAGCTTACCAGCTTCGCTACTCAGCCATTCAGACAGACAAGGATCAGCTCTGGGAACAGGTTTGGCAACCAGGAATATGGCCTAAGATATCCACCTTTCTTTGGCTCTTAAGCAAGAGGCGTATCCTCACTTGGGACAATTTGCAAAAAAGGGGATTCATTGGCCCATCGAGATGTCCCAACTGCAATCTCAACTCTGAAACCATTACGCATCTCATGGAGACCTGTCCTCTGGCTACTCAGTTATGGGAGAAAACTGACCAATGCAATCGAAGATCGGGAGAACGGATGGGAGATATAACAGATACAATCAGAAAATGGCCAAAGCACCCCTTTCAAAGCCCTCTTTTAAACTCTCTGTGGACTCTATTACCGGGCTTTCTCTATTGGATTCTCTGGAAGGAAAGGAATAGCCGAATTTTTAACAATATCAGCAGGCCTATTGATACTCTATGGCTTCTTCTGAAGCAAAATCTCCAAGAAACTCTAGCCATCAGACATTGGCATGACACGGATCTGCCAGAATCACCTCAGGAATGCAACATCATGAACGCCTGGAATTTGGATCTGTCTTTTCTAGACCATGTCAAAGCTCGTCCTCCAATTAGCTCTGCCTCTCCTCTCACCTGGTCTCCTCCAGCATCCAACTCCTTCAAATTGAATTTCGATGGAGCAGCCAAGGGCAATCCTGGGACGACGGGCTTTGGAGGGGTCTTCAGGAACGATGTGGGCGCAGCATTGCATGTCTACTATGGAACCATTGGCAAAGATACCAACAATGCTGCTGAATTGGAAGGACTGTGGAAAGGGATTTGCATAGCAGATCAAAAAAACTTCTTCCCATTAGAGGTCGAGGGAGACTCCCTTATCCTAATAACAGCAGCTCTCAGGATTCAAGCAGGCACCTCGGCAGCCAAGATAGCTTCTAGCTGGAGGCTACTTAGCAGATTGGAACTATTGGAGGATTGGCTTCGGAACCCCAAAAGCATCACCTTCAAGCATGTAAGACGCAGTGCCAACAAAGTAGCAGATAGACTGGCCAATCAAGGGGTTAACCAGCAGATCCCCTACTTCTCAGGTCCTCTCGGCGACTCAGATGATGAACAACTTAAAAATGAATGCACATCTCTGGTGCAACAAGACTACTCGCTCCCGGATGCGGGTGATTGTTAGTTTCATGGGTACGTTGGTGGCGCGCGAGATGGGCAAGTGGCAGCCCACCTGCGTGAAGGGCATGACTCCTGGCATGGACGACAGGCTTCGCACATACGCATTTAAGGCAGCATTTACTCTGCCCACCCTGTTTTTGGTCATAGGAACGATGGCGCTCCATCTCATTTTCATTGCTACTGTTCTTTGGTTTGCTCTCGGCTCAGTCTAGGTTGCGGTCTTGGGCTTCTCTCCAAGCGAAAGTCTGCCTGCCTGCTCCCTTTCGGCACTGGTGAATGACGAGAATTCTTCCCGTTTGGTCTTGCTCTGTAGAGCTTTTTATGCCTTAACCTGCTCCGGTCTCCCTTCAGCTCCTCTTTCTAAAGCCTTCTGCTTTTCACGGGCTCAGTTCCCTGCTCTCTCAGTGACTTCGTCCCTCAGTCGTTCTTCCGCCTTTCCTCCTCCGTTTAATTTCTCCCATCCCATAATCATGCCGAAAGAACGGCTGAGAATGATAAGCAGGCGCGGCGGTTCACGTGGTCGAGCCACCGCCCAGCATATCTCTACCTCTCTGGACCCCTCTGAAGAAGCGTCGGCCTACCCAGCAACCAGAAGTGGCAGAGGACGAGGTCGAGGGCAGGATAGAGGAGAAGCCTGTCAGCATCATGTGCATCCCACTGCCCGCTATCGCATTCCCTGTTCGCTAGCAAATTCCTCTTTCATCGTATCTGTAACCATCGAAAGATGTGAGCACAACTCGGGTCCGGGTGCTGTTCATCAGAGGGCTACGGAGGAACAGAAGGTGGCAAGTCAAACTGCCACCCCGCGCCAAGGTACCGGAAGCATGCCCACCACGCACTCTGAGGCCAATGTCGGCCCAAGCACGAGAGGAGAGCCTTCCAGCTCTGCAATCCGCTCCTCTGACTCCATGGACTCCGATCATTTTGGGTGCAGGGTTATAGAGGAACAGCCAACCACTTCAGATGAAGATTGACACTGTCAGCGCCTCTGGTTCTATGGTTTTGCCTCCGAAGTTAAAGCTCTCCTGTCATGCCTGTCTCAGGCTTTTGTTTATGATTCAGGTCAGGGTCTTTTTATGCTTATATCTATGTAAAAATCGATCCTTGTTGTTATCCCTGAAACAACAGTGTTACACTCAGTCCGATATCGCTGTTTGGGTCAGTTTTTGTGTCTGTCTGGTATGTTCAATGTTCCTGGATATTATTCTCACTGATGTAAGTCATTTTGACGGTTCTACAGTCAGGATGTCAAGTTTTTGCTATATGCCAACCTCATGGCATGAAATCTCGAGGCCAACCTCGCTGTAACTTTTTTGTATGAATATAGGAGTAGACTAATTGAGAAAAAAAAAAAAAGTGGAACTGATGCTAGCAATATGCCAACTCAGGTCGAAAGGCAAACAGCCAGAGTGATGAATCATGCTGCCGACTACCAGATTGCTATGGGGGAGATATTCAAGATCAAGTTGTACCAATTTAGTAGCATTTTAATTTTGTAGTTAGTTAGTTTAATTAAGTATTTATAGACCCTTTCATGTATTTAGAAAGGGGCATAAGTTTTTGTATATGACTTAAACCTGAAGTTGCAATACTGTACTTCAGGTATATTTTTTATAAAGACTGGGCCAATTATTCCAATTTTGATAACGAAGCTTTTATGTGGATGTGCACTACTGCCTTTATTTAAAAGTATTTCTGAGTCGGAAGAAGGAATTCGAATTGCGATTGATGTTGGGAATGATTTGCAGCTCATATGGTACTACTATCTATGTCTGAATTCATTCTTTTTATGTGAACTGTTATTTGATCATTCTTGCTATTATTGATTATATGCATGTGTTTTAACAGCATTCTTTATACTTTCCACTATTGGGTGTTTACAGTGCGCTTTTCTTCTAATCGTACATGTATCAATAGTATAAAAATATAAGTGTAACAATGTTTTATTAATTACTTTGTTCAACTATTTGAACAAAGAAATTATTATATGAATGAATGTCTAGGTTTATTGAATAAATTCATCTATATGCCTATTGATGAACAGAGATCATCAAGCGTTGCACTTAAGAATAGAAGCTTCCCGGGATAGAATAGTCATTTGTATTTTCGCTTTAGATTAAGTCATCCATTCATTATCACTTATTAGAAAATCAGTCACTCATCCATCCCTTTTTAATATTCATTACTGGGAAACTGGTCCCATTATATCCAGTCGGAGCCACCATCCCAAATGGAAAATGAGCTGTATTAAGGTCCGGACCGGGTGGTTATCCCCCAATGTTGATGCAACGATTTTCGAGGCATCAACATTTTTGGCACTAGAAGGAGGGCCTGAACTGTGAATGGCAAGAAAACCCAAATCTACAGTCCATTCTGAGAGTAAATCTCCCTCCACATCACCTCGTACTTCTCAATTAAATGTTGGTTCTCCAGTATCCAAGAGAGAATAAGAGGAATCAACTACCACTGCTCAAACCCACAATACTCCAGAACAATTAAGTCTTGAGTCTCTTGAAGTTCAGTTACTTATCCATAAACTTCAAGGCTTCTCGATATCACCACAGAAATCTGAGGTATCTCAAGGCAGTGAGACTTCGCAATTCAATCTACCTCACCCTCTCACCAGACTTCAGAGCGGAAAGCTCGGTATCAAACCTACTTAGCTACCCTTACCTAAAAGGAAAAGGGAAAAGAAGAACACTGAAGGATCTGATAGTGAAGCATTTTCATCCACTTCCTCCATCTCATCTTCCCCAGTGCGAAGTCATCCATCCACTCCCTCATTACATATTGTTGTTCATCAGGGATTAGGAACTTCAGCATCCCAACCTGCTCAATCCTGAATATCAAATCCTTCCCAAACATCTAGAATTTCATCAGCAATCTCATCCACTACTGGTGTTTCAATGGCAGATCCATGGAATAGCCCTGGTGTAGTCAATATGCCTGCACCATTAAATGCGTTGCTTGATTCTCCTAAAAAATGGTTACCCAAGTTTAATCCAGATGCTGGAACACAAGCCAAAGAACATATTAATAACTTCATGTTATCAGTTAATCTGAAAGGAGTAACAGAGGAAGATGTTGTCGTTAGGCTTTTCCCTTATACTTTGCAAGGATCAACGGGATCTTGGTATTTTTCCCTGCCCTCTGGATCTATTACCAGTTGGAACATTTGTCAAGAACAATTTCTTACTAAGTATGGCGATGATAGATCTTTAGCCACATTAATCAATGATCTCTCCAATCTTAGGATAGAGCATAGGGAACCGATTAAAGAATTCAACTCACGATTCAATAAACTCTTGAATAAGATCCCAATGGCCTCCAAACCAAGTGAGAAAATCAGAAGTGAATGGTATATAACTGCCCTACCTGCCAATATATCTATCTTCGTAGACAGGGCCGCAAAACCAACTTTAGCTGAAAACATGAAAGAAGAACTTGCTGTGGAGAAACGTATTAATGCTCTAGAAAAGAAAGCTGCTCTTGAAGATAGAAAATCGAAAAAAGTTTCTTTTAAAGATGATTCAAAGAAGAAAACTCCTAAAGATCCATATGATATGGAGGGTTTACAAAAAGTCCTCAAGACTATGTCAAATGAAATGGTCGAAATCAAAAAACAAGTAGCTGAAACCTCAACAAAAATGCCATTTAGAAATTTCAAGAAAACTGAATCAAAACCACCAAATGTTATATCTAATGCAGATTTAGATACTGAAGAGGAAGAAGAAGATGAAAAAATTTCACCATCCGATCAATTCGAAGAAGAAGAAGAAGTTGTTGAATGCCATGGAATGTGGGACTTCATATTACCTAACTCCGATACAGAAAATGAACAAGAAGCTTTTCCTGTGACTACTAGGAGTAAAGGTGCCCCTGAACTTGTCCAGGCAAGTTCAGAGAAAAGGAGTGCAGGTACTATTACTACAAAGGAAAGGGTACCCACAAAGAAACTGGCTGCAACAGTACCTCAAAACCAACCATCATCCTCAAATATAACTTCAACATCTAAAACATTGGTAGTATCAGATTCAATGGATTACAATATTGTTGATGATATGAAGAAGACTAAGGCAAACATCACCATGTTTGAACTTAGCAAATTAAAACATCAATAGAAATTTCTTCTTAAGGAACTGAATGCAGTTCCTTCTTTGCCTCTTCCTAGTGCTAAAGTTGTAAATGATTCAGGTCAACCACCTTCTGGTAGGGTTGAAGCTACTGATACGATTCTAATTGGAGAGAGATCAAATTCCCATACTCCTCCTTTCCTCTTAACCTATGAGATCTACAGTAGAAACCTACACAACTGTTTGATTGACTCAGGGGCATCCTCTAATATAATGTCAACTTTAGTTTGTTCCAAACTGAACATTGAACCCCAAAAGTCTGCAATTCATATTGTAGAGTTGGATAGAACTAAGGTCCATGTTTTAGGGGAAATTAACTCAGTAACTATCAGATTATCGGCTGATCCATGAGTGGTTCAAAGAATTGATATCTTAATCACTGATATACCTGAGTTTTATGGTTTAATCTTGAGTAGGTATTGGTTTGAGAAGTTCCATGGGTATATTTCTACCGATTGGTCCCATATGTGGCTACCCTACAAGGGAAAGCCAAATCAAATAAAAATCAATCGGGAGAAACATATGACCCATATTGTTACAGAATTTGAACAGGAGAATCAACCAATAGCATTTAATAACAATATCTTGGGGAATTATTCATCTGAATCATTCTTTGGCAACTTCACCGCCCAACCATCTCCTTTCTCAGTAAACAATTTCACATCCCAAATCGAAATTTTTTCACAAACCGATAGATCAAGATGTGTTAATGTTGCTGAGAACATTGTAAATAAAATTGTTGATAACTCTTTATTTTGGTCTTTATACTTTGACGGATCTAAATCCAGTGAAGGATCAGGAGTAGGTTGCATTTTAGTTAGCCCTGAGGGAGAAAAAACAATGCTGTCTTGTAGGTTGGAATTTGAATGCACGAATAATACAGCTGAGTATGAGGCCTTAGTTCAAGGACTATATAAAGCTATTGGCCTTAATGTTCAATATTTGAAAGTGTTTGGTGATTCAGAGATTGTCATAAAATAGGTTAGAAACACAATTCATTGTCTTTCTAGTCATCTCAAACACTATCAGTCTCTAGTACAAGAACTCACCTCTCAATTTTTAGCATTCAATATTTCTCCCATCCCTAGGTCTCAAAATTCAGCAGCTGACTTGCTATCCAATGTTGCTTCTAAACTCCCACCTTCCGAAGATTATAGCCCAGATAGATTTTCAGTAGAGTTACTTTTTAGACCATCGATTCCTGACAATGTCACCAATTGGCGAGCGTTCAATCACGATGAAGACATCTTACATTTTTTACTTCCGACAAGTCCTACGATGATCAGATCATTGAGGAAAGCGATCATGATCTTCAGATGAAAGAAAAAAACTCAATACCAAAACCTGTGGTTAAACTTGAGGATCTCTACGATATTAAAGACAGATTTAAATAGGTAACCAATTCAAAGCTCCAAAGTTCCACCTTAAGATTTGAATTGATAAACCTTGGTACTGAGAAAAACCCTCAAAACATTAATTTAGGATTAGGACTTTCTGTGGAAGAAAGGATAGCATTCATTAGATTATTAAGAAAAAATAAACATGTCTTCGCTTGGAAATATGATGATTTAAAAACATACGATGCATCAATCATCCAGCATACCATTCCAATGCTTTCTGAACAAAAACTGATTCAACAAAAGTTGAGGAAAATACATCCGAACTTAGAGAGTCAAATTAAATCAGAACTCAATAAACTCTTGAAAGCTAAGATTATTTTTCCCGTTCGGCACTCAAATTGGGTCTCCAATATGGTGCCTGTTAGGAATAAAAATGGTGATATCAGGATTTGTATAGATTTCAGAAATCTGAATAAGGCAAGCCAAAAAGATAATTTCCCATTACCTACCATGGAGTAGATACTCCATTCAGTAGCAGGTTCTGAGTTAATGTCCTTTTTAGATGGTTTTTCAGGATATAACCAAATTTTGGTCCATCCTGATGACAGACTCAAAACTACCTTCAGAACAAAATGGGGAACTTATGCTTATCAGAAAATTCCTTTTGGACTTATTAACGCAGGAGATACATTCCAAAGAGCGATGGATATAGCTTTCAAAGGATTGATCAACAAAACAGTAGTTGTCTATTTAGATGATATTACTGTATTTTCCAAGAATAGATCCAATCGTTTGCATGATTTAAATCAAATCTTTGAACGCTGCAGAAGGTATGGTATTTTACTCAATCCCAAAAAATCCTTCTTTGCTCTTAATCAAGGAAAGCTCTTGGGCTTTATTGTTTCCAAAGATGGTATTTACATTGATCCGGATAGGACTAAAGAAATTTCTGAAATTCCATTTCCTCATAACAAAAGATCCATGCAGTCATTTTTAGGTCAAATTAACTTTGTCAAGAGATTTGTTCCTGATTTTTCCCACATCATTTTACAATTACAAACTATGATTAAGAAAAATTTAGTGTTTAGATGGAGATTTGCAGAAAAGGAAGCATTTGATTCAATCAAACAATCAATAATCAATGCCCCCACTTTAAACACTCCTAATTTTTCTAATCATTTCATATTGTATACTATCGCGTCCGATTCATCTTATGCAGCAGTACTCACTCAGATTAATGATCTCAACTTGGAAGCACCGATTTCATTTTATAGTTCAAATATGTAGGGTGCTGAACTAAATTATTCCGAAGTTCAAAAACAAGCCTTTGTCGTGTATAAAGCTGTCAAACATTACAGACCCTTCTTTTTAAAAAGCCCATACAAAAGTTATAGTTCCTTTTCCTGCAGTAAGGCAATTACTAATCCAAAGGGAATTAGGTGAAAAAAGGGAAAACTGGGTTACAGCACTTCAAGAATATGACTTGGAAATCAAGCCAGCAAAGATTGTTAGAGGCCAAGGTTTTTGCAGGTTATTAGTAGGAGCATCCAACATTCAAGAACCAGGTGATACAGAACATATTGAAGAAATCAACTAGATAACTATTACTGATTCTGAATCGCAATATGCAGACTTGATCTTTTATTTGAAAAATGGATATGCACCTCCTAACCTATCTTATAAAAACAAACGGGCCATTAGATTAAAAACAAAAAACTTCATAATCACTGATGATGTACCTTTTAGGCAAAATTATGATTCGATTTTATTAAGATGCCTAGAAAAACCTGAAGCACAAAAGGTTTTGCAGGAACTACATGATGGACCAGCATGAGGACATTTTGGAGCTGACACAACATCCCACAAAATCTTCATGCTGGATGCTATTGGCCCACCTTGTTCAGAGATGCTCATGAATATGTAAGGAAATGCCGAAGTTGTCAAACCTCCAGTGGAAGAAAAGGAAAGCCAACTTTCCCTTTGCAACCAATCAACATTGAACAACCATTTGAGCAATGGGGATTGGACATCATTGGAGAAATCACTCCACATTCATCTAAACAGCGTAAGTATATCCTTACTGCAACTGATTACTTTACTAAGTGGGTTGAAGCGATTCCTTTAAAGACAACAAATTCTGAGGCAATTATGGAATTCATAGATCAATTCATCATTACCAGGTTTGGTGTCCCAAATGCTCTTGTTTTCGATAATGCATCTTATTTCTCTCGAAATGCTATGTTTGAGTTCGCTATTAAAAGGGGGTTTAAATTGAAATATTCTACAAATTACTATCCCCAGGGTAATGGTTTAGCAGAGTCTACCAATAAAAATCTAGTTAAAATTATTAAGTGAACTATTGAACAGAATCATAAAAACTGGCACAAATATTTAATATTCACACTAGGGTCTGATAGAATAATGCAGAAGGCTTCCATAGGTACTTCTCCATTCAACCTTGTATATGGGAAAGAAGTGGTTCTACCGACTAATCTAGTGCTTCCTTCTCTAGCCCTAGTTCATTTTATTGAAGAACTCCCCTCTTCTTCTATTCAACTTAGACATGATCAAATCTTAAAATTAGAAGAAGAAAGAGAAAAGGCCAAAATTACTCATGAAAAACATCAGCAAATTATCAAGTCATCTTTTGATTCAACTTCATCCAGTTCAAAACAGTTATAAGTTGGTGATCTAGTTCTGAAATGGGACAAAGCCCATGAGGATAAAGGAAAACACACCAAGTTCCAGAAGATGTGGCTTGGACCATTTCAGATCTACGAGAAGATAGGCCATTCGACATTCATATTACAATATTTATCAGGAAATAGATATTCTCTTCCTGTTAATGGCCTCATCTTAAAGAAATTCTTCAATTGAGGAGGTAACCCCTTCTCCTTCTTTTTTTTTTTTAAGTTCAGTAGAATTTGTAGTTTGTAGGACCATTAGGAAATAAAGTTGTAAGATATCTTCCATTGGCCTTTGCTATATTGAAAATTTTCTCAAAAGAAGTAGTTTTAATATTTACTTTTAAAATAGAAACCTTAAACAAAAGGGACAATTTCTAGGAAATTAGGTATATTCACATTCTGAAACCCCATTTCATTTTTGTGAAATCTTCTCAAGATTTAGAACTGCTGTAAATCATTTTATGGTTTTCAAACTGGCCACAAAAAGGTTATCAATATCAAAACAGAAACTAATTCAATCTAGCATCTTCAACTCCTACCCTGTCATCCATTCTCTCTTAAGGAGAAAATTGTCCATCCCATTCATCCAAGTTTATGATTACTCAGAGTGTAATTCTAAAATATTTGATATAAAAGATAAGGGGTCTTATTACAAGCCTGCTTACCATGATCATTGGGAAATAGTTTAACTGACATTACCAACACTGCATACCAAAACAGGGTAATGGCTTATAATCATAAGACAAGGGGTCTCATCACGAGCTAGCTTGTTCGGTTAGATTACAACCAGTGAATGGCATTGTCAAACAGCTGGCCACCAAACCAGGACAATGGCTTTTTATCTTACAAAATAATAGAAAAGGAAAAAAGAAATACAAAATATGAAAGCATATTTTGAATTCATTCTTTTAATCATACTCTGAAATGGATGGGAAAATGGACAGTCAAATGGTTAAAAGGTATCCCTGTCGAAACTATGAATGTTTGCTGGCAGCAGAGGCTCTACCTATGACAAAGGAGTCAATTAAAAATGCTAAGTTGGAAAGGTTTTTTTTTTATCATTATCAACCAATAGAGGCCAATTTAAAACTTAGAATGTATCTAATTTTAACAAGAGAAGAAATTAGCAAAAATAGCTCTTATTATATTCAGAATGTATGTATACCTAGTTATATTAGAATTTTCCTCTTTGATAAGATTTCTATACAAAGAAAGTCTAAGTATTTCAATATTTCTCAGAGATAATTGTTTCTTCCAGCGAATCGCCAATTGTTGTGCTGTACAACAACCCCCCATTTCATAAAATTTTACTTTCAAAACTATAATATGAAATGGGTCCCTTTTAGATTAAATTGGTATCAACTTATCATTCCTCAAAAGGTCCGAAAAGAAATAAAACATTATAAAACCTTTTGAGACAATATATAATCGGTCTTATAATAAAAAATGAATAATTCTTTATTATTGCGATAAAGCGATCGCAAGATCGCATATCGCAATAACAAAGGATGCATAACAAAAGACCCATTGGTTTTCCCCGATGCGACAAGCGCGAATAACTATCGGATATCGGGAAGGTAAGAAATCATAACAAAAGGCCCCTCTCTTTGCTCCGATGCAATATCGCTATCGGCGATCGGGGAATGTAACACACATGCAACTAAAAGCCCTCTTCTAAAAACTCCTGATGCGAATTGGCGATATCGCTATCGACAATTGGGGATCCCGTAATAATACCAATATAACAACTTAAGCATTCCTCTGATCCCTGATTGCGATAAAGCTAAGCGCGACTTTCAAAAAGGATTGATAAGGCTTGGGTATATTATGTTTAATTATTATTAAAAGCCTTTCTCTTCCCGATAGTGATTCACTTATGCCCAACCGCCAAAACATCAAAGCCACGCTTAAATGAATTATTCAGCCAATAAACGATATGATGAGCATTTAAATGATTAACAGGTTTAAACGGCCAATTAATGGAGCAGTAATGCCAAAATCTCTTCAGAGATTGTATCTGCGACCACCTTATGTTAATCCTCCATTATTCATTGATTGATATAAATATTTCATATCTGGTTTGCACCACCTATTCTCCGCATTACGTTCATTTTATATCTTGTGCAGAGCTCCTCTGAAGCAGCAAATTTAGCTCAAATGGGGAAGAAGTCTAAGAAATCTGGAACAGCTTCAGCTTCCGCAGTAACAGGACAACACATTGCCGACCCGGGACCAAGTAAAAAATGATTAATCTCAGACACCACATGTCTTGGTCTCGGTAATACTACTTGGCAGAGCATCTATAATCTGGTTGAGGCCGAAGAGCCTCAGGAAACATCAGTACAAGCTACAGCAGACTCGACCCGGAAGTCCAAGGTAACCCTAAAGGATTTGGCTGATTCTTACCTACACCGGATAGCGGCTCGAGAGCAAATTCTTTCATACACAGATGTGGTAAGATGGGCAGTTGAGGAAATTCCAATTATAAATAGAACATTTTGCACTATCGACGGGAGAATATTCAGTTCATTTCAACTCGATGATTTGAGAAAAATGTACCATTTGCCCAAACCAGAGAAGAAGTATAACAAAGCGTTTCTGGAGAAGTTCAGTGATGAAAATGAGATTGAATCAACACCTATACGGGAATGGAGACAAAACCCAGTGAAACACAAGCATGAGTCCTCGGGTAAGTACTATGTCGATTCCTTATGTTCTCCTTATTGTTATGTTGGAATGATGATGTGTAGGATTTGGGGGTTGCATGATTCCTCAAACTTCACCATAGAGATGGTACCTTTAATGGAAGCAGCATGCAATAGCGAAATAATGGATTGGGGGAATATATTATCTGATAAGTTAGCAACAGTTATTCTTGAGTTCAGAAACAAATCACGTGTTACTGAAAGGTTCATTCCTCCATTTTAGTTTAGTGCCTACATCTTAGATACTCTCTATTTTAACTCTGAATTTTCTGTGTTGGGGTGGAGATGGACTCCACAAGACCCCATGCCCATTCATATCTATCACCAGAAGTTGTGGAAAGCCCACTATAAACACCACCTATAACAAGTTTTCAATGGATTTATGTTACCCATTTACTATGCAATTTTTGACAAACCTGCTCCTAAGATTTCCTCACAAGCACAGATTGACTTGACAGCCGTAGGAACCTGGTTTGAAGAAGGAAAATTTACATATGTAAGAGTTTTTGGCAGTCATGCCAGGCCTCACATCCTCCCCTTGTATATACCCGACAAACTATTGGCTCGAGAAATAGCATATCAACTTACATCTGAAGGAGTTACAAAGACTCTTAGGAATAAAAAGAAGCAAGTCTGGCCTCCTTTTCCTCTAAGGTGTGGTATTTACACTCTGCATGACTACAAGCATGCAAAGAAAGAAGCAGAAAAGATAAATACACTGAATCTCGCCACTCTTCCTAACAGATGATTTGATCCAAACAAAGTCGTCTATAATGCACTAGAACAGGCAAAACTCACTAAATTTGAACATCAAGAAGATGAGTTTGAGGACCTATTCTCCTGGGCCAAGTCATTATTTTAGATTCAAGCTCTAGCTAAAATGAGATATCACGACGACGGGTTAGTCGGATTTAACAAACTTAGAGAGTAGAGGTTGCAAACTCTGCCTCTAGATTTGTTAGCCACTGCCTCGATGACACAGTCAAGCGAGCCTGAACAACGACTTACCAACGAACCTCCTGCTACGTCAGAAATATTTGGAGAAGTCCAAACAAGAGAGTAGGAGGAACTCCAAAGAAAAGAACAGGAGGAAGCACAGAGGAAAGAACAAGAGAGAATATATGAAGAGGAATAGAAAAGGCAGCAGGAGCAGAACAACAAGGATGTAAATGTCGATACCCAGATTGACCCAAGGTTGCTCCAGGAATGGCAACAATTCGATTCAATCATAAGCAATCTAGAAAGCTCAAGAGAAGCCGATACATCCAAAGCGGTCGATACACAGGATACAACATCAAAAGAGGTTCCAAGCAAAGGAACCAGCGGTCTACCCCCTACTACAGACCTAGAAATAATTCCGAAAGATCCTTCGGATCAAATCATTTTGCAAGTGGAGGATATACCTCCATTGGATGTCTTTTACAGCACAAAGCACAGGGCCGCAGTAAAGCGACAGCGGAAAAGGAGAAGGATTGATCAACCTTCCATGTTCCCTGAAAAAACAGTGACAACCAACGTAGTTTGGAAGGAGGAGTTTGATCCTTCTAATGACCTAACAAAATTTTCCCAATATGCTGGAGCCTATTCGGTGGCCACCATGGACAAGGCATCAAAAGTGAGTAATTTGTTAAAAGAAAAATACCAGGCAATCGCTTCGTTACAAGCACAACTATCAGAGGCACAGCAGAAAGAAGAACAATTAGAACAGCAATTGTCCACACAGCAACAGTTAAATAACCAATTGAACAAGCAGTTGCATGAAGAGAAACAGAGGATCGATTCGAGTGCGATTCAAAAGCAGAAAGAACTATCGGAGGCATTAGCAAAATTGAAAACAATGAATGAACAGATGGTAAAGACAAAAGATGAGCAAATTGCTCAATTATCAGGTCAAATAGAGAAGTTCAAGAGTCTTCCGCAGCCTGTCGATTTCAGAGCAGAAGCACTACAGATTAATAAGGCACTGGTAACACAAATAATATTATTATGTCATAAAATTTCTCAAGTTGAACCCCTGTGTGACATAACAGCATCAATAATCGATAAATTAATCGATGCTAGACAAGACTTCGAGCAGGCCGATGAAACCTTGACAAATTTTCTTAATTGGCAGGACACTAATGAGGGACAGGCAACAAATTTGCCTAAAATCCTAGAATCCCATAAAGAAATTTTATTTATGGAGTGGTAGTCCCAATTGATGAAGGCAGAGAGAGCAGTTTCTAGATGCAAATTATCCACTAGTAATTTGATTGAATTAATTAATGATACTCTCTACTTATCTAATATGATCTCTCAGTGTACACCAGGTAAATTACTATCGGCTAAAACATTGGAGCAATCATGTTATCAAGAGCTGGAAAAGAATGGTAGATTGATCAGAGGTATTAAAAGTTTAACTTGGGACACCTATTGGTTGTTCCTAGTAAAACCATACAGCCAGAGAGCCGCCCTCAAGTGCCTAACAGATGCAATCGAGTGTATCATTCACGATATACACGATGCCACCTATGCTGCTCAACTCAATTCTCGTCTTAGACGCCCTCAAGAAGTGGAACTGATGCTAGCAATATGCCAACTCAGGTCGAAAGGCAAACAGCCAGAGTGATGAATCATGCTGCCGACTACCAGATTGCTATGGGGGAGATATTCAAGATCAAGTTGTACCAATTTAGTAGTATTTTAATTTTGTAGTTAGTTAGTTTAATTAAGTATTTATAGACCCTTTCATGTATTTAGAAAGGGTCGGAAGTTTTTGTATATGACTTAAACCTAAAGTTGCACTATTGTACTTCAAGTATATTTTTTATAAAGACTGGGCCAATTGTTCCAATTTTGATAACGAAGCTTTTATGTGGATGTGCACTACTGTCTTTATTTAAAAGTATTTCTGAGTCGGAAGAAGGAATTCGAATTGCGATTGATGTTGGGAATGATTTGCAGCTCATATGGTACTACTATCTATGTCTGAATTCATTCTTTTTATGTGAATTGTTATTTGATCATTCTTGCTATTATTGATTATATGCATGTATTTTAACAGCATTCTTTATACTTTCCACTATTGGGTGTTTACAGCGTGCTTTTCTTCTACTCATACATGTATCAGTAGTATAAAAAGATAAGTGTAACAATGTTTTTTTAATTACTTTGTTCAACTATTTTAACAAAGAAATTATTGTATGAATGAATGTCTAGGTTTATTGAATAGAGTCATCTATATGCCTATTGATGAACAGAGATCATCAAACGTTGCACTTAAGAATAGAAGCTTCCTGGGATAGAATAGTAATTTGTATTTTCGCTTTTAGATTAAGTCATCCATTCATTATCACTTATTAGAAAATCAGTCACTCATCCATCCCTTTTTAATTCATTACTGGGAAACTGGTCCCATTATATCCAGTCAGAGCCACCATCCCAAACGGAAAAGGAGTTGTATTAAGGTCCGGACCGGGTGGTTATCCCCCGATGTTGATGCAACGATTTTCGAGGCATCAACATGCTCGAATGATCATCTTCTTGAAAGGAAAAAAGTATTCTTAGTTTTATTCTATTTGCCTTCTCTCAATTTGAATTCAAGACAGGAAACATTTTGGGTATATAAAATTGTGTCAATAAAATGGCATTCTCTATTATTAAGATATTAGAAAAAATATTTTTGTAGGTGCAATTCATTACTTATTTGGGAAGTGTCTTCCAATTCCTATTACAACTTTATTTCTATTGTCTTTTTCCTCGAATTAGATGAATCATATGGTTAACTTTTAATTTTTGACTGCCCACCAATTGTATTTTAATTTTTAGAGGTCGGCCCCTTGCTATATTGTAAAAAAAATGTAGTCTATTTTTTATAGTTTTGTTGTTTAAAACGTATATATATGTGTGTGTGTGTGTGTGTGTGTGTGTGTGTGTGCACGTGCGCGCATGTGTATATATGAAAGTATATGGGAGCCTCCTCATCCATGAAGTCGATAGACTCTTCTTGTTTTTTGGTGGGAGTCATGGGATTTTTTGTAGGTTTTCTATTTATGTGGTTTGGATTCTACAATGTTAGCTTGTGGTTTGGATGTCGTCATTCCTTCTCGTCATAATTGTCATCTGTCCCTGCTCTACCACTCTTTTCATTGGGTCCTAGAGTTGTTTTCAATTTCCTGTTGGGCTTCGTCGCCCATTCTGGGCACCCAGTGTATGCTAGTCATTGGCCAGGCTATGGGTGCGGGTTTTGGTAGCTTTACGGGTTCCTTTTATACTCAGTGGATTCTAATGTTTTTGGTGTGTGTGATGAAATTCATTGTTTCATGCTCCATGTGTTGCATCCTTTTCGCTTCAGGGTTTTGGGGTCACTTCTCCACTTCCCTTCATAGGGTTTTAGCCTAGAGTATGAACGATCCTTTTGGGTCTATTTTGTGGGCCTTGATCCATATCCTTTTTCCAATTTTTTTGCATGGGTTTATAAGCCTAATTTGTAATGAAGGACTTCTCATTTGTTTGGCTTTCTAGAGCTCCCCTCAGGTACTTCGGTTGGCCTGCATGCCTTGTTCTCAAATATTATCAATTCATTCTCATGTTGCTTGTTTTTGGGCTTATGTTTTTGATAGATTTCGTCCTTGGGAAACTATATTGCACATACGTGTGTGATGAGGCCTATCGGAGCATCTCCAAGCGCATCCAAGTTAGTCAAATCATCTTCCTATTGTATTTTTATGACTATTTGATGTGTGCACATGTGATGAGGCATGTTGGAGCATCGAGGCATGTCTAAGATGATCAGAGAATCTTTTTTCTTTTATTATTGTTTGCAAGCTTTGTGCCCTTTTATTTATCAAATTTATGTGAGGGTCTATTGACCTACAATGTAATGTATGGTTGTTCGTTTGTTGGAATATATTTGATGCTTCCTATAGTGTTTTTGGTGGGCTTGTGTGTCATGCTAGCTTGTTTTTTTTCATAGTCTATGTAAACATTTTTCATTTTAATGAAAACTATTGGTTTTTTCGCTCTGAAATATATATATATATATATATATATCTATATATATATATATATATATATATATATATATATATATATATATATATATATATATATATATATATATATATATTCTCTTACGTTGGAAAATATTTAGTCCATATGTTTTGTGATTGAAATTTTTATTGATAAATAATATTCATAGATTTCATAGATTTATTTATTTATATTTTATAGAAAAAATTATATTTTATAATATACATGTTTCATTTTTTTGAAGAATTGTTTAGACACAACAACAAGGCTCGAAGCCATCACAATAAAACTTATCATCTCACTTGCGAGAATTGAACCTGGGTGGGGAGGACAACAATCATCCCATTTTCTATTTTTGTCAAATTATAGACATACTAATTTTTTATGTTTTTAAATCAAAATTGGATAAATTTTATTATTAGAAAAGTTATAGCTAATCTAAACAACAATATTGCATCATACTATATGTCTTCAGTTTTCAAATAATATAAATAGTTCTAGATCAAAATTTATATATATTTGTTGGCAAAATTACCTAATATCTACAACTATTGTAGATTCTATAAAAAGTGGTTAATATGCTAATAACTTTAAAAAACATAAACTTACTAGAAAATATGGTAGCTCATGGTCTCTTTCAAGATGATGTTGGTTGGAAAAAATCCTTATTTCCCTATCTCCATATCCTCAAGGAGTTTGTGCACTGTTTCCTCTTCCTTATGTTCCCCATGACCTAAATTAATAAACATGTTATAATTGGATTCTCTAAATTGAGCATCTTTATGTATGTTGACAACTAGGCTCCTAATCATGTCACATTCAACCTCTACGATGGAAATTTATGGCTTAAACTAAACCAAAGTACCCATGATAGAAGAAATTGGAGATATTCTCTACTTGTCATAATCATGCACCTTAGATGTAACAATAAATAAAAAATGCATGTTACCTTGAATAGTATCCTCATGAGGTCTAAAGTCTTTCCTAATCCCTTATAATTCTCTATACTCCATAAGTGTTACAACAGAGACAATGAGCCATTCTTAAATGAATTAATGGAGCTAGATAATCACAAAACCATTGTTCCAAACATAAGCTAACTATAACACCCTCCTCCCACATCTACCCAAGCAACCGACCAGCCGAGGTAAACATCCAACGAGCGGGCACTATGATATGATTCAAGCTCCTAAGTCACCTTAAGAAAGTAGAACTAATGGAAACACGCCATAAATACATCCAACATCATCAACAGAACCCTCAAAAGACAAATTAGCCACTCAGACAACATGTCCCTGGGTCCCACTATTGTTTTAGGTCTCTTGGGCCATAGTCACTCTCATGCCATGGGCAAGGGAGCAACCATCAACTAAAATTCACTCTCATAGGTCTACCTGTCAGAGGCTATGGACCAAAATTGTCAGTGTTGTGTCAGCGACCTTGGGATTTAAGCCACTTTCTCAAGTTCTGAGCCCAACACAATTCCTAGAAATTATCCATCACTTCAAATTGGTAAAGTAACATGGAAATGAAAGTATTAAGGAAAATACGTGTTTAATACCTTAATTGTATCCCTACTAGCCATGACCGTCATTTCGTCAAACATATCATCAACATGTCATCTATAGGTGTAAATAACATATTTAAGTGTAGTGATCTCATACTTATTTGAGAATCACTATGAATCATTGTTCCCTTATGCCATTTGTTGTATTATCATCTATTAGGTCATAGACACATTATCCATTCACATACAAGTAAAAACATGCTGAGAACCATACATAACTACTGTCATAAAATGTGCATATAACCAGAATAATAGAAACATAAGTACAATAAATATATCATCCATCAAATCCATAAATACATCAGTACCTTTACACATGAAAATCAAGGGAATTTATTTCTCATTAATGAATGCAATAAACCCACAAGAGATGGGACTACCACGTTCCACCCGACCGTAGAATGACTAAGCCAAATCTCTCTTCATCCATTCACCCTCATGCCATATTCCACCTCATATTCAGACATCACCAAAACATCATCATATTTGTCTCCATCCTAGCCTTCTAGGGCTTCCAGAGTGTTTGTCCAACCAAGGCTTCCAAAACTAGTAACTCAACCCATATCTTATATAGGGCTTCCAAAGAGTTTGTCCAACCAAGGCTTCTAGGACTAGTAACTTAACCCACCAAGGGCTTCCAAAGCCTTTTTCCAACCAAGGTTTTCAAGACTAGTAACTCGACCCAATTTGTTACAGCACTTCTAGATTGTTTTTTAAACTAGGGTTTCTAGGACTAATAACTCAACCCAAGCTAAGGAAACATGAGAACCAACCAAAACAAAAAAATGAAAGTAAACCCACAATCAGCATGGATATCTAGGAAATGAAATGCTAGGCAATCCACTGTTGATCCAGGAAATCCTCCATGCCAATGACAGTTCATAACTAAGAATTGGCATGCATATCCCATGCATGCCAAAACTAGTGAAGGAATCATGCATGCAACTCGGTACCTAAAAGAAAATCTAATGTAGTTGTTGATGCCAATGGCTTCTTATACTTTCTTGGTCTTCCTTTGCCTTCTTTCTCTAAGAATCCAAGTATACCACACCCTCCAAGAGCTCTCCAAGAAATATTTAAGTATACAAGAGTATGAGAGAGAGAATAATGAGAGAGAACACCAACACTGAACTAAAAAAAGGTTACCGACTGATCCTCATAAGCCTTTTTATGAATGAGGCCTCTATTTTCTTCATTTTCCATTATTTCCTTCATTTTCATCCTCACATGCAACCTATGACCTTTCACCTCCTTTTTCTCCTAATTTCCATTATTTTCATAAATAAATGTTCCAAAATGCTTTTTAATGCCTTAACCATTTCCTTTTCCAATTTCCTTAGCCATAAACAACCAAATGAACACCGCTATGATGTCTTTCCCAACATTCAACTTGGAATAAGTGTCATAGTCATTTATGTTTATTGTTTTTAACTTTATTACTTGGAATTTTCAATAAGGTTGTTACAAAACCCTCGCCCTTGGGGGACACGTCCTCGATGTTCAATCACACATATACCTCAAAAACCTATTGAAAGAAGGCATACTTCTTATGGAGAATTATAACACATCTCGATGCAGTATTTACAATAAAAGATCTTCTCTAGACAAAACATCATGACAACATTGCAACATACCGCATAATGGAGCTTTATAACACATCTCATTACAACATTTACAATGATCATCCTGATGAGTGCCAACTCATCTAACATTACAACATCATGATAACATAACCACATGATAGGATAATAACATGACACCCATACCGCATAGTGGAGCTTTATAACATACCTCGTTACGGTTTTTACATCCATACATGGGTGTACATATAGCAACATCATCACAATTTAGATACCAAAACACATGCCAAATCATATACCAAAGAATTTATCAAAACATATACTAAACACCATGTCTAAGCATATATCAAAACATCATATAGCATATATCAAACCATCATAAATATTATATTAACCACCATAAAGTAAATACCAAACCATCATAAATCATATACCAAACCACCATAAATTAAATACCAAACCACCATAAGCAAATACCAAACCACTGTAAGAAAATACGAAGCCACCATGTCAAGTTGCTTTGCCTTAACCATCAAACAAGGAAGGATACATAGCCTGCATCTGATATGTCATCTCCCATGTAGCTTCATCAGGCCCAAAGTGCTTCCATTGCACTTTAACTTGCTTTATTTCTTCATTCCAGAGCATGAGCACCTTTTTTTGCAATATACACTGAGGCTTCGACTGTAATTCTTCATCTAGTTCCACCTGCAATATAGACCATTAAATCACATGATCAACATCCTTAACATACTTCTTAAGCAATGATACATGGAAAACATCATGGACTTTCATTGTTGGAGGTAGTGAAAGTCAATAGGATACTAATCCAATCTGCTCAATAATACTAAATGGTCCACAAAACCATGGTACCAAATTGGCACATGAGCCAATCTACAAGGAGCTCTTCATCAATTTGATGCAGAAGTACACATGTTCCCCTACCTAGAATTCCTTGAACAACTTGTTCCTATCAGCATAACTATTCTGCATATCCTGTATTGCCTTAAGATTCTTCTTGATCACCTACATCTCTTGTTCCATGTCTGCCAACATATTTGGTGCAATCAATACCTTTCTAACCAGATCACTCCCACTAATGGGAGTGTTACAACTCTACCCATACAATGCCTCAAAGGGACTCATTTTTAGTGACTCCTGATAACTATTGTTGTATGCAAACTCAACCAAAGGGAGATAATCTTCCCACTTCCTTTGCTGATGCATCACACACATCCTCAAGATGTCCTCTAATATCCCATTGACTCTCTCTATATGTCTATCCATCTATGGATGATAAGAGAAGCTAAAGGCCAACTCTTTTCCCAAACCTGCAAATAAATCCTTCCAAAACTTGGAAGTGAACTTCGCATCCCTGTCTGATACAATCTTCTTTGGAACACCATGTAGTCTACCCACGTCTCAAATGAATACCTGTGCCAAATCAATAACTGAGAATGTAGACTTTCCCGAAACAAAGTGTGCAACCTTTGATAACATATCCACAATAACCATGATGGAATCATGTTGCTTCATTTTCTTAGGCAATCCTAATGAAATCCATGGAAATTACCTCCCATTTCCACTCTAGAATCATGATCAACTATAACTATGCACCTGGATGTTTGCACTTTGCCTTCACTCGCTGACAATTGAAACATCTAGCCACAGACTCTGCTACATCCCTTTTCAGATTCAGCCAATAGTAATATCTCTTCAACACTTTGAGTGTCTTCTAATAACCCTGGTGACCTAATATGGTTTCACATGAAGCTCCCACAAGATCACCTTCTTGAGGTCATTTTCATCCGACACATATAACCTATCTCGGAACCTGACCAATCCATTTGTTGTAAGACAATAGTCCAAGTCCTGTGCACCTGCACTTGTACCTGTACCTACGCCATCACCTGTACTACTACCTATATCTATACCTATGCCATCACTTGTACCTATACTGCTACCTGTGCCTGTGCATGTGCCATCAAATGTACCTGTGCCTGTGCCATCACATGTACATGTGCTTGTACTATCACCTATACCTGTACCTATACCTATATTCTGCTATAGTCTATGCAAAACCTCCATATATCTGACATCCTACTATCTTTCCGGTAAGATCTTGTCCTGTAAATCCCTCCCATAAGATGTCATAGATGCTAAGTGATTCACCTGTATCTGTCTACTAAGAGCATCTACCACTTAGTTCTCCTTACCCTTGATGTACCTAATCTTGAAATAAAACTTGTTGATTGTGGCCAAACATCTAGCCTGCCTGGAATTCAGATTCGACTAGTCAAACAAATACCTGAACCCAATGTGATCACTCATAAGCACAAATTTCCTGCCAAGAAGATAGTGTCTCCACATCTTTAATGCATGTATAATTGCTGCCAACTCGAGATCATGCATGGGATAGTTCTTCTCGTGCTCATTTATTTTCCAGGACTCATAACATACCACCAGTCCATCCTATATAAGGACTCAATCAAGCCTTATCTTGCAAGCATCTGTGCATACCACAAACTCTTTTTCTAGATCTGCAATCTGTAGTACTGGTGCATGTGTCAACAACTGCTTAAGCTGCTTAAATCTAGTCTCACATTCTTTAGTCCATTCGAGCTTCTTACCTTTTATTTGCAATGATGTAATGGGATAAGCAATATGCTAGAAGTTCTTAATGAACCTCCTATAGTATCCTTCCAAACCCATGAAAGATCTCACCTCATCCACACTCTTAGGAGCTACCCACTCCATGATGGCCCTTATCTTCTTTGGATCTACTGCAATACCTTCCTTTGAGACAACATGCCCCAAATAGTGTACCTCAGTGTGAAAGAAACTGCATTTATTGAGCTTAGCATACAACTGATTCTCTCTCAACAACCTCAACATTGCTGCAAAGTTCTCGACATGCTCTTCCTCATTCTTAGAATATACTAGTATATCATCAATGAACACAATAGCAAACTTATCCGGATATGGATGCAACACACTATTCATAAAACACATGAATGTAGTTGGAGAATCAGTTAAGCCAAATGGAACAACAACAAACTCATAATGCACATACCTGTAACTAAACACAATCTTGTAAATGTACTCCTCTTTGATGCGTACCTGATGGTATCTAGATATCAATTCAATCTTCGAGAACATTGATGCTCCCTTCAACTAATCGAACAAGTCATCAATCCTTGACAACAAATATCTTTTCTTGATAGTCACTTTGTTCAACTTCTTGTAATCAATCCATAATATGAGGGTACCATATTTCTTCCTCACAAACAAGATTGGTGCACCCCATGATGATTCACTTGGCCTATTGTATCCTTTGTCCAACACCTCCTTCAGCTGCAGTTTTAACTCAACCAACTCAGGTGTTCTCATCCTGTAAGGTGATTTCTATTTTGGAGCTTCCCCTAGCACTAACCTGATATAACTTTCTACCTCCCTATGAGGAGGAAAATTTATTATGTCCTTAGGAAATACATTCCTGAACTGCTGTAAAACTGGGTACTTGTTTAACACATTTGTATCCTCAACCTCCTTACGCTTATCACTAGAAATGTGTATTGCCAATAGCTTGCACCTTTTCATGTGGCTACATTTTGTTTGCATAGCTATCACCATCCTAACTGATGTGGATTTCTTCTTACCTTGCAAGACTCTTGGTTCCCCATTATCATCAACACACTCAATAGCTTTTTCATAGTAGTCAACCTTGGTCCTATGTAGATACAACCAATCCATGCCCAATAACATATTGTATGAACCCAATGGTAAAACATTGAGATGTGGTGTGGTAGGCATACCATTAAGTCAAATTTGTAACCTCTTACCAATGATGAACTTGCTTCTTCGTACCTATAGCCAATTGCGATAACCAAGTTAGGAGTAACATAGCTATAATTAGATCCAGGGTCAATCAAAATATAAATAACTTGATCACAAAGCTTACCTTCCATCTCAATGATAGATTCCTGGTGTTCTTCTTTCCTATTGTCCACGGCTACATAGATACGAGGAATACTATGGCCTACATCTCCAACAGTCTGCGCCTCATGTGCACTATATATCTTGGGTCTACCACCCTGATTCTATGGAAAATCTCTCCTGTGATGATCTTTTCCACAAGTCCAGCACTCTATAGTATTCTAGGGTCCATCCTTGTTCTTCTCTTCAACTCTATGTCGATTTCCTCTATTTGATGCATTGAACCTCTTAGGTGGTGCAACATTCTCCTTGTTATATGTACCCTGTGGCCTTTCTCGCTTTTTATCCCATTTGCCTTTTTTCTTTACATTACCTCTCCAGTCTACCTTAGTCTTAGTTCTACGCTTCAATTGTTCATAGTAATGCTTTATCTTTTGAATGGCATCCTCCAATGATCTAGGCTCATCAAATTCAATCTTCTCTTTGAATGCAACTGGTAGTCCACTAATGAATCTCTGAATCTTAGTCTTCTCCTCCTTGAGGTAAGGCACATACCTCAAAAGTTCCAAGAACTTACTAGTCTACTCATCATCTATCATGGATCCCATTTTTAGTTCATAGAATTATTTTTCCCTTTCATCGAAGTATCTCTCTGAAAAATACTTCTTCTTGATTAGTCACTCAAATTGAATCCAAGTCAAATCTTCCTCATTTATGTCCCTTAAATTCTTCACATCTTCGCACTAGATGTCTGCTTTACCTTTAATACTGAAAGTAACCACTCTAGCTTTCATGTTCTCTGAGTCTCCTTTACCTTTAAGACTAAAAGTAGCTACTCTAGCTTTCATGTTCTCTGAGTAGTCATGCAACCTGAAGAATTTATTCATACCAAGCAGTCATGCCTCTACATATTATGATCTCTATATCTCTCCATCCAAATTAGGTGGCTTTTCCATCTTAAATTCTTCAAAAAAGTACCCCCTATCATTCCTCCTATAAGGATTATACCGATGAAGATCATAGTTCCTATCTGAATCAGAACTAGAATTATACCTATGTCTATCCCTTATCCTCTTCAGAGTGTCCAACAATCTGCCATATCTAATTGTATCATCTCCGTATGATCAACGACCACCATGCGATCTATTACCGTATGCCCCATTAGTTTTATCTTCCTACTCATGATTGATCTGTAGTGGTTCTTGTCGCTGCAAATCCGACAAGCTCTGAAGTTTTACTGCATTCACCTCTACTAACTTTTACTGTGACTATATGATTATGTCATTATCTTCCTTACAACTCCTTATCTACTCCTTTAAACTTCTGAATGTAACTACCAATTTAAAGGGGTTCCCAACACCACACTACTCTTTGGATTCATAGGGAGAGTCTCTATAGTGAACCATCTTGCTAGCCATTTGATATTTCTTCCTGCAAGGCATAATATGTCAAATAAACCAAATCACAATAAATCAACATACCTTAGTATAACTTGGGGAGGAAATCTTGTCTACAAGATTACCAAGTCAGCGTGATACATGTATAGCATAATCATAACATATAGAAATACACCAATAAATGTATCAACATATAAACATCTCTCTAAATAGGATCTAGTCATCAATCCAAGGCCATATCAACAATGCATGCTGTGAACTCATGCATGACAACAACCATTACTCCATTGTACACATTTCTACATGAAAATATCAGTATGCATCAACAATCTCAAACCAACTAAAAATATGCATAACTGCATGTAGTCGAACATAATTGATCAGTGCTTGTAATCAACCTACAATACTGATGCATGTAATCAAAATATTCAAAATGTAACCTAGCATACAAGGATGTAAGTAGGTACCATGAAACCGACATGTAAGCGACATCTAATCCATACATATTTAGTCACATACTCATTTCAAATACACTTCATGAAATCAATAACAAATTCTCCAAGTATGCCACACCCTCCAAGAGTGCTCCAAGAAATCTATAAGTATTCAAGAGTATGAGAGAAAGAATAATGAGAGATATCTCCAACACTGAACTGATAAAAGGTTACCAAGTGATCCTTAGAAGCCTTTTTATGAATGAGGCCTCCATTTTCTTCATTTTCCATTATTTCCTTCATTTTTCTCCTCACATTCAACCTATGACCTTTCACTTCCTTTTTCTTCTAATTTCCATTATTTTCATAAATAAATGTGCCAAAATTCCTTTTAATGCCTTAGTCATTTCCTTTGCCAATTTCCTTAGCCATAAACAACCAAATGAACACCCCCTAGGATGCCTTTCCCAGCATTCAGCTCAGAGTAAGCATTCCAGTCATCTGTGGTTATTGTTTTTAACTTTATTACAGGGAATTTTCACCAGGGTTGTTACAATAACCTCAACCAAATCAATAAAGAGTGTAGGGGTCCTAGTTTAGATACCATGATGCACATACCAAGGAACTAAATATTGAGTACATGTCTGATATATATACCACCTAGAACAAAATACCTTCTTTAAAAGAACCAAATCAAAGTAACCAAACACTAAGCATTGATTAACAAAGAAAGGAGGCATCCCATAGACCTTCTTTCACCCCATGTGACACTAACCATAATCCCTTCTCTCCTAGGGTATAAAACCTACTAGTATTCACATTTCTAAATCTCCACAACCCTGAGCATGTGTAAAGGGTGGTTTAGGTCTCATCGTGTTTATTGTGTAGCTTTAGTAATGGGCTTGGCACATGATTGACATGTGACTTATTACATTAATGGTACTTATGAGTTAGTGCATGGGGATTACTTAAAATATATTTTGGAAGGATATTGAACCATTAGTCCCTAAAACCCCCATTTTTACCCTAATATATTCACTAGAAAATGAGTCACCCTCACTATTGTTCTCGCTTAAGACCTAGAAAAAGGATTTTTCTGAAACCCAATGGCCTCTTGAATGGATTTAACCAAAACTTATGCAAGATCATAATTATCTAGAATGGGTTTTGGGTTTTTTTGTTCATTATTTAAATGATGATGCTTGAAACTCCTATCACTAGGAGACTATGGATTCAATGATACAATTCCATTAACAATTCTTGTATCAAAACATAAGTTTCAACCATGAAAATTCTCAATCCCTATGCATAGGATAGTCCAATTTCTCCTTTATGATCTTTAAGTCCCCCCTTACACCTACCACCCTTAGATTATTTTGTTATGCCATGAACAACAAAATATCTACATTTATTTGTAGGATGAATGAAAAGTTAAATAAATTACTTGATGGTTCCTTTTATCTACGTTATTTATTGAATTATTTTTTCGTTTTAAATTTGAATAACCTATGGAATGGTAATCTAGGTTTGGTATTCTTGTTAAAGGTTTTGTATAGTGTTAAAATCAAAGAAAATTAATAAAATTTAATATTGAAGAGAGCTAATTTCTAAGAGGATGTATAGATAAATTATAATAGAAATAAAATGAAAATGAAAAGAATGTTATCTTATTAAAGACATGCACATTACCCCACTTTGTTATAGTTGTATTGGTCACTTTTTACCAAATATGTTTATGTTGCCTATTTACTTGTAACTTGATTAGTTTTTATATTCTTTCTACATGAATTAATCCTTCATTTATCACATTCAAATTGGTTATCTTCAAGAAAACTTTAGGTTTCCCACAACTTTCCTTAAGGAAACATACAAGTTCCTTAAAAACAAAATTAAAAAATAATAAATTTGCATTAAATGCATGTTCCTAAGTAGAAGCCATGGGATCCGTACACCTATGCATGCCCTAAATTCTGCCCCCAACTATTTTACTACATTTTCTTGATATACATAAATTTTATTGGTTAGGAGAAGGGAAAAGAGTCCATTGAAAGAAAGGTGTTCTAGGTGGATATTGGTGGCCACCCACATGTACCACTAACTTAATGCTTCACTATCTTCTTAGCATTTTTTCTGGTTTTTTGGGTTCCAAACATTTGGGGCCATTTTGAGGCCCTAAATGACTTTTTTTGGCAATTTGGGAGGCTAGGGAGGGTCATGGCATGCCTTGCCTCCAGTTGAAAGTTGTAGTCCTCATATAGCTCTTTATAATATGTTATTATGTGTCCTGAATGGAGATTTTATGAAAACGTTTCACCCACAGAAAATTGATGCACTGACTATCCACCTAAGGTCCCACAAAACTCTTGGTGCTTCATCTTCTAATGTTAGGGTTTTGTACCTCTAGGGTTCTTTATTTATGTTAAAAGACCATTTTTTAGCCTATTGTAATATATTTTGTGAATGCATGTAGCCACAATCTCTTTGTCTTCAAAGAAAGCTACCACCATTTTAGCCAGTTTGTGTTCTATAGTATTCTGTAATTTATTTATTAATAGAAGTTGGGCTTTCACTGTATTATTGTGCTCTCTATTATCTGTGTGTGTTTAATTTAATTTCTTTCATTTAATTTCTTTTCTTTTGTAACCTAGATTAGAAGTATTATAGTAATCTTCTCCTTGTTGTTTCTCAATGCATGTCCACGATGAGGTAAGGGTAGAGAAAATTTGGTCTTGACCTAGTTTCACTTGAGAATAGTCACTCTCACCAACCCAAGTAACCTCCCATGGAGGAAGAAAAGAGAGATGAAAAATAAAGAGATCCTATCAAGTTGTTGCTCGAGGAATCAGTCACACAACAGAGGAATGAGATGATGGACAGTTTCACATAGATCCTTCAATGAATTCCAACAATGGTTGAAGAACCTTCAACAAACACCAATTTTGGAGGCGTAATACACTTCAAGGTACAAAAATTTGATATCCCCTTATTTGAAGGCCAAATAGATGCATGTTCATAAGAGAAATGGTTAAATCTGTTCGAGGGATATTACTCTATTCAAAAACATTTTGACACTAGAAAGATCACCTTTGTGCTCTTGAAAGCCCTTCCCTATATCAAATATTGGTGGGAAGGTTACTCGAGGAGACACAGTGAAGTTAATTCTCTAATATTCAAGGTAGTTCCCACTTGAGAAACTTTTGTGGATTCCCTTAAGGAGTAATTCCAACTTGTAGGGAACAATGATGACTAGTACATCAGATGGACAACTTTGCAATAGGGGTGAGACCAAATGGTGCTACAATACACCAATGTTTTTCATACCTTGTTCTCAAAATTAGGTATTATAGACACTAAGTGGTACTTATTTTTCAAGTTCCATAGTGTTCTATATAGGTACATCCAAATGGGGATATATTTCTTGTATATATCCTCATTGGGAGTTGCTTGTCAATATGTTGTCAAAATTGAGGCAAAGGAATAAGTGTGAGTTTGGGTTTACAAATGTGTCACAATAGAAGCCTAGAAAAGGTAGACTAAACTAAGGGTCAAAAATAGGAGATCCAATGGCCTCAAGACATCTATCCTAGGTTACAAACTAAGAAAGGTAATAGGATGTCAAAAACAGACACTGGAAAGTGGTGTGAGTTCCACAAAAGCTCTTAGAACAACACTAATGAATGTTCCTCAAAGTGAAGCTTAAATATAAATAAATAGACTTTAACTTTGATTTTGATTCAGAAAAGGATAAAATAAATACGATTATCAATGCATAAACCAATTCTACCATCCTGACCAAAAAGATCCAAATAGAAGAGCCAAAGGATCCTGAAGAGGGGGAGCACCTCTTCCATTCATAGATGTGGGTGAAGGGGACCCCACTACATTTAGTTGTTAATAGTTGGAGCCAGAAGGATATCATCTTAACTAATTTCATTAAGAGATTGGAGTTGTTTATAGTGACACACCCCAAAACTTACACCATTGGTTACTTGATCCATGGATGGGACATACGTGTCAAGTAGAAATGTTGCTTATCCTACAACATGAATACCTTCAAAGATTAGGTACTATGTGATGTTCCCCCACTTGAAGTTTGTGATGTTATTTTAGGAAATCCTTATATGTGGGATCATTATGTTGTTTATGAGTCTCATCTTTGTAGTGTACTTGTTACTCTAGGAGGTAACCTATATAGGGTGCTAGAGGTATTTTTGACTACTACAATTTCATTGTTATCGACAAAATAACGTTGAAAGGTAATCTCTCATGCTACAAATTTTTTCGTCTTCATGGTTCATCAAGAAGGTGAAAGGAATATCATAACAACCACCACAGCCTCAACATGAGGCCTCTCTACACAATAGAATAAGGCATACAAGATTATAGGGAAATGTAGAGATATATTCACTCCACCTATCAAGGTGCTTCTACATTGGTAGGTCAAACACTCAATTAAATTGATAATTGGCACTCCTTTAGCTGGTGGCCCAATATAGAGATTATCTCTGTTGTATAATGAGGAAATAAAATTTCAAATTCACGAGCTCATCCAGAAGGGGCACATTTCACTGAACTCTCCACCTTACAAGAGTCCAATTGTGGTTGTGCAGAATAATAATGGGAAATTAACAATCTATATTGATTATAGAGACTTGAAAAAATAATTGTCCAAAACAAATACTTGATCCCATGGATTGACGATATTCTTAATAAACTTAAGGGTTCCAAGTTGCTTAGTACGTTTGATCTAAAGTTAGGCTACCACCAGGTTCTAATTCAAAAAACTAATGTATGGAATACAACCTTCAAATCTAAAGGCATTTATGAATGGTTAATAATTCCTTTTTGCTTGGATAATTCTCTAATTATGTTCATGGTAATTATGGATGATACCGTATAGTTGTTCATCAAATATTTTTTGTTTATATATTTGGACGACATCCTCATATTTAATAGAAACTAGGAAAAACATTTATTGCACATTCAATAGGTCCTAAACACTCCATGAAAACACAAATTGTATGCCAACCTAGAGAAAGTTTCATTTGGCATGTAGAGAATTCAATATTTGGGAGACATCATACATGAAAATGGCGTGCATGTGGTCCTAGCTAAGATCCAACTCATTTGAGATTGGCCAGCCCCAACGTCTCTAGTAAGGCTCTATAACTTCTTAGGCCTTGCTAAATTCTACAGAAGGATCATGTTGGGGTTCTCTCATATTGATTGGACCTTAAGTCAAGTGACCAAGGGTGGAACTAAACAAAACTTTTCCTGGTTTGAGCCACAATAGAAAAAATTCAATATTTGAAACATCGCACCCTCAAGTCTGCACTAATACTCACCTTGTTATACCCATAATAGCCATTTGATATTTAGACAGATACCTATGATTATGCTATCAATGAATTCCTCACTCAACAAGGACATTTAGTGGCCTATCCTAGTGAAAAAAATTATGGTACTATCTGGAATTAGCCCACCTACAAAAAGGATATGTAATACATCATGTATGCATTATGATATTGAAAAAAATATATTTTAGGGAAGGAGGTGATCATCTAAACTTATCAAAAGCCTCTGCAATTCGTGAAAACACAAGGAAAGTCACCACAATGACCTCCATCTAAAATGGTCCCCGTAACTGCAACAATTCCACTTGAACATCCAATATATGAATGGAATCATTAATCATGTTGCAGACTACCCTAGTTATCCCTTGGTTGTTGTGCTATCCATAGTTCTTAACTCTTATGGGCATGAGACCTGCAAATGGGCATAGTTATAAAAGAATGACTCTAACTTCCCTACAACATACTAGACATTGATCACAGGAAAACAATTTCTAGACTTCCACCTTAAATATGCACTCTTATATTACTTGGGCCACCTTCATGTTCCTTCAAGAAAGCATGCCAAGCTAATTTTTGAGACACATTATATAGTAAAGTGGTAGGGAACTTTAGTGTGGAGAAGATAATGATAGTAATTTAGAAGTATTTATGTTGGTGAAAGCTTCAACATGATGTCCACTAGTACATCAAGTCATGCATTGCCTGTTCCCTTACTAAACTAGCCATCAAGAAGCATGGGTTATACACTCCTTTAATTACCCTAAAAAAGCCCTAGGATTCAATCTTCATGGATCACATGTAAGGTTTTCCCTCTACCAATAATGTTAATGATTATGTGTTTTTGGTTTTTGACTGATTCTCTAAGACGGCCATTTTGGCACTATGCAAGATGAGTATCATAACTAAAGGCATCGTTAAACTATTCTTTGAGAATTTTGGGTTAATTTTGGGCTACCTTGGACCATTATTTCATAGAGGAATAGTAAGTTTATAAGTACCTTCTAGTTTAGCCTATGGTATTTGATCGATACCAAGTTGATAAAATTAATCACTTTTCATCCCCAAATAGATATACAAACAGAAGTGGTCAATATGATGATTATGGATAACTTGTTCATTCAGAAGTAAAAAATAATCCACGTACATGGGACGAAATCCTTCTATATGTCCATCATAACTATAGTAGAGCCCTCCACAACTTTCCACAACTTAATTTTCCATGTCCTTTTCAAGTGTGCTTGGGGTTCCAACCATTGACCCTAATTGATGTATCTATAAACATCACGTCTTCACCAATAGAATCCTCCCATGCCTGGGTCAAGGAAGATAGGGAGGATTTGTTTTGAAAGGATCCAACACCTCCAACAATTGGTTCATGATATCCTATGTAAATCCAATGCTAAGTTCATGACTAGCAACATTGGTGATAAGGTGTGACTACATTTATTGAAATAGTTCCTCACAGAACACCACAGGAAGCTTAGTCCACTAAAATATGGGCCTTACAAAATCACAATGGCTATGGGTGAATTTTTTTTTTATTTAGCATTCCCCCTTTCCTTGGCTTGCACCTAGTATTTAATGTGGTTATCCTTCGACATATTTTCCACCTCTATTAGACATCTTGAAGTAGCTAAGCAATTGGACCCCAAAAAACTCAATCATGAATACATTGGATATTCTATGTTGGATTGGATAAAATATACTAATAGAAAGGATATTACCATCGATACATACAACTCTACCAAGTTTCCAAAGAAAGGCAACTTCTTCACAAGGGAAAGTGGCTCACCAAGAGCCAATTTCAACAGAAGTTTCCTCATTTGATGAGTGAACTTGAGGCAACATATATGATTTCTTCATAAAGGGCGAGGGATAATAAAATAGTATATCAGTGGCCATCCACGTCTTCCTATAACTCAATTATTCTCTATCTTCTTAGAAATTTCTCTATGGTTTTTTTGGGTCCCAAAATTCCAAGGCCATTTTGAGGCCCTAAACGAATTTTTTGGAAATTTTGGGGACAATGATTTGCCCCAATTAAAAGTTGTATTCCTCGTATAGTTCTTTCCAATGAGATATTGTTCACCATAAATAAATTGTATGCAGTACTTCTTCCCTTGGGAATTCAATGTACCAAGTAACCACCTTGAGCCCTGCAAACCTTTTAGTGCTTCATATTCTAGGATTAGAGTTTTGGACCTCTATATTTCTTTATTTATGCTAAAAGGGCATTATTTCAACCTCCTGTAATATATTTTGGAATTGTGTGTAGCTGCCATCTATCTCTCTTTAGATATGGATACCACCATTCTAGGTAGCTTGTGTTTTACAATATTATGTATTAATATAATTTTGGTTTTCATTATATTTGTTTCCTGCTCTTTTATGTTTTTCAATGTGTATGGTTTCATTTCCTTTCTTTACTTTCATATCATTCCCTGTATAACCTAGATCAAAAGGACATATCAAAGTAATTCATAGAGGAGTAATCTTTGATTTTTATGACCTTCTCCTCCCTAGAGATCCCAAGTTTTGGATTTACTTCCAAATTTGAGTTGGGTTAATACATCTCAAAGGGTTTCCTAACCATAGCAAATTTGAAGAATGCAGGTGGAGCATAAGTATATAAGTAGTCCAAATAGGAGGAACCTAGTCTTAGGTGATGAAGGCATTGGTAGCCACTATCTAGTGTTATATATATTTATTGTTTATGATTTGTAAAAAATACTACCCCACTTACCCTAGAGGAATGTGTAGTTACTGCTAATCCAATTCCTCTTGTCATTTTTCAGAAGAAGGGGATAAAAGAATTGTTATCTCTGATGTACATTCCTCCTTATCAATTATTCCTTTAGGTCCTTTAATTCATTAACTTAGGATTATGGTTCCCCTCCCCTTTTACACTTTAGCACATGACTTAGATCCTTAAATTTCTTCATCTTATTTACTTATGCGAAAATATGCCATTGTTCAATCGTGTAGGGATCTGCTTGAAAATTAAATGTCCTTTATTCGATGTGCCATGTTTATATAGGTGCCAGGGAATTAACTAAGGCAAGGTCCATCACATGGGGAGAGTCATAGTATATTACAAGTGTTGGCTTGTTAGGGCCTAGCCCAGGTTCAGAGTTAATTAGCCAAACAAATCCCTGTACTACTGGCCCTTTCAGCAACAATCCGCGGAGCATGGACTAAGGTCTCACCTGAAGTAGTATGGAAGGGTGTTGGAACTAGGTTTCTGCACCGTTGATATGTTTGAGAGGTTCGACTGGTCCAACTGTTCATCCATGCGCATAGGTCACTTCGTGCACTTCCATATTCCTCACGCCCTGATATACTACCTTCGCGTAGCCCTAACCAGGGGCTGTGGATCTTCTGCGCTGCTAGAGCAGCGCTCTGTGCTATTACCCAAGATCTTACTTATCATCCTATACCAGTTAATTGCCTTTGTGTACTTGGATTTCTTATGTTATATTTATTTACAAAAAACATTCATATGAGTTTGCGCAGAAAATAAACAGTATACTTGCAAATTATACTCAATCATACATTAAAACAGGAAAAGATACATAGAAATATGGTAAACTTCTCTTTATTGATTCTTCCAACGGTTACAGACTCGACCTACCCTACGCACTCAACTGCATGGGTCCGTGCACTCAGTTACAGACTTGTTGAGGGTCCCGAAATCGGGTCAACAACAAGGGGGATACCCACCCGGTCGGGAACCTGGTTGGCGGCTCCTTGCCTGTTTGGTGTAGCGGGTCCGACTGGGGATAATGGGACCAGCTTCCCAATCTGAAAGATGTGTGTGTGTGTGTGTGTAGATTTTCATGATGCTAATCTAGAGGTAATTTTAAGCTAATTTAATTCTAGACTCTAAACTGACTCTATGCTACTGTAATCTAACAAAAACAGCACATCTAATCTATACTAACCCGGGGTAAAATTCTTCTATTATGCGATCTAAAAAGATTTCATACAATAACTGGTAATAAAGATCATTCAGCTATCATAAGAATATAAATCAAATAAGATAAACCATTCTGCATAAGAAGTTAGGCAAAACAGTTGTGAACAGCATATCGCATAATAAGTTATTCATATGTCAAGCACAAATAAATGACTCCACCGTACAAAAGTGCCAAATGGTAACCCACACATTCATACATTAACATATAAACAACTCAGCTGTATATCACTCTAAGAATATGAGCAGAAATTAATCAAGAGATAAAAGTACCATTTATGACTGATTTCACTCACAAACTTCAAGCAATAACGATTTATCTCTACTTACTTCTAACATCTACTAAGATTACAGAAGTGCAACATTAGTAGCAGACGTTAAAATGCAAACATAAATAAATCTCGATCCGTCCATTCATCAAAAACCCCCTCCGAGGGTGCAAAAGTGCATGTTCTGAGGACAAGTTTTTTGACAAATTTCCGGACCCTTCTCCAAATGCCATGAGAAGGGTTAAATACTACTAACTAACTAATCTTAATTACATAAATTTAGGAAACGGCTTCAAATGACCGCCCTTTTACTAAAACAAATTTATTTCTAAAAATTGAATCTAATTTCTAACCGTTTTTGTATATGCTCCTTAGTGCTATAAGCAATGCAAGGTTCACCTGGAAAGAGTCGGCTGGTTGTCTTTTTCCTTTGCTCGAGTGATAAAAGTAGAATTAACAAAAGCTGACACCTCTTTCTTACAAACTAGAAGATATTTTTGAAAATCTTCCTCTGGTTGGGTGTATTTGCTGTGTGTATACTTAGTATAACCCAGATTTCTTTCAAATTGATTGTGCTGTTGCTATTTCGGTTTCCGGCCGTGCGAATGACTCAATGAGTTAGGGATTTCGTTGCCTGAACAATCCTCCGTATTGAAAATTGCTTCCGTTCTTTGTTCTAGGATTTTCTGGAGCGTCCTCCCTCTTCAGCGTTTTTCTTTTTGCTTTATCCAATCTGAGCTCCAGGATCTTTTGCAAACATGCTGCTTTTGTGCGCCTTTGACTCTGAGTCTTGGATAATCTATTTTCATCAGTGTCTGTTGAGTGATACTCTGGAATCCGCGGCTCTGCTGCATGCGGCATCCATTTGCGAAGGCATCTCCTCTCTGTTCTTCAAGTATTGGCGCTTTCCCCTTTTCCTTGGATGTTTCCTGCATATAGATTTATATTAGTTGCTGCCTTACAGTTCACGCAAAGGAAAAGAGAAATGATGAAAAGATTGACATGAAAGCTTTAAGTTCTAATGAATGCATAATCATGACACTCATAATGACTTGACTCTTCGAAAAACGCAACATGATCATCCTTGGATACTCAGGCGTGCAATCATTAATTTCCCTTAAGGTGCGCGCTCAATTTTGGGTTTACAGATCATGCCGAAGAAACTTTGCGATGAGTGGTTTCTGCGATTCGCATCGCAGCAATTTGATAGTCTCATTCGTCGCAGATCGCAAATCGCAAGATCGCAGATTGTAAGATCGCAAATCGCAAGATCGCAATTTTCATTTGATCAATGTGTGCTGCTTTTGCGACGTTGCGATATGCGACGTTGCATATCGGCCGTCAGCGATTCCTTAGATTTTCTTTTAAGGGCACTTTCAAAATATGCGATGCGATGAATGTCGCATCGCTTCTTTGCAGCTTATTTATGCACATAGGAAAACGCTTCACTCTCTCTTTGCGATGCGATATAGCTTTTAGGGAGTTAAATACAAAAATTTTGATAAAAATATTTTTGGGATATTTTTTGTTAAGGGTCCCCCTTTGTTTGATGTTATTGCTAATACCAGACAAAGAGGGGGGTTGTTGGTGACCACAACAATGGCAATTCACTGTGAAGAACCAGTTATCTCTGCTTTTCTATTGACATTTCCACTTCCGAAACAGAAAAATTTTCATATGTCTAAATTTTGTTATTGACAGATAGAGTAGATTACCCCTTATCCTGTCAATGATACTTTGTCTCAACCTTTCTTTTATTCCAATTGTCTACTTCCTTAGGCTTAGTTCTTGCATTCATACCAGACATTACTCGGTCCTTTTTAAAGATAAAATAAAGTCTTCTCTGTGTACTGGCTTTAAAATATGCTCATTTGTCGTAGGTAGAGCCTCTGCTGCCCGCAAGCGTTCATAGCCTCGACAGGGTTACCATGTTATCCAGCAATGATCCTTTTTCTTGCTTGAGGTTATTTACAACATTTCAGAGAAAAATCCTTTTTGACACTTTTTCCTTTTTTATTCTCTAAAGAACAATGTCTTGGTTTGGTGGCCAAATTATGACACAGTCATTCACTTGATTTACACTTTTGCTGAACAAGCTGGCTCGTGATGAGACCCCTTGTCTTTTGATTGCAACAATCTTGAGTCGTTGCCCTGTTTTGATAGACAGTATTGGCAAAGTCAGCAAGTTATAATATCTATGATCATGATAAGCCAGCTCGTGATGAGACCTCTTATTCTTTGAGATATAGTGTTTTCTCAGATTGTTTCTCTAAATGTTGCGGTTTCCTTTAGCAGGGAGGAAGTCATTGTTTTTCCTTAAGAAAGCTCTAGACGACAATAATAGAGTTTGAAAACAACAGCTTTATAGAGAATATTTATTTTATTATTGATGATACCTTTCATTGTTCTGACATAAAACAATTTTTTACCAAAGGTTGTTTTCATCAAAGTTTTTTGAGAGGTTGAAACTAATATCAAATCCAGGTTAAAGTTAACTCTATTTGTCAATAATAAAAGTCAGATTTTTCGAAAAGTTTTGCTATTTGTACAAGTGAAATCAAAATCTGATAGAGAGTTGGTGTGCTCTTTCATGAATCCTTTTCAATGATCATTTACAACCGGTTTTATTTATAAGAAAGAGAAAAACAAAGTATATAATAAAAATAGAAAAGAAAAAAAAACTAAAACTATCCTACAAAAATAGAAGAATGATCTTCTATGGAAAATACATTTTAAGAATCTGTCCATTCACAGGCAAAGAATCTCTTCTACCTGCCAAATCCTGCAACACAAATGTCGATGGGCCTATGACTTCTACAATCTGAAAAGGACCAAGCCACAGCTTCTGAAATTTTGTATGTTTGCCCTTTTCTTCATGAGCCTTATCCCATTTCAAAACTAAATCTCCCATCTGAAAGGTTTTTATGGTCATTATGCTTGAGTCAAAAGAGGATTTTATTAGCGCTTGGTGGTGAGCATGGGTTTTCTTAGCTTGTTCTCGGTGTTCTTCTAGTTTGATTATCTCCATTTGTCTCAATTGTAAAGAGGAAGTAGATACTTCATCGATGTGTTGTACTAAAGACAAAGAGGGAATGACTAAGTGAGTTGGAAGAACCACTTCTTTCCCATAAACTAAATTAAAGGGAGAAGTGCCGATTGAAGCTTTCTTCATGATTCTATCTGCCCATAAAGCATTTACCAGCACTTTGTGCCAATTCTTTTGGTTTTGGTCGACTATTCTTTTGATAATCCTGATTAGGTTTTTGTTTGTCGATTCCGTCAGCCCATTACCTTGCGGATAGTAATTGGCAGAATATTTCAGTTTGAACCCTCTTTTTAGTGCAAACTCAGTCATTGCATTTCCAGAAAAGTATGATGCATTATCAAACATTAAGGCCGTTGGCAATCCAAACCTAGTGATGATAAATTGATCTATGAAATCAATAATGTTTTCAGAATTAACTGTCTTGAGAGGAACTGCTTCTACCCATTTAGTAAAATAATCTATTGTCGTGAGGATATACCTATGCTGCTTAGAAGAGTGAGGAACGATCTCACCTATTATGTCCAAGCCCCATTGGCTGAATGGTTGCTCGATGTTAACTGGCTGTAGTGGCATGGACGATTTCTTTTGTTTCCTCGCAACGGTCTGGCAGATTTGGCATTTCCTTACGTAATTGTATGATTCTTTGAACAGCGTGGGCCAATAATATCCTGCACGTAAGATCTTATGCGCAGTAGCTTCTCCAGCATAATGTCCACCTGCTGGTCCATCGTGGAGTTCCTGCAAAACCTTTTCGGCTTCAGTTTTCTCAAGACACCTAAGAAGTACAGAATCGTAATTCCTTTTAAACAGAACATCATTTATGAGCTGGTATTGTTTAGCTTTCAACCTCAGAGCTCTTTTCTTGGTGTGATCCAGGTGTGATGGAGCATACCCGTTCTTAAGATAATAAATGGTGTCCGCATATAATGATTCTGCGTCGTTTAGGCTTACCTCATACGTATGTACCTCCTCAGATGAGTTCTCAGGAATTTGCGATGCTCCAGCTAACATCTTGCAGAAGCCTTGACCTCTTACGATGTTTGCTGGTTTGATCTCAAGATCGTATTCTTGTAAAGCGGTAATCCAATTTGCTCTCTTTTCGCCCACATCCTTCTGTACCAAAAGGTTTCTTACCGCTGGAAACGGTACTACGACTTTGGTATGGGCTTTAAGTAAGAAAGGTCTGAAATATTTGATCGCTTTGAAAACGGCATATGCCTGTTTCTCCACGTCTGAATAATTGAGTTCAGCACCTTGTAAGTTCGAGCTAAAGAACGCGATTGGAGCTTCCGCCTTCTCTTGATTTACTTGAGTTAAAATCGCGGCATAAGATTTCTCTGAGGCAAAAGTGTATAAGATGAAAGATTCTGAAAAATTTGGGGTAGCTAAAGATGGAGCGTTGATGATAGCTTGTTTGATCAAGTTGAATGCTTCATGCTCATCTTGACCCCATTTAAAATTTGAATTCTTTTTTATCATATTTTGTAAAGGAGAAATAATACGTGAAAAATCCGGGACAAACCTTTTTACAAAATTGATCTGTCCAAGGAAAGATTACATGGCCTTTTTGTTATGGGGTATGGATATTTCGGAAATTTCTTTGATTCTGTCAGGTTCAATGTGAATACTAGATTTCGACACTATGAATCCAAGCAATTTCCCTTCACTTAATGCAAAAAAAGATTTCTTTGGGTTAAGTGAAATCCCATACCTTAAGCATCTTTGAAAGATTTGTTTCAAATCTTTGAGATGGTCGCTTCGCTTCTTGGAGTACACTGTTATATCATCCAGGTAAATCACTACCGATTTATTGACTAAACCTTTAAACGCGATGTCCACGGCTCTCTGAAAGGTAGCGCCAGCATTGATCACACCAAATGGCATCTTCCGATATGCGTATGTGCCCCATTTGGTTCGGAATGTGGTTTTCAACTGATCATCGGGATGTACCAGCACTTGATTGTATCCTGAAAATCCATCCAGGAAAGACATTAATTCTGAGCCCGCTACTGCCTGTAGTATTTGCTCCATAGGTGGGAGGGGAAAATTATCTTTCTGACAGGCTTTGTTGAGGTTCCAGAAATCAATACAGATTCTAATATCTCCGTTTTTCTTTCTAATGGGCACCATATTGGATACCCATTTGGAGTGTCTGACGGGGAAAATTATTCTGGCTCTCAACAATTTATTTAGCTCAGTCTTTATTTGATTTTCTAAGTTGGGGTGGATTTTTCTGAGCTTCTGCTGGACATGTTTTTCATTGTCAGTCATAGGGATAGTGTGTTGAATGATAGAAGTGTTGTATGTCTTCAGCTCATCGTAATTCCATGCAAAAACGTTTTTGTATTGTCTCAGAAGACGGATATATGCTGATTTTTCTTCAGGGGCTAGGCCGTGGCCCAGATTAACGTTTTGCGGCTTCTGATCGGTTCCTAGGTTCACTAATTCATAATTCAGAGTTGAACTGTAGAGTTTAGAATTGGCAGACCTTTTAAACCGATTTTTCAAATCATATAAATCTCCTAACTTAACCACCGATTTAGGTATAGCATTATCAGTGCTATTTTGGTGAATTTGGTGATCATGATGGTCTTCGTCAATTATTTGATTTGAGTAGGATCCTTCAGAAGTGAGGAAATTTACAATGTCTGGATCGTCGTTGAATACTCTCCAGTTGGTGATGTTGTCAGGGATGGATGGTCTAAAGATTAATTCTATTGAGAACCTATCGGGACTAAAATCTTCGGAGGGAATAAGTCTAGAGGCTACGTTAGCTAACAGGTCTGCGCTTGCATTTTGGAGTCTTGGGATTGATGAAATATTGAATGCTATGAAATGTGAAGTCAGATCTTGTACTAAAGATTGATAGTGCTTTAAATGACTTGACAGGCAATGTATGGTGTTACGTGCCTGTTTGACAACAATTTCAGAATCTCCAAAGACTTGAAGATACTTAACATTCAACCCGATTGCTTTGTATAGGCCTTGCACCAAGGCTTCGTACTCCGCTGTATTGTTTGTGCAATCGAACTCAAGTCTGCATGTAAGAATGATCTTGTTTCTGTCTGGGTTAATCAAAACGCATCCTGCTCCTGCTCCCTCGTTAGATTTAGAGCCATCAAAATATAATTTCCAAAATAAAGATGTATTTACAGAGTTATCTAAAAATTTAAAACACTTTGAATCATCAGTTTGGGAAAAATTTTCAACTTGGGACAAAACTAAATTTTCTAAGTAAGGTGAGGTGTGAGCATTGAAATTGCCGAGGAAAGAATCTACCGAGTAATTGCCTATGATACTGCTGTTGTATGCTATTGCTTCATTCTCTCCTTCCAATTCAGTCACTATGTACTTTTGGTGCAACTCTCGTTCAACCTTTATTTGATTGGGTTTACCATTGTAGGGTAACCACATGTGCGACCAGTCGGTTGAGAAATATCCGTGGAGTTTTTCGGACCAATCCCTGCTAAGAATTAAACCATAGAATTCAGGGATATCAGCTACTAGAATGTCGATAACCTGACATACTTTCGGGTTAGATGACAATCTTATGGTCACCTGGTTAAGTTCACCAATCACTTCGACTTGAGATCGATCAAGTTGAACTATGCGCACTGCGGATTTCTAAGGCTGAACATTCAATTTGGCACATATTGATCTGGGTAAAATATTCGTTGAAGCACCAGAATCAACCAAGCAATTGTGCACGTTTTTATTGAGAATTTCATAAGTGAGAAGAAAAGGAGGAGTATGGGATCTTGACCTTCCTCCAATCAGAGCAATGTCATTCGGATCAATCTTATTGATCATGTTGGTTGGATGTCTTCCCATGTTGTGGGAAGCTACAGCTGTAGGTAGAGATGTAGTAGGCACGGCATGTAATTCTTTCATCATTATTTTATGTTGATGTTTCAATTTGCTCAATTCATAAAGAGTGATATTAGCCCTAGTCTTTTTCATGTCATCCGACACTATCAGTGTTCTTGATGGAGGTGCTTGATCTGATTGGACAGGGCTAAATTGGGTCACTCTAGCAGTTGTTTTCTTTGTTGCGACCTTATCTTTTGTTGCAGGGCCTGCGCCCTTCTGTTTAGGGGTAGTTTGGGGAGGATCAAGTTGATTTTTGCTTCGTGTGCTAACCGGAAATGCTTCTTGATCCTCTTCTTGTGGCAGGATGAAGTCCCACATTCCTTGTAGTTCCACAACTTCTTCATCATCGGTCTGCCCTTCAGTGATATTCTCTTCTTCTTCTTCTTCTTCTTCAGATTCGACGTTTGAGACAGCATTGGGTGGTTTCACCTCCATGGGAGGATTTCTTTTAAAAGATCTGTAGGGCTTTTTTGAAGAAGTTTCTGCTACTTGTTTTCTTATGTCAATCATCTCATTGGACATGGCCTTTAACACCTTTTGCAATCCTTCCATATCGAAAGGATCTTTCGTTTTCTTCTTCTTGGTGTCTTCTTTGAAAGAGATTTTCTTAGATTTACGTTCTTCTATTGCAGATCTCTTTTCTAGGGAAACTACGCGTTTTTCTACTGCTAACACCTCAGTTAAGTTTTCAACTAAGGTCGTCTTGTTTGCCCTATCTACGAAGATAGCCAAGTTTGATGGTAAGGCCGTGATGTACCATTCACATCTTACTTCCTCGCTGGGATGAGAAGCAGCAGGAATCTTGTTGAGGATCTTATTGAACCGTAAATTGAAATCTTTAATGGGTTCTCTAGCCTCAGCTTTAAGATTAGATAGGTCATTGATCAATGTCACTGTTGATCTGTCATCGCCAAACTTGGTGAGGAATTGATTATGAAAAATGTCCCAGCTTGTGATGGACCCAGAAGGTAACGAAAAGTACCATGACCCGGCTGTTCCTTGCATTGTGTAAGGAAAAAGTCGGACGACAGCATCTTCGTTAGTAACTCCGTTGAGATTAATAGAAAGCATGAAATTATTGATATGCTCTTCAGCTAGCATGCCTGTTTCTGGATTGAATTTAGGTAGCCATTTCTCAAGATGGGCCGGTATTGGGCTCATGGGTGGAGGCATTAAAACCGCCCCAGGATTGTTCCATGGAGACTGGGCCATCGTTGAGCTGCTAGTTAACAAAAGTGCAGAAGATAGTCCCTGATGCTGAGAAGATGAAGATATTATGATCTTTGATGATTGAAGAGGAAGGGTTGTGGAAGATGGATGAGTGATTTGGGATGAGGATGTGGGTGGTTGACTTCGCGGTGAGGGGGATGAAATGGACAAAGTAGATGAAAGAGTCTCACGGTCAGACTCTGGTGGTGTTTTCCTTGCTCTTCTCCTAGTAGGGAGAGGGAGTTCACTTGGTTGAATACCAAATTTTTCACTCTTCAATCTGGTCAGGGGATGAGCAGGATTGTATTGCGAAGTCACGCTGCTGTTAGATTTATCAGACCTATGAGAAAAAATAGAGAATCCCTGGAGTTTACGAATCAAAGTTTGAATTTCAGGGGGTTCAATAATGAGTTGGTCTGATATATTAGAGTAGGTAGCAGCGGTGGATACTCGAGCGACTTCTAACTCCGGGTTTAACCGTACTGGAGAATTCGGGGGAGTTGATGAGGGTGATTTACTCTCAGAATGGCATTTAGATTTTGACTTAGTTGCCATTCATAGTTCGTGCCCTCCTTCTAGCGCCAAATATGTTGAGGGCCCCGAAATCGGGTCAACAACAAGGGGGATACCCACCCAGTCGGGAACCTGGTTGGCGGCTCCTTGCCCATTTGGTGTAGCAGGTCCGACTGGGGATAATGGGACCAACTTCCCAATCTGAAAGATGTGTGTGTGTGTGTGTAGATTTTGATGATGCTAATCTAGAGGTAATTTTAAGCTAATTTAATTCTAGACTCTAAACTAACTCTATGCTACTGTAATCTAACAAAAATAGCACATCTAATCTATACTAACCCGGGGTAAAATTCTTCTATTATGCGATCTAAAAAGATTTCATACAATAACTGGTAATAAAGATCATTCAGCTATCATAAGAATATATATCAAATAAGATAAACCATTCTGCATAAGAAGTTAGGCAAAACAGTTGTGAACAGCATATCGCATAATAATTTATTCATATGTGAAGCACAAATAAATGACTCCACCGTACAAAAGTGCCAAATGGTAACCCACACATTCATACATTAACATATAAACAACTCAGCTGTATATCACTCTAAGAATATGAGCAGAAATTAATCAAGAGATAAAAGTACCATTTATGACTGATTTCACTCACAAACTTCAAGCAATAACGATTTATCTCTACTTACTTCTAACATCTACTAAGAGTACAGAAGTGCAACATCAGTAGCAGACGTTAAAATGCAAACATAAATAAATCTCGATCCGTCCATTCATCGAAAACCCCCTCCGAGGGTGCAAAAGTGCATGTTTTGAGGACAAGTTTTTTGACAAATTTCCGGACCCTTCTCCAAATGCCATGAGAAGGGTTAAATACTACTAACTAACTAATATTAATTACACAAATTTAGGAAACGGCTTCAAATGACCGCCCTTTTACTAAAACAAATTTATTTCTAAAAATTGAATCTAATTTCTAACTGTTTCTGTATCTGCTCCTTAGTGCTGTAAGCAATGCAAGGTTCGCCTGGAAAGAGTCGGCTGGTTGTCTTTTTCCTTTGCTCGAGCGATAAAAGTAGAAATAACAAAAGATGGCACCTCTTTCTGACAAACTAGAAGATATTTTTGAAAATCTTCCTCTGGCTGGGTGTATTTGCTGTGTGTATACTTAGTATAACCCAGATTTCTTTCAAATTGATTGTGTTGTTGCTATTTCGGTTTCCGGCCGTGCGAATGACTCAATGAGTTAGGGATTTCGTTGCCTGAACAATCCTCCGTATTGAAAATTGCTTCCGTTCTTTGTTCCAGGCTTTTCTGGAGCGTCCTCCCTCTTCAGCGTTTTTCTTTTTGCTTTATCCAATCTGAGCTCCAGGATCTTTTGCAAACATGCTGCTTTTGTGCGCCTTTGACTCTGAGTCTTGGATAATCTATTTTCATCAGTGTCTGTTGAGTGATACTCTGGAATCCACATCTCTGCTGCATGCGGCATCCATTTGCGAAGGCATCTCCTCTCTGTTCTTCAAGTATTGGCGCTTTCCCCTTTTCCTTGGATGTTTCCTGCATATAGATTTATATTAGTTGCTGCCTTACAGTTCACGCAAAGGAAAAGAGAAATGACGAAAAGATTGACATGAAAGCTTTAAGTTCTAATGAATGAATAATCATGACACTCATAATGACTTGACTCTTCGAAAAATGCAACATGATCATCCTTGGATACTCAGGCGTGCAATCATTAATTTCCCTTAAGGTGCGCGCTCAATTTTGGGTTTACAGATCATGCCGAAGAAACTTTGCGATGAGTGGTTTCTGCGATTCGCATCGCAGCAATTTGATAGTCTCATTCGTCGCAGATCGCAAATCGCAAGATCGCAGATTGTAGGATCGCAGATCGCAAATCGCAAGATCGCAATTTTCATTTGATCAATGTGTGCTGCTTTTGCGACGTTGCGATATGCGACGTCGCATATCGGCCGTCGGCGATTCCTTAGATTTTCTTTTAAGGGCGCTTTCAAAATATGCGATGCGATGAATGTCGCATCGCTTCTTTGCAGCTTATTTATGCGCATAGGAAAACGCTTCACTCTCTCTTTGCGATGCGATATAGCTTTTAGGGAGTTAAATACAAAAATTTTGATAAAAATATTTTTGGGATATTTTTTGTTAAGGGTCCCCCTTTGTTTGATGTTATTGCTAATACCAGACAAAGAGGGGGGTTGTTGGTGACCACAACAGGACTACTAGGCCTCTCCGCACTCAGTTGTACAGCCTTCTCCTACTCTACGACCCAAAGACACACTTTACACTTTGACTCAATCACTTAGACTTCTCATGCTTCCCTTCTATTAGTTATCATATGCTCTCTTCTACACTTAGAGCCTCTCTCTATTTATACAGTCCCATGTGTTGGAAATAATACTGAGAGGGGGGTGAATCAGTGTTATCAAGTCAAATATTCCTTTTTCAAAATCAAATGATATATGCTACTTCAGTTAATTAAACCCGCGTATATACACAACTTTGCAGAAGGAAACCAGCATATACAAGGTAAACTTTTAATTTACTTTATCTTTCTGATGTTGATTGTTAATCTGTGCTTTTAGAATCAATTAACCAGTAACCAGAAATAGTAAAACAGAGCAGAAAGACAATCGCACACAAGATATAAGGTGGAAACCCAATGTGGGTGAAAACCACCTGCTGCAATTCGTCTCTATCTTCCTTTAAATTAGAAACTTCTTTTACAATGTACTGGTTCAGTCCTTTCCCAGTACGTAGGCTGCAAGCTGCAGAGAGCTACAACCCTCTCTCGTTCTCCAGCGTCTCCTGGAAGGGAGCTACAACCACCTTAGCTCTTGCACTAGCCAAGATACTAGTACGTAGGTGCTGGCCTACAGAAGGCTACAACCTTCTCTTTCTTTCAGGGACCACGTTTCATAAATTTTCAGACTGGATCCACAAATAACATCAATCAAACATCAAGAATTTCTGCATCAACCAATCACCTTTTCACAAATTAAAACTGAATCAAAATAAACACTTCTCTAACAACTGTACCCAGATCATAGTAACAGTAACCACACACCAAATCTGAACCCAGAACACTGCATCAATAAACAATAGCAGCTAGATCACAACTCAAAAGATATACGCTACTTCAATAACCTGAAACCTGCATGCATACGCTTCTGCGTATGGAAAAACCTACGTATATGCTGTTTTCATTCACTGAACCGGTGTGTATACGTGCCTTCGCTTCACTGAACCTGCGTACAGATCTATAAAGGATAATTCGCTCTTTCAAATATTCAAACACTAATTAACCCAGATTATCAGATCTATAGATCAAGCAAGCGCCACATATAACAGATCAAAATTATACAAAGATACTATCATTCAAGCTTAAAGATTATGATCCATCAATAGAACTTATCCTTCTCTTTTGCGCTCAGGTTCCTCCTTCATTCAGATCCACATCTGCATCATAACCCAATTACCAGTATTCCAGATCTAGCACTTTATCAGATATTCAGTAATAATTCATATGTACTTTTGCCACATGATCTCCTTCCTCTTTTATAGGTTTAGGACTTCCACAATACCACGGTCCAAAACCATAATAAACCAATACCACGGACCCAATACTTGTGATCAACACTTCTGACGAGGTACCATGGTCCAAAACCATAGGTTCAAATACCAAGGACTAACTACCACAGACCAAAAGTAAGTTCTCCAACATATACGCCCTTTTCCTAGCATGAAAGTGCGTGTATACGTATACGTGCCTTTGAAACGTCTAACCCGCGTGTATACGCGTCTTTGTCTAGATGAACCTGCGTATATGTCTTTTCCTTCATTCTGAAAGCCTGCACTGAGATCTGTTACCAAAGAGAGTTGCCATCAAGGAAGACACCTGTGCCATAGCTCCAAACCTGTGCCATAATGCCAACAATCTCCCCCTTTGGACTTGATGGAAACCTAAAATCCTCAAAGTCATTCTCCCCATTTGTCATCAAGGGCAAAGGGTTGTGCTCCCCCTGAGTACATGCTGAAATTTTTGCCCTGCTATGCTAACCATGCTCCCCCTGACTGTAGGCAAGATCTGTAAAAGATGTTCTTCCAGAAGAACCATGACTTAAGCATCATAAAAGACCTTCCTATCACCAAAAGACTCAATACATACATCCATCACCCAACCAAGTGGGGATACATCAGAAATTTACATATGACAACCAAGATCATTACATGTTCATCCCAGGCATAGTGGGGAAACTAAAATAGGCCGTTACATGACCTTGACACCACAAAAGAGATACATGACATAGAGACGAAATATCTAGAACAAGACTTATGAAAGTCACCAATAACTGATAGCAGCAGCATCTGTCCATCATCATTCAGATCAGTAACCAAGATTTCCTTCTGTTCTCCCTCTGCCTCTGTTCCACCTGAAATCAACAACAACTGTGATCTAGAACCAAAAGCTTCTAAGATAATGCCAACAATGCATTATTAGAAGATTATCTGCTCCCCCTGAACCTGTGCCGGATGGTCTCAGTCAGACCCATATCAGAATATCTTCAACCAGAGCCTATCCCTACTAATATCCATCAAACCTCCATATACGCGACTGTCTCTGCACAAACTGACGTATGTACGCGGATACTCCTCATGAAACTCGCGTACACCCATTTTCCTCTGAAACAGAAAAGTTTTAACAGCAAGATGATGCATCAACTACTCCCAGCTTCTGTCTGAGGTATTCAAATGTCTCCCTGGGTAGTGGTTTGGTGAGAATATCAGCAACTTGTTCCTTAGAAGGAACATACTCCAATTTGACCTTTTGTTCCAACACCTGTTCCCGGAGAAAGTGATACTTGATCGATATGTGCTTGGTCTTTGAATGCATGACTGGGTTCTTTGAAATGCTGATTGCACTTGTATTATCACATAAGATGGAGATAGGTGGTGTACAAGTGATTTGAAAGTCCTGCAAGGTTTGCATCATCCAAAGAAGTTGAGTGCAACAAGATGCAGCAGCCACATATTCCGCTTCAGCTGTAGATAAAGCAATCGAACTCTGCTTCTTGCTTAACCAAGATACTGATCTGGAACCCATAAAGAATGCACCACCACTTGTGCTTTTCCTGTCCTCCATGCTTCCAGCCCAATCTGCATCTGTATAAGCATGAAGTGTGAGATCTGTATCTCTAGGATACCATAAGCCATAGCTTTGAATTCCTTGAAGGTACTTGAAGATTCTCTTCACTGCCTGAAGATGAGTTTCCTTTGGATTTGCCTAAAATCTCCCAACTATTCCCATTGCATGCATGATGTCTGGTCGGGTACCTGTCAAATAAAGTAGACTTCCAATCATAGATCTGTAGGTTGGTTGATGCACTGCTGCTGATTCATCATTTGCACTGAGGCTGCATCCTGTGACCATGGGGGTACATACTGGTTTTGCATTTTCCATGCCATATTTCTTCAAAATCTACTTGATATACTTGGTTTGAGACAAGAAGATCCCGCCTTCATTTTGTTGGATTTGCAATCCAAGGAAATATGTCAGTTCTCCAAGCAAAGACATTTCGAATTCTTTCTGCATCACCAAGGCAAAGCTTTGACTCATAGCTTCTTCATTGCTGCCAAAGATAATATCATCTACATACACAACAAGTATTAGCAATTTGTCATTTTCAATTTTTATATAAAGATTGCTATCTGTTGATCCCTTTAAAAAACCTTGTTGATGAAGATATTTGTCCAAATGGTAGTACCAAGCCCTTGGAGACTGTTTAAGACCATAGAGAGACTTTTTTAGTCTGCATACAAGATTTGGATCATTCCCAAGGATGAAACCATCTGGTTGCTCAATGTACACTTCTTCTTCTAAGTCTCCATTCAAAAAGCCTGATTTCACGTCCATTTGAAATACTTTTAACTTCTGAAAGCTTGAGAGAGCAAGGAACATTCGGATGGCCTCAAGTCTAGCAACGAGATAAAAAGTTTCTTCAAAGTCTATTCCTTCTTGTTGAGCATACCCTTTACAAACAAGTCTGGTCTTTTTTCTAATTACTTCCCCATTTTCATTCAACTTATTTCTAAAGATCCATTTTGTCCCTATGACATTCTTATCTTTTGGTCTAGGAACCAACTCCCAAGTGTTGTTCTTTTCGATCTGCTCAAGTTCTTCATCCATTTCCTTGACCCAACATTCATCTTTGCATGCCTCTCTTACATTTTGTGGTTCAATGGAGGAGAGCAATGCCAAATAGCTTGAGGCTTCTGTAATTGTTCTTCTTGTTTGTACACCTGCCTCTCTCTGCCCCAAAATCTGAGATTCTGGATGATTCTTCTGAACGTACTTGGATGGAGTCTTCTCTTCTATCCTTATCTGTTCCTCTGGTGCCTCTTGAGGTTCTTCTTCATCATCAGTCTGATTTGGAGAGTAGTCTTCATCCTCTTCGATATTTTCATAATTTACTTACCTAGGAATGTATCCTTTTTCATCAACCACTACATCAATGTTGTCAACAATTCTTCCAAGTCTTTTATTGTAACACTTATATGCTTTTTGTGTGGAGAATAACTAAGGAGAATGCCTTCATCTGCTCTAGGTTCAAGTTTGCCAAGATGTTCATAATTATTCTTAATATAGCATTTGCTTCCAAAAATTTTGAAATGCTTTACCGAAGGAGTCTCACCATACCAGAGCTCATCAGGAGTTTGAGTGATGTTCACTCGGACATTTGTTTTGTTGAGAATAACAACTACAGCAAATGCAGCTTCTCCCCAGAAGGTTGCGGGAGTTCCAGACTCATCAAGCATAGCACGAGCCATTTGTTGGACCGTTCTGTTTATCCTTTCCACCACTCCATTTTGCTGAGGAGTCCTAGCTGTAGAGAATTCCCTTCTTATTCCATGTTCTTCACAGAAATCAAAAAATTCATTTGAGGTAAACTCCCCACCTCTGTCAGATCTGAGGCACTTAATTTTGTGATCTGATTCGTTTTCAGCCAAGACTTTGAAGGATTTGAATTTTTCAAATGCTTCGTCTTTGTGCTTCATAAGTCCTAACCAAACCATCCTGGAGAAGTTGTCAATGAATAATATAAAGTATTCTTCTCCTCGAGGTGACCTTGTCCTAAATGGACCACATACATCTATATGGACTAGCTCAAGAGGCCTGTTGGCTGATCCTTCCTTCTCAGGGAAGTTGGTTCTATTTTGCTTACCAATCTGACATGATTTGCATATGGTGTTGTCTGGAATTTTGATATCTAGAAGACCACGAACTGCCTGGTATTTGCATGCTTTCCTTATTTGTGAAAAGCTTAGATGCCCCAACCTCCGGTGCCATAACCAGTGTTCATCATCCTTGCTCAAATAGCATTGTTGTTGTCCTTCTTCAAATATGTATAAGTTATTTGGAGTTCTTCTGCCTTTGATCATTGTTTTTCCTGTATCAAGATCACGAACACTACATCCATTTGATTGAAATATTACCTCGGTTCCTTGATCGCACATCTGACTGACACTGAGAAGATTATGCTTCAAGCCATCAACATACACAACATTTCCTGCTTTGACCTTTTCTTTCAACAGGGCAATGCCTTTTCCTTTTATGACTGCAGGGGTATCATTTCCAAAAGAAACTTTCTTTCCCTTTTCTAAAACACTATATGATTCAAGTTTTTATTTATCACCTGTCATATGCTTCGAACATCCGCTGTCGATGTACCATTGATTTTCTTGTCCTTCTGCTTATAAAGCTATCCCACATCTTTCTCGTTGCGGTTCCTTCATTTTCCATGTTCTGGCACTTGAGGCTTGTTCCTTCTGAGTTGTCTTCCAAAACCTGCTCCTGCATTCAGAATCTTCATGACCAAAGTTATTACAAATAGAACATTCAATTTCATTTTCAAGGGCCGAAAAGTTGTTATAGGTTCTTTTCGTGATTCCAGTCATACTTCTTTGTTTTTGAGCTTCTCTAGTCATGATTGTCTTATAGGCAACACATTGAGCTGCTTTGTGGCCAAAGTTATGGCAAGAGAAACATTGGCCATTGAAGAAACTCCTTCGATTATCAAATCTACCTGCCAAATGATTGTAGTTTCTATTGTCATCCATTCTTGAGGTAAATTGAGAAGATTTTACCTGTGGCTGGTTGTAGCTTCTGTTCATCCTTAAGGTGGATTGCCCCTGATTTACCTGGTAGTCTTTGTTTATTCTTGATGTAATTCATCCCTGATTTACCTGGTGATCTCCATTGGGATTTTGCTCATTCCTCCTTGCTACATCGAGATAACTCTTTGAGGTGGATGCTTGATATGCTTCTCTATTATACCCCAGACCAGTCTTGATTAGTGGAGAACGATGTACATTGATAATCTCATCCACAGTTTCAGATCCTTTAACAAATTTAAGATTAAGAGCCTTTGTTTTCTCAATTTCTTTTCTAAGGCCAACAATTTCACATTCTAACTTCTCAAGAAATTTTTCTTTTTCATCAAGTTGGAATTGCAGAGTATCAATGATCACATTCTTTTCTTCTAAACATGTTTTGAGTCTAGAAATCTCTTCATAAAAGCCATCCACATCTATAGCATCCATGTAATCGTCATCTTCAGAGGCCATTAAAAGTTTATAGTTAATACCTCGTTCATCTTCATCACTATTTGAAAGACCATCACTATCTTCATGAGTGTAGTAGCTTTTCTTAGTTACATTCTATTTCTTGTTCCATCTAATAGGTTCCTTCCCTTTGTCAGTTTTATCCTTATGAGGACATTTGGCAGCATAATGACCGACTCTCCCACAAGCAAAGCATTTGAAAGGTAACTTACCTCGAAATCGTCCAGCACCTCGTTGAAGATTTCTGACAAAATTTGATTCTTCTTCTTCTTCTGACACGTGTCCTGACTCATAGTACTCTCCTTTGCCTGAAGCCTTGAAGGCAGCTTCTCTCCTATCTGATGGACCTCCTTTTCTCATTTCATAAGCAGTTAGAATTCCATGCAGCTGTGACATTTTAAGGTTTTGTAGATTCTCTTTTTCTTCTATTGTAGAAACTTTAGATTCAAACCTAGGGGACAAAGATCTTAGAACTTTTTCAACCACAACAACCTCTTTTATTTCTTCACCCAAGTTTTTGATACAATTAACAATCTCATCTACATGAAGAAAATAGTTAGGCACACTTTCATCATTGTACATTCTGAGATTTTCATACTGAAGTCTGAGGGTTTGAATTTTTGCTCGTTTTACCTGATCATCTCCTTCATAGCTCAGCAAAATCTTGTCCCATATTTATTTTTCGGATTTAAACTACATAACCTTGACAAATTCTGATTGAGATAGGCATCCTAATAGAGTATTGACCACCTTTGCATTTGTTTCATATTTCTTCTTCTCAACTGGATCTGTAGGAGTTGCTGATGGAAAAGTATACCATGTTCCTATGATATCCTAGACTTCTGTACCAAGAGATTGAAGATAGGCAGTAACTCTTACCTTCCAATATACGAAGTTTGTCCCATCAAAAATCGGTGGCCTGATTGATGCTTCCCTCTCGTAGTTGCTCATGATGAAAGATCTTCCTTCAAGCGATCAAGCTTCTTCTGAAGGACCTGCTCTGATACCAATTGTTGGAAATAATACTGAGAGGGGGGGTGAATCAGTATTATCAAGTCAAATATTCCTTTTTCAAAATCAAATGATATACGCTACTTCAGTTAATTAAACCTGCGTATATACGCAACTTTGCAGAAGGAAACCAGCGTATACAAGGCAAACTTTTAATTTACTTTATCTTTCTGATGTTGATTGTTAATCTGTGCTTTCAGAATCAATTAACCAGTAACCAGAAACAGTAAAACAGAGCAAAAAGATAATCGCACACAAGAACACAAGATATAAGGTGGAAACCCAATGTGGGTGAAAACCACCTGCTGCAATTCATCTCTATCTTCCTTTAAATTAGAAACTTCTTTTACAATGTACTGGTGCAGTCCTTTACCAGTACGCAGGCTGCAACCTGCAGAGAGCTACAACCCTCTCTCGTTCTCCAGCTTCTCCTGGAAGGGAGCTACAACCCCCTTAGCTCTTGCACTAGCCAAGATACTAGTACGTAGGTGCTGGCCTACAGAAGGCTACAACCTTCTCTTTCTTTCAGGGACCACGTTTCATAAATTTTTAGACTGGATCCACAAATAACATCAATCAAACATCAAGAATTTCTGCATCAACCAATCACCTTTTCACCAATCAAAACTGAATCAAAATAAACACTTCTCTGACGATTGTACCCAAATCATAGTAAGAGTAACCACACACTAAATCTGAACTCAGAACACTATAGCAATAAACAGTAGCAGCTAGATCACAACTCAAAAGATATACGCTACTTCAATAACCTGAAACCTACGTGCATACGCTTCTGCGTATGGAACAACCTGCGTATACGCTGTTTTCATTCACTGAACCGGCGTGTATACGCGCCTTCGCTTCACTGAACCTGCGTACAGATCTATAAAGGATAATTCGCTCTTTCAGATATTCAAACACTAATTAACCCAGATTATCAGATCTATAGATCAAGTAAGCGCCACATATAACAGATCAAAATTATAAAAATAAGCTTAAAGATTATGATCCATCAATAGAACTTATCCTTCTCTTTTGCGCTCAGGTTCCTCCTTCATTTAGATCCATATCTACATCATAACCCAATTACCAGTATTCCAGATCTAGCACTTTATCAGATATTCAATAATAAATCAGATGTACTTTTGCCACATGATCTCCTTCCTCTTTTATAGGTTTAGGCCTTCCACAATACCAAGGTCCAAAACCATAATAAACCAATACCACGGACCCAATACTTGGGATCAACACTTTTGACGAGGTACCATGGTCCAAAACCATAGGTTCAAATACCAAGGACTAACTACCACAGACCAAAAGTAAGTTCTCCAACATATACGCCCTTTCCCTTGCATGAAAGTGCGTGTATACGCATACGCGCCTTTGAAACGTCTAACCCGCGTGTATACGCATCTTCGTCTATATGAACCTGCATATATGTCTTTTCCTTCATTCTGGAAGCCTGCACTGAGATCTGTTACCAAAGAGAGTTGCCATCAAGGACAACACCTGTGCCATAGCTCCAAACCTGTGCCATAATGCCAACACCATGGTCTGCGGACCATGGGTAGGTCTATTAATCTGACATTACTTTACAAAAATGAGGGCGGACAACCTTGTGACTCTATTATGATTTCATGCTCCATGCCCATAATTCGTAGAGCTTTTACAAAAGGATTTGGTGAAAAATTGGGCTTTAAGCCCCAAAACATGCCTTGGGGGGATTCCATGCCCAATAGGCCCCTAGCACAAACATCGTGACTCACCCTCGAGTCACTCTGTTCGTGCGGAGATCTTCGTGCAGAGTCCTTCTAACTCTGCTCGAATTACTGTAAGGTTAGCAGTGCAATGAGTTGTTGCCTATTAGATCTGCTGTACATGTTGTTCCAAGACCGCAATGTCGGAACTACTTCTCTACATTTGTGCCTGTATACCTTGCATTTGTGTGAGCTTTCCTTCAATTTCTGCTATGATGGTGAAGGCCTCGTCGATCCAAGGCTAAACGCACACCTTCAGGACTGCTTCCTTGTGTCGTGCCGTGTTCACCTGTTCTTTCAACGTTTTCGCCTATTGGATTCACGCAAGCCTCTGAGTGAGGGCCACTTTCTACACAATTCCTTTAATATCGTCATACTGTTGTTGGGGTTCTCGCACCTTTGTCTCTTAGGGCTGGATGTTGGGGTCCTCCTACAGATTCGTGAGGACCTCAAATGACTCTTCCAACATGCTGGTGTAGTTTCGCATTGCACTGCCGATCTCATCCAGTCCAACTGTAATAACGTTGGCTCGTTGGTCCCTAACTTCTGGAGGGGTGGATGGTTGCGCCTTTAATCATATCTCGGCGATCTGAAGGTTCAACTCCAGCTGAACCTTTGTCATTTCCTCCCGCACCTCGCACACCCCTGCTGCTAGCCTGTGGATGTGCACCTCTACTAGTGTGTTTGCTGGGATGGCTAGCTCAGGGATGCTTTGACAAGCTTCATCTAGTACCTATACCAGTTGTCGATTCTGCAACACCACTTTGTCATGTTGCAAGATCAACTCTTCCATGTTGATTTTCTTCTCATTGAGGACTTGCATTGCGCGGCTCTCCCTATCCCATAGTTCTATAGTTATTCCATCCTGTAGAACGTATAATGTCTCCCATGGGAGTGCAGCCATGTTGATGCCGAGACCCTTCAACGCGCTAACCGTAGGCGTGTCGGCCTAAATTTTTGTTATTAGTGTCCCTTCTGGTAGCACTATGGTATTCATCACCTGAGCGCACAACATTTGTTCTGTTGTCATTGCTCTGACTGTGAGGCTGTTCAAAAGGGTACGAGCCTGAGGAGTGCACACCTGCAACTCCTGCAGCTGTGCTTTGAGGGCCCCCAACACAATCTGGTTCTCCTGCATAAAATTTTGGAGGGCCTCGGAGGTGACATCGCGCACTGTCTCACCAATGTCGTGCAAATCACCCTCGGTTAGGGTGATCGAGTCAATAGACAACTTCGATGCCTTGAACTTCTTGCATGGCCCTGTCTACTCGGTCGGGTGCTGGTGCTTCAACTGTATTGATGCATTTTGTGGGTCCGTGCCTCCCTCTTCTTCCCCTACTTCCTGCCCATGTGAAGGTGACGTTTGGCCCTCGCACGCATTCGCGGCTACCTCCTGCATTGTTGCTGCTACTGCGGCCTTTTCCTATTTAGTTTCTATCTATGCAGCATCCCATGCTACCCGCACTTCTGCTGCCGCTTCCTCCTTCCTTCTCTTTTCTGCCAATTTTTCCATGCATAGTTTGGCCTCCTCTTTCTTTCTCCGCGCTGCCAACTTCTCTATCTCCACAATGTCTAGAGCACACCACTCCAGTGGCCATGTCTCCAGTACGTTAAAGATTACATTGTCTGTGGCTACAAAGGGCAACTCTCTCCATTACTTGGTCAGGTACTTGCACGCTCTGATGTATATGTTGTGGATGTCCGCTTTAAATTCTGCAAAATTTTGCAGGTTGTTGTAGACTGTGGGTGACAACCGCAACTTGCAATTGATCCCCATTCTGGGATTCATCTCCATGAACATCCAAAATATCTTACTATCGCATATCCTATTTGCATCCTTTGTCGGCTAGAGTGAAGCGTACTTCACGGCCTACTGCAGATCCCTGTCAATTGTGGGGAATCGACTATCTTCCGGCAATTCCCCTGCCACGAGCACTATGGACAACATAAGTCATGCATAGTGGAATGTTTTTCCCTGTTCCTGAACTTCACGGGGATTCTCCAAGAATTACTTACAGAGGAACTCAGACCAGTTAAACTGGACCCTCTCTGCGCACTGTTCAACAAGTGCTACCACTGGCGTGGGTACCTCATCCGCACGGCACTTGTGCATAACCTTACCAGCCAGTATTTGGGTCGCTGCCTTCACTGCTTTATCATTGATGTTGGATATGGCATAGCCCCTTTTCTTCTCCGCCAGCTTGTATTTCTTCCTCATGGCTTTCGCGATGGCCATGTCACTACTCTTCCCCTCGGAGATGTCTGTGGGTCCTCTCGTTTGCATGGAAGCTGGGTAATACGGTGAATCAAGTCTATCATGATGGGGATGGGCTCCTCCAACCACAAACACCCATCATGCACCAGGAAGAGCAGCTACCTGATGATGAAAATTGTTATTGGGGCATGGTGGAAATGCAGCACCTAGAGCAGGTTAAGTAGCCCATCCTTTTCCACTCTGCGCAACCACTTTCACGGCTCTAATTTTGTAACCCCCACCGCAGTGTTTTGTTTGGGCTTCATGAGGTGTGAGGTCTCAAGTTGAGGGAACTTCTCGTGGCCAGCGAGGTCCCAATATTCAAATTTTAAGTTCGGCACCTATCCCAGGTACGTGCCCTCAAAAATGATGTTGTCTAGGAGGAGTGGGGTCTGGAGCAAGCTCTTGGTCTCGTCAAGGTCCTTGGGCACTTTAGCCTTCCCTTTCCGTGGGGGGACATAGGCGGGTAGCTTTGTCGGAGGGTGTGCAAGTTCAGTTTCCTCCTCCATGCCTTCATCCTCATCTTCTTCGATGATAAGGTCATCCAGGTCTTATTCTTCCTCATTGGTTTCTATGGTAATGACTTTCCCCTTCTCCTCCATCGACAGCTTGGTGTGCAGTGGGTTCTAAGGGGACACACATATGGGAACCATCACTAGTTTGTCCTTCTTTGGTATTAGCATGTGCAGTGATTTTGGGATTTCTGCCACAATCTCAACACCTTCTGAAGCATCCCCCACAGTCAAGGCCTGTGCTACCTCTTTGGTGGTCATTTATGTTATTTCCATAACTTCCTTAGTTGTTGCCATCGTGCCCGTCTAGAAATCTATCACTCATGAACTTAGGGGCTCAATCAACACTCGGCACAAAACAAACAGGGCTTTGCTCAATAGCTCAATTCACAAATGACCAAGTATTTTTTGTCGGGCAGCCCTTTGTAATTTATAGTGCTTTTTGAATTTGAATTTGACTGTTCCCCCCAAATCTGGTTCATTAATTCTCCCTTGGCGGCATATTTTCCCAAATATTGCCCATAAATCGCGCCTTAGATGAATGCAACCTACTCCATCTGGTCTCAAGTCGAGCATCCCATCATGAATAGTGACTTCAATGGTCACTTTCTGGCCAACCCGTGCGGCAGCGTAGCCCCCCATGCGCAGTTGCAGACCTTGTGACTTTTTGCTTCTGTGCACAGCTCCCAGGCAGAATAGTTTATAGTCCCTGGCTTCCTTGCAACTTCTAGGAGCACTAAGACTATACTTCCCTCGGTTAGTTAGGTGGTCACACCACCTGTATAGAGTTTCATCCTGTCATCCACAAGGAAAATTTTAAGGATGGAAAATTTTCTTGAAGTTAAAAAACATTGGTGAATCTCACTAATCCATAATATGCAAACTGTAAAATGTTTATTGATATATTTGTAAAATTATTCAAATTTATAATGATTTTAAATATAGTCTCTATATAATGTTGGCGATTTTTAAGGTAACATAATTTTATATTCTAAAATTTGGGTGAATCATCTTATATAGAAATTGGAAATTGGCGAATCTTTTTTGTGGAAAAATCATGGAAAATTAGCCCACTGGGCGAATATTAGCCCCTAAAATTTTCCATGGGACTCATCCATCACTTTTCCTACAAAATACCCACCTTTTATTGTTACGGGTGGCATCGCGCACTTTATCATCTACAACGTGCTACCCTGGTTGATTCACTTAGTAATGTGTGGTCCAAGCTAAGGCATCAGACTGATCAATTTGCGGTGATAGTCCTCAAACTTTTCAGAGTGATCGTGTGTATCTTGTCTTATCACCCTAGTCTTTTTATCAAGAAAATCTTCCTTTATCTTGTCCTCCAGCTTCTTGACTTCCGCGTCTACTAGAGCACTTTTCTTCCTTAATCGTACCCTTTCTCTCTCAAGTTCTTGGAGCCTAGAATTTCCCTGTTGGATTTCTTCTTCCAAGGTTCTGTGAATCGTCGTATCTATCGGTGCTATCATGTGCAGTCTAAGCTTTTCATGTATTACATGGTTTACAGGGTTCACTTTATACTCTAGCCTTGGCAGTGCCTAACGGTCATGTTCTTGCACGTGGTCCTATAAACCCATAGAACTGCTGGTACGGGCACGTCCCAGTCAGTCCCCTTCACATTGTGGACCTCGTTTAGTACTTCGCGTACTTTGTTAAAGGCTTCTACGTGGATATCCTTCTGCACACTTGGTCTTTCCATACTCCGTGGTCCCAATTGGAGGGGTCGTTCGTGCCATTGCCTTTCCTGCACCTGCTTAATGATCATGTCTCCTACCATGAGGACTATGTGCATTCATGCAGGTTTTGCACCATATACCTGTATCCACCTAGATAGGTGAGTGCGTGGACTGTTTTGTCCGATAATATTGTTTGTTAATTGCATTTGAGGCTTCCCAAACCGTGTTCGCATCATTTTTCTGCAATCACACCAATCCTCAAAACTTCTTTGGTGCATACTCCACCACCTTGTGGGCATAGCTCATAGTACACATTTCAAAACGTCGAAGCGTTGCTATTACAACACTTCTTTTCAAACTTGTTTAGGAAGTCATCCACCTCTCTTAACTCGTCATACGTAGGCAGATCTCTTACCTCTATTGCTACACAGCACAACAATCCTGTCATCATGTTATAGTTGAGCATGGTTACCTCGTGCAATTGGTTCTACCATCGTTCTATCTCTTCATTAGAATCTAATATGCAGGAGCTTTCATGCTCCCATGAGATTCGGGCATTTGCGGTTGGATTTACCCAGTCTTGCTCCCACATGATTATCTTGTAGATTCATTCCAAATCGTCGTCATTGTCGTAGTCACACACTAGCTCTGTGTAGCGTGATCCTTCTGCAGGGTCTAAAGGTACCACTATGCGCAAAGGCATTTTCTCAAAAATCATCTTGTGCTTCTTCATATTTATCACTCCATTCATGTCAGTGGCCTAATCTATTCCCAATAGTGCAGGGTAGGGATTGCTTTCATTAACAATATCTATCACTTCAAAATCTGCTAGTGTGCTTGCTCCTTTGATATCTACTGTGATTCCCTGCAATCTCCCCATGGGTAGGATCTTTTGCTGGTTCGCCATTCGCAGTTGGATAGGAGACCATTGCAGCGCAAGCCTGCCCATGCGCTCCCATGCCTATTTTGGCAGGACGTTCGCGTCCGATCCTAGATCTAGAATCACTTGCTCCTTCTCATATTCCCCAATCTGCGTAGTCAATCTCATCTCCCTTCTTGTTCACATCGTGTTCTTCCCAAACTTCCAAACTACACGCGGTTCTCCTGGCGCGGTCCCATTGCATCTAGTTATAAGTTCTTGCAACCCCTTTATAGCCTTGTTGTCGTGTAGCAGCTTCATGCATGTCTCCAAGAACGTAGTGAGCATTGATGGGTCCATTTCCGACTCCAGTCTATCTTTAATTCTTGAAGTGGAGGCATCAATGAAGCTCCTCTTAGCTTCCATGAAGGTCTCCTTAGCGCGCTCCAAATCAAATTCTAGTTCCTTCATTGGAGCCTTGCGAACCTGGGTACTTTCTTCAGGCTACTTTCCTTTGTCACCTCCGGTCGTAATTCCAATCTGGAGCATGATATTTACATTAGGGTCTTCCTCACACGGCTCAGACCTCATCATTTTCAGGTTCTGAGTCGGGGGAGGTTGGAGTGCTCCTTTATCACGTAACCTCGTTATCAGTGTTGGACAATCCTTGGTCTCATGATCAAACAACATACAATACAAGCATAATGGTTGCATTGGATTTGTACAATCGCAGGTATAATTCCCTGGCCCTCCGCAATTGTAACATATCAACTGTTTGCTTCCTGGTCCCCCTCCACCTCGGCCTTGTCTGCACCCCTGAAATCTGGTGCACGCTATTCCTGCATTTTGATCGAGGGGCCATGTTTCAGCCTGAACTCTATAAGTAAGAGTTTGATCCATCATCAGCTCATAACTTCTACAGGTGCACTCATCATGTCTCACTAACCTACAAAAATTGCAGAACAACTGCTATGAATTCTGTGTATACTTCTGTAATAGATGGCAGTTATTTATAGCATGATTTCCTCCAATCTGACAAATCACACACCATAGTGCAGGTATCACGCTCGATCCTACTTGTGCCTCCAGTCTTAATGGCATTGGCCCTCTTCCCGCAAGGTAATTCGTGAAGACTGGACAGTGGTCCTTGTCATGCCCCTAGACCTTGTATTTTACACACCATACTTCATCGCGCATCTCTGGGTGGGTTGTCCTGTCTTGTTTCAAACTTTGCATCTCAAGGCACAAGTTTTTCAACTACGCATGAATCTGCTAAACTCCCAGGTTGGCATCTTGTATCGATGTCTCGTGCAATCTCATCATGACCTCTAAGGCCTCGGCCTGAGTGGTTAGCCTCTGTTGTGACAGCACATTCCATAGATGCGGTGTTAATGCTACTACAAACCATTCGCGATGTTGCCCATCTATTAATGTCATGTTAGCTTCGCGAATTGTGCACTTTAGTCTTTGATCCAACTCCCAACGGGTCTCGCCTAGTAGTATTGTGATTTCCTTGAACCCAATGATCGACTATGCCTCTGAATTTGGCCTACTAAATTCTTTGTTTAGCGCAACTTGGATATCCGCGATCCCCACATTCGGATTGTCATTGGAATGCTTAATGTACCAGGTCAGTGGGTGATCCTACAGAGTGCTAACCAACGTTGACTTCTTTATATTTTCATCCGTGACTCCCTTTGCTTCCCATACAACTTTTATCACGAACCAAAATTGGTCCGGATCTTCATTCCCTACTCCCTTGAACACTCATAGTTTTATCGTGCTTTCCATACTACTTCGCGGTGGTGGCAGAGGTGGTATGGGCGAAGACGAGGATGAAGATGATGAAATTGGCGGTGGTGTGAGTGGGGATGGTATGCACGGAATTCTCTGCATTATCAGATTGATCGCACTTCTTGGTGAGACCTTCGCAAGCTCTTCTTCACCCCCTCGTGGAGGTGAAATCAAGGGGCTAGTTTCTAGTTCAGTGCTACCTTCGTTTCTGTAGATTGTCCCACTTCGCGTAGCCCCAAAAATCAATTTATTCACATAACCCGTTTTTCACACAGTAGTATTTTAATCCAAGTGTTCAAATATTTAACGTACTTACCTCGCAGTCCTTTGAGGAAGCATCGTTGTGCCTCGCTATAACTGACTGAAGTATCTACCGCAAATTCGGTGATGAATCCTCCTATGATTTGATTGAACCAATGATCGGCAGCGCGCGATCTTATCTTCTGATACTTCTAGTCTGCGCACCAGTTCCGGAGTCCACACAATAGGTATGTCGAGTTTACTCCTTCCTTGTCTATCTGCTAGCTTCGCGATCCACTCATATAACTTAGTGGGGAAGGATGCGAAGAAAATTTCGTGGATCTCTATATATAAGTAGCAGTCTAACCACTCTTCCTTTGATAGTCACGAATTCTTGTTTTCCTGTGTTGCGAATTTGTGAATATTCTTGTCAAGCCAATCTTCAATTCCTTTCTTTATCAGATTCCAGTGATACGACATCACACATCTCTATGCAGATCTCGGTCCCGGCAATGGAACCATTTTTTGGCTTGTTGGGGCCTAACCCAAGTTCAGAGTTAATTAGCCAAACAAATCCCTGTACTACTGACCCTTTTGACAACAGTCCGCAGAGTGCGGACTAAGGTCTCACCCGAAGTAGTATGGGAGGGTGCTGCAATAGGGTTTCCGCACACTTGGGATGTCTAAGAGGTTTTATTGGTCCAACTGTTCATCCTTGTGTACAGGTCACTTTGCTCACTTCCCTGTTCCTCACGCCTTGATATACTTCCTTCGCACAGCCCTAACCAGGGGTTGTGGAGCTTTCGCGTTGCTAGAGCAACACTCTGTGCTATTACCCGAGATCTTAATTATCTTCCTATACCAGTTAATTACCTTCGCGTACTTGGATGTATTATGTTATATTTATTTACACAAAACATTCATATGATTTTGTGCAACAAATAAACAATATACTTGCAAATTAGACCTAATCATACATTAAAATAGGAAAAGATACACAAAAATATGGTAAACTTCTCTTTATTGATTCTTCCAACGGTTATAGACTCAACCTGCCCTACGCACTCAGCTGCAGGGGTCTGTGCACTTAGCTGCGGACTACTAGGCCTCTGCGCACTCAACTGCAGAGCCTTCTCCTACTCTACGACCCAAAGACACACTTTACACTTCGACTCGATCACTTAGACTTCTCATGCTTCCCTTCTATTAGTTATCCTATGCTCTCTTCTACACTTAGAGCCTCACTCTATTTATACAATCCCATGGTCCGTGGACCATGGGTAGGTCTATTAAGCTGACATTACTTTACAAAAATGAGGGCAGACAACCCTGTGACTCTATTATGATTTCGCACTCCACGCCCACAATTTGCGGAGATTTTACAAAATATTTGGTCAAAACTTGGGCTTTAAGCCCCAAAACATGCCTTGGGGGGATTCCACGCCCAACAACAAGCTAATGTAATATATGTGCATGGTTATATATATAACCATGCACATATATTAAATTAGCCTGTAATATACTATGACGCTTCCCAATATATAATCATGCACATATATTACATTACCCTATAATATACTATGATGCTCCCAATGCGATGGACGCTGCCTTATTTAATTCCCTGACACTTATATAAACATGCCACATCAAATAAAGGACCTTCAATTTTCAAGCGGATCCCCACACGATTGAACAATGAATCATCAAAAATTTTAGGGGCAAATTTTTGCCCTTGGGAAGAATTAAGGGGTTTTAAATTTTTATTGGGGAGATATTTTGTATCATAGTGCATTGTTACAAATAGCCTCAAATTTATTTTTAAAAAAATTTGGGTATCAAGATTAGCTCACCTTATTTTAAGGGAGAGGGTAAAAAAAATAAATTTATCCCTTGAAATTAGGAGTTGCAACCTTCCATTCACACTAATTTTCAAGAATAGGTATTTATGATGCTTATTTGGCCCTCCCCATTCGATGTAAAAAAGGTTTCTTTCTTTCATTCGCTCGTATTTCATGGTATTGGGATTAATTTGGAGAAAATGACCCTCAGTTTTTGGAACAAATGGTCACAAAAGAATAATTCATTTTTATTTAAAAATTCAAGTCTCTTATTGTCATGTCTATTTAAAGATTGAATAGTGCTCTTTCCATCTTTCAAGTTTGCATCTGTTTAGTCATAATCATATACAAGGGTTGTTCGCAAAGTTGTAGAATTTGAATTAAGAAGTCAAGATTGAGAATAGTGGTACAGGGTTGTTCACAAAGTAGTGAAATTTGAATTAATAAGTCAAGAATCAATGTACAGTGGTATAAGTAAGTCTGTGTTTTTTTCTACATTGCAATTCCTCTTGCACGCTCTCCCTTTTCCTCTTTTTTTTTTTCATTTTTGGGAACCATAACGATTTTTGTTTAGAAAAGTATTGGGTTTTCGTAATAAGATAAGTATCATTTATTATCTCTTCCCATTACATAACCTCATAACCTCCTTCTCTTTTCCCTTCGATAATGGATTTTTGGTATATATAATTATTAATTTTTTGATATATACTTGTCATTTTTAAATATTATTTAGATAATAGATTTTTTGAATTTTCAATCCTGTTAAAATAATTGATGATTGAGTCTTTATTTTCAGTTTCCAACCATTGGTAAGTCAATACCTGTGAAAAATTTAAAATCTCTATTCCAAAAATGTAATCCCTTACTTTCCAAATCAATACAACCCAAATTCCATCGTTTATATTGTTACTTACCCTTTATCTCCAATGTACACTCTACATAAATTATGTTTCTACAAGAAATGATAAAGTAGTTGTTACTATTTGAATACCAAGACCATTTTTTATAAGACACCCTAAAATTTTGCTAAAATTGTTTAAATTTTATCTATTACGTTTCTACTAGGAATTGATAAATTAGTTGTTGTTATTCTTGGAATAGTAAGGTGTTGGTCGTTTGAAAAATTCAACTGGAACATAATTGAATGGATGTATGAAGACATCTTATTAAAAAAAATAATAACGAGATATATTTAAAATAGATGTATTATCAAGACAAGGATGATTATCCAAACTTTCAAGTTTGAAACGAAAAAGGTAATATTAAAATGATAATTTCAGAAAATGAATAATAAATTTGAAACTATTTACTTTAAATACACTTCATTAGCAAGATGAAGATGGAAGAGATATTTTGGGTGATTTTATATGGATATATGCAGTGCAATTTCTATTTATTGGGTGCCCATATACATCAAAGATCATTGACATCCTATTCATACATATGGTAGCAATGAAGAGGAGAAATATTTAACATTTTGAAGAAATTAAAAAAAAAAATGAAGACATTAAAAATTACACAGGGTGTGTGTGTGTCTGTGTGTGTGTATTAGTTACAAATCTATTTAGGTTTCTAGAGGGATTAAATTTGTTCTCTGCAAATGTTTTAGTCATTTTTTTCATTGTAAATTTTGAAGACATTGAATCCATTTCAATCATTCAAAAATATAATTTAAACAATGAAAATTTACACGTGGTGTGTATGTATATATATATATATATATATATATATATATATATATATATATATATATATATATGTATATATATATATATATATATATATATATATATATATATATATATATATATATATATGTATATATATCTTAATTATAGATATATTAGGTTTCCATAGGTATTAAATCTGTGTGTGCAAATTTTTTAGTCAAATTTTCATTGTAAATAGAAAATGTGGGCTATAAAAAAAATGAATATACATGCTATACTCACTCTCAACCATGAATAAAATATTTCAATGTCTATATGAACTATCATAATATTATATCAATTTTATAAAGAAATAAAGTAACTAAAAGTAATAAAAAAAAATGTTATGATTTTGAGTACAACAAATTGTATAATTCTTATACCTTCTAAAAATATTTTAGTACCTAACTTAAATATATATATATATATATATATATATATATTAGTACATGACTCAAATAATGTTTTTTAATATGCATGTTGAATAATTTATTTCAATCTCAACTTCATGCATATGTATATGGAGGGAGCATAAATAACTAATTATTTTAACGTTGATCATAATAAAATATTTCAATGTTGTAGGAGGAGTAATTAAAGGTAAAATTGTTCAAGGAGATGTATTTTACTTAATTATTAATATCAAATTACAATTCAAGATTTAAAAATATATAATTAATAATCAAATATTCAATGTGACTAATAAATATAATATTTTAATACAGAGGGATAATTAATATTGAAATGTAATAAAAAATATATTAATAATAGAAAACTCATTTTAATGTGGAAAATATATTCCATAGATAAAATATTTCAAGAAAAATATTTAAATGTGTATAGCAATCTCATTGTGGCTCTTTTTTAGGAATAGTTTTTGGTCAATTTTGTTTGAAATCAAGCAAAGATGTGTTAGAATTGCAAGTTTAAGTTATGCAGTTTACACAATCCAAGTTCTCAAGTAATTTTTGAAGACATTAAACTCATTTTTTACATTCAAAAATATAATTTAAACAATGAAAAATTACAGGTGTTTTGTGTGTGTGTATGTCTATCTATATATATATATATATATATATATATATATATATATATATATATATATATATATATATATATATATATATATATATATATATATATATATATTACGAATCCATTAGGTTTCCAGATCTATTGTGTGCAAATTTTTTAGTCAAAATTTTCACTGTAAAAGAGGTTTTCCTTGGAGCTACAAGATTGTCTTGCTCCCCCAAAAAAATCCTATATACTCTCTCTCCAAGATTGAAATCCAATCTAAACCAATACAAACATGTACGTGTACATTGATTTGATCACATGTGCACAAAGTTTCTATTAGTTCCAAGTACTGCAATTAAATTTTTAATTAAAGAGTTGATCCTCATATCCCACAGATGAAAACATACATGTAAACAAAAAAAATCACCATGATCACTCTCAATAAGAATTTGAGGCATTGTACATATGGATTTTTATCTAAAATGCTCAAGAAGCACTTGGAGAAAGCAAAATCTTCATGGATAGCCTGGTTTTCAAAACCCTAGGGTATAGAGGAACTATGTCTTTTGGAATTTTCCCTTACACAATTATATTTTATATCTAAATTTTTGTTACATTAATTTTAATAATAACAAATATTGAAAATGGTCTATATTTTTTTTACCTCTAGTTTGGTGCATAACAAGTGAGTTCTTATTTTAATAAAAAAATATTACAAGGTAAATGAGTATGATTAAGTAGACGACGTAGAATATATACCTCTAGTTTCATGCATAACATTAGAAAAGAAAGCATATGTTCCATCCACAGTTCGTTATTCCCTAATGGTATCCTATAACCACAATATCGATTCACATAGCATGTTCATCACAAGCTATAACATTATGGATGTTTACTCACACACTCACGTCCAAAAAAAATAACGATAATGTACTTAGTAAAAATGTTGCACCATCATATAAAATTCCATTTACAAGAATTAAATTGGCACATATAACACTGATTTCCCATTATGAAGAAATAGTAAACCTATAGCAATATTCAACATTCAACATTCAAATATGAAAATACTCCAGAAAAGTGCATTGTATTAATCCAATTGAATAAACAAACTAAAGGAAAAACTTGTTTATTTGAAAGTTGAAGGCCAACATTAACTTAGGTATATAAATGTTCCACCCAACCATACACTTTATTGTGCTTATTCTTTTTATACTATGCCACCCTAATTGAGGCTATGATACCACTAAGGAAAATTAGAACATTTTTATGGAAATCATTCTATCTTAGGACAAAACGTTACCTATCCCATTGTCTCACCACTAATTTGTTTTGGAACAACACAATTATTTTGAAGGCACATTGCTTTCCTTACATAGAAAAAGGATAATACCTTCCTTATCTACTCAATATTCCCTCAAAAGCCTCTAAGCTCTCCTTCTGTGTGTGCAGAGAGGGTCTACATACTATCCATTGACTCCAACAACATTTACTTAATTATTGACCTTTTTCCATATTTAAAGGCTTGCTTTCTTGGTCATTCAACCCACACTATGGTTTCCTCCTTAGATTCTATCCATGACTTCTCCATCACATAGCTTGATATCTTTCTTGGATCCTTTTCCAACCCAATTTTTGAATCTCTCTATGTTCTCCCTCTCTATAATTCGCTTCTTTTCCAAGGAATTAGCTTCTAACCATTTGAATCTCTTCCTTATCTATTTTCATAATCTATACATATTTCTGTAGTTCTCATCACATGAATTCAAAATTTTCTCTATCATTCCTTGATTAGCCTCCTAATATGAATCAATACTCTAAAACAACTTTCATGTATGTTAGCATCAACCAAGAGAGAATGAAGTTACCTCTCCCTCTATTTCTTTCTCTCTTATAACCTACTTCTTTTCCATATGATTTTCCTTCTCTATTGTGTCTAGCCCCATGAATCTCTCTTCAATATTCTTTTCATGAGTTCATAATGGTCACACACCATTCATGTGAATGTGAAATGGCCTCCACCATTCACCTTAGAACCAAAATTAATTATGTAATTTAGGTGATCATTTTGTTTTACTATGTTGTTTATCTTAGTCCATGAATGAACAATAATGAATCATTCCTTCTTCCCTACAAATATTCAAATACATGCCTCTAAGACTACATGAATCATTGTCTGTATATAGTCAATTTCCTACATCTAATCATGATTTTGTTCCCTCCCCATCAACCACATGTGTTAGTGGTATAATTATTAATGAATCAATCAAAAAATCACCTCATCCCCAACACCCTGTGAGACCTCATTTTCCTCCTTATTGTGGGGACATGATTTTTTTCAAAGAAAATGTGAGAAAATATAGGTTTTACCATCCTCTCACAATTCCCATGATGAAGGTACTTATCTCCTTGATTTTGTAATTTTGGAAGGTGTACATCTCCACAACCACCACATGCATTCCATGATTGGTAGTTAAGGTTTCTAAATTTTTAGTAAGGAACATGGTGATGAAGGAAACAAATTAAAGTTTGGAAAAATGGAAAACTAAGGATTATTCAGCATGTAGAACCCACTAGTACCCTCTCACCTTTCCCATCTCTTGCTATCATAACCCCTTTTCTATGTGCTCCTATTTTAGGTAGCTCTATTATTTTATTAAATTCAATAATGATAATACTTTCATTATTCAATTTACCTTTAAATTTATTCCTCATGGTGTAAATAAAGCATGGTAATTAAAATATACGTGCTAAACAAAATCGAACATTTAATCATAATTAAGTATAGTTAATAAATGAGATTCAATACTAGGACATTCTATCATATCCCCCTTCGAATAACACAATCATAAGTGTTATCTTCTCATTAAAAACACTTGTTTTCCACAGTCTTCAGTTGTATTTGCAGTGCCATCCTATTCACTATCTTGGTATACCACTATACTTCAACATTCCAACATATGCCTACATTAGTAATCAAGTAAGCATACATATTATAGCAATTATCAAGAAAAACTTATCTTATGCATCCGCTTTTTCAGTTCCATGATGTAAGCATATATTCAAATATATGTATGTATTTTTTATATAATACTTATCTCTATGGATATGCATCTATCCCATATAATGGCTTCCATAGGAAATAATTAATTTCATTTTCTCTTCTAACTCACCCACAATATTCTAGCCACCATCCCACATGAACTTTTAAGTTTCCTCCTCCTTTGTACACTCAACCTCTAGGCTTATATGTCCCCTTCTCTACTAAAAAACCCCTTAGTTGATCCATATTTTCATGTATTTCTCATGTAAGGAGAGCAATAACTTACTACTAGATGTCCACTAGTAGTATATAATTTTTGGAAATCATAGGGTTCATTTGTCCTAACAATGGCCTTTATTCAAGGTTTTCCATCTTCAATAGCCATCATCTACCATGTATCATTGTTATAGCACCATTTACCACTTTTGGTAGATTTAATGCTTTGGTTATTGCCTAGGGCAATCCTTCCTTTCCATACTTGGTCCAAATTCTAAAAAATTGTGTTTTATTTCCCATATGCTACTTTTCCTTGTGTTAAAAGCATGTACACGCAGGTCAGTATATACCCAACCCGCATATATGTGTTAAAACACTAAAAAATAAATAATCTCCTTAAATTTGGGCAGAGTTTACAGGTTTTACCTATTACTCACCTACTATAGCCCGTGGCCCAACTATTTCCCAATTGAAAAAAATAATTTGGAGAAGTATAAGGAAACCCCATGGGAAGGCCTAAAGGGAGAAGAGATGAGATATTAATATTAAAATTAATTGAGCCCTGATTAAGTCTGAAGAAATCCCTATGCCTCTTGCACTCCCAAGTTATAGGAAACTTTTGTTTCCTCTTTTGAGATGTCCTTCATCCCTCTTATGGCATCATTGTCTGTATTAATAGAGGAATATTGCTGAGGTCGAGGTAGGACTAATTCGGAGGATGGTCCCGCTTGGAGCTGGAGGAAGACTTAGGTTGTAGTTTTCCAAATTTCATTTATCTTACATCAATAAAGAAATGATGTTCTGTACCTGATATTTATTGTGTTTATGCATTAATCCTTGTTATGATTTGCTTATAAATCTTATGTTAATTCTCAATTGCTCATTTTATTATATAACCTAACACATATATCATGAACATGCTTTCTATTACTATTGTTGTATATGCTTTAGGATAAGTTATAGGTTTTAAAGGCATCAGAAGAAGCAGAGGGTTTGGACCCTGTGGGATCGACCTCAAACGTAGGACCTCTGGGTAATACCACTTCTTCCCACTTCAGTAGTTTAAGAATTTAGACTGCTTGTTTGCACATTTCTTTATGTTGTATTCCATTCGCTTTGTTGGGGTTTTCAACCCAAGACCCTATGGTGTTTCCACCCACAACAATCATACACATATAGTTATCTTAGGTATATTCATAATAATACAACTTATAAATTCAAAGTCTAATTCATAAAGAATATCTATTTCATAAGTATGAGATTCCTTCTCATAGTATTTGGCTCTTGTGTGTTGTAGCACCTAATATTTCTTACAGAATTACAATCATTTTCATATTTGATACCATTCTACCTACAACCTAAGCCTTTCAATCAACCAAATAAAAGTCAGTATCTATGCATATAATCCTTTCTTTCAATATTTAATATCATCCATGAGCTTTTCTTAGAATAATATTAACAAACTAATAATTCAATCATTTTTAGTTGTTACTCATACTCAATGAAATCGAACTATGATTCAATGTACATGGGTTACTTAACATACCTACCATTACAAGATGAAACTAAATATTATTCCAATAAACCAATGTGCGAATACTCATGATCATATCTACTCAATCTATAAACCAATGTGCCAATACTCATGATCATATCTACTCAATCTATATTTGTCGCTTGATATCAAAATACTGCATTTCTTTACCATGTATTCCACCATCATCAGTTGAAATGTCTAGCCAACACCTCAACACATCATCTAGTCACCCCCCATATATACCTTAGGAATACTGCAAGGAAATTCCCTTATCTACTCTATATTACCTTAGGAACCCTCTCCTCTATAGGTTCTCCTCACTATTTGCAAGAAGGTTAAAGTCTACAACACCAATATAAGCAGGGAGATAATTTGACACTTGTGCAATATTATATCCTTCAATATCCATAAAAAATGTGGTCTCACACATTGTCTCTATTGGAATTCACTTTCATGTGTTATACAAATTCATAACATGATTATGTTACCTATTCACTCATTGTCATGTGACTCAATCATTAGATAGTAATTCATGGAAGAACCAAAAGGATTATAACAATCTTGCCATACGAAAAGCATCTTCCTTCATTATATCCCACCTAGGTATCATTATCGTACATGCATTCCATCATAAACAAATAAATGAATATATAAAGTATGCCTAAAGGAATCCTTACTCCAATCATTTCAAGTAATATATATTGACATGATTAATTTTCATACTTGGATAGTTTCCCTTGGCATTCCTGACATTACTTGATCAGTTGATCTCTCGTGGGAACTCACATGATCCCTTAATCAAACTATTGTCAAGAATACTATCATCTTTATCCTTTTCAAAAGTTTTTCTATCATAGACCACTTCATCATCAACATTTTCAACCATTGTTGATATCTTTTTTGGAATAAACTATGTGTCTATATTTGAAATATCCAATATTTGAGTGGACACTCCACCGCCATCAAGGAAAAATAAAGAAATATAATATGAAGTGATTTTAGTAATGAAAAGATAATATAAAGGTAACAGAAAGGAGTTAACCATGAAAGAAGAAAATGGGTTCCAAGGAATGGAAAAGATCTTTAAATCATATAAAGAATAATGTAGACATTACGAGAAATTTGAGCCATAAAAGATAAATTATTTTCTTTATATATTTGATTATTTAAGGAAGGTTTTTTTTTTCCTTTCACTTTGTGGTGTCACAAAAGAATCTTTGCCTTTTAGAATCTACTATAATTATTTTATATTTTCTTTGAAAATACTTATTTTTAATTAAGAAAGGAAAATGAGATTTGCTTAGTTAAGTGAAGAGAAAAATGCTCTATGCACTAGGATCCTATGTGTTCATCATAGGAGTCCTATTATCATGATACTGACATTCATCTAATGCAATTATACTTTGATACCAATACAAAAAAATCATCACATGTTATTATATGAGAACGATAGATTGTTTAGTGCACTACCATTCTTGAAGTGAAAAATCCCTTGATGATGATTGTTTTGTGACATATTTTTCCAAGTAATGAACATGCAGAGACTATTGTTTATATTTGTGTTATATTTTTTAACTCACCCACTGTAGTATTTTAACGAGTTTTTGTTATTACCTTCTTTATTTTTTCATCGTGTAGGAAATTAAGTTTCAATACATATTTATCTTCCATTCATTTTCATTTTTCATTTTGTGTGATTTCAAATAATTGTTTACCAATTCAACATTATTAGAGTTGTCAACTGTAGAATAAAGTGCAACAACTACTACAATAGTTATGATCCAAAAATTAGGTGAAAACCCTACATATGACGAGGAAGCACCATATTTTAAAGTTGTTGGTTTATTTGAACTCAAGGAATTGGAGAAGTATCTACCTTTTAGAAAAGCGATGTATGAGAAAACAAAAGAATTTGATGTAAATATTCATGATTTTGATATAGCTATTCATAGACCTTATTTTCATGTGAAGCCTACAGAATATGAATTACATTAAATATGATTGAGTTATCTAGATGCATCAAGACCAAGTTTGAGCAAAATAATTTCTTTAGTTCAACATCACATGCCTTTGGGGGTGCCTTTCCAACTAGTTTCCCCTTGGGATGTGATAAGACCTTTGTGGTAAAACATGACAAAAACATGAAAAAAAATTGAAATAATGTATCATAAGAACCTATAGCAACATTACTCATGATTTTTCTTTTACAAAACATGGAAAATTAGTATATTATAATTTAACTAAATATTTTTCTTATTATTATATATATTTTTATACATTATCAAGGAATCACCAATATATTACAATGTTTTCTATTTTTCTAGAAGATTATCCAAGAACTTTCAATACCATATAACCTAGTGAAAAATTCGCCAAGATTTAACAAAATTTTATAATTTAGTGAAAGATTCACCAAAAAAATATACATGTATATTATATCAATGAAAAAATAGCATATACATTTTTCTATATACCATGCGGTTTCACCCATTTATTATACATATAAATTTTGGGGGGTTTCTTAAATTTTTCCCTGCAATGAATTCGTGGTAGGAAACTCTAACATGGTAACATGCACGAGGTTTATGAGGGTTTAACCCTTGGAATGGGTGATGTAGGGAATACCATTGACCATCGCATCGATGGCCTATAATCATTCTCATAGGGTCAGGCCCATTTCTAAACCCGCCATGGGCACCCCTCGGGAGTGGGTTTTGGTTTCCAATGAAACCACAAAGGGTTTCCTTACATGCACACGACACAAGGTTGGGTCCCATGCACCATCCAAGTACAACACGTCATCCTGGTTCCTCCACTCAATAGATTTAATGACCACGATTAACCTGGGGAGATTGATGGTCGCCAGGTAGATTGCACCAAGTTGATGTGCCCGACCATTACCTGGTAGGAACCCAAACACAATCAAGGTTCCAATTGAGATTTCCAAGGCCTCCATTAGATGGTTCATCATGCTTCCGCTCATCTGATAGCCATTAACAATTTCACTACCCCTTACCTCCCCATTGACATCACAGGGGGGTGTCATAATACCACATCTGTCGTTTGATCACCTTTTCTCTCCATTGTCTAATTGAGGTGGAGCCCTGATCCTTAACTCCTATCCACAACCATTAACCCTTCAAGGATACATTACCTCATGCTATTAGTTGACTACTCTAATTCCACTACCACCACAACCCTTTTCCATGTCAACCCGATCTCATCATCCTGACGCTCTATTAAATGATCCTCTGCACGCTTTTAGGATGGGAACCCCGATACATGTGGGATGGTGGGCCTTACCTTCACCCACCCTTGCTTTTGTTTGGTTCAAAAATTACAATAAAAAATCATCTTGTGATAACTCACCAAGGCACACCATCTTGGTGTTTCCCACGCATTCTTCCCTTTATCCCTTAGGGGTGGGGACCACCAGGACATTTCATCCTGATTCCAACACCTCGATAGTCCCATAACATACACTTTTTGGGATTCGGAGGGAGAAACCATAGGTTTACATGGATTAGTGGGCCACAACCCCACACGACCCTTGCTTTTGATTGGCTCACAACGTAGCAATGCCACGAAATCCTCACCCTTCCTTATTGCACTTTGCAATCAACCTTCGGGATATGGCCTGAGGGATGAAATTTCATGTGGGCTCCATATTGGCCAATGGGAATGATCCTCACCTCCAAGTTGTGAGCCTAGATGTCTTGGTGCCCATTCATTATTGTCATTCCTTTGCGATGCAAAATAAGACTCCTGAGATGTGGCCTATGGGCCATGTCAAGCCTCCATTACCCAATCACGATAAGGAAGAATTAGGGTATCCAATCTAGATTTCCACAATTAGGTCTTTCATCAAACCCATCACATAAGTTTATCTGATTAAACTATAAGTTGAGCCCCCACCCAACTTCACCGCAACGCAGCTCTGTGCATAACTTTGTCATTGGAGCATGGATTCATTTATAGTTTGGTTTCATAGGTTCAACCACTATCTATATCTATACCAGCATTTCTCCATGTCCACTATGGCTTACTAAGCATTCATTGGTGGTATCCCTCCCAATATTATGTTAGAATCAATCTTCTTGATTCCACGGGATTCATAATATGTAGAGAAAGCTACATGGAGGTTAGTACTCCTCAAAGTTCTACATCCAAAGGTGCACCCTATGGCTTGCAATGCCTTGACCAACAACATTGTGGCACTTGTTGAAGACCTCTAAGACATTTGGCCTTGAGAAGTGGCTAGAGGTTTACTCCTCTGAATGAGGTATCAATCCTTGGAACCCCATGGCTATTAATAGTCATTCCAGTAAGAAGCTACCAAACCCTCTCAACCCTAGGGTATGTCACAGGTGATGGTGCCTAGTATGAGTAGACTCATCAGCAATGCCAATAGAGTAAGAATGCATGTTTCTCAAAATTCAAGGCTAGAGAAGCCTCTCATGTAGAGTCATGGGTTATTAAATTTAAGAGAGGAGGTAATCCTCATCAAAAACAACATATTGGCATATAAAATGTAGCATAGGCTTGTAGCCAACATATGCACGTTGACCCTGTCATAACAGGTTGTCTTCCAATGTAACCATTATACATGTAATGAAATGAGTTCCTATGTTGTTTATCATTATGATCGAATCCAACTATAACAGACAAATTCATTTCCCTTAACATTCCACAGTATATTAACCATTCATGTAAATAATAGGAACACAATCTATGTCCATTACATTTATGCACCATTTCAATCCAAAATGCAACACATATGTTCATTACATTTATAAGCACCATTTCAATCTATAAATACAAAAACATGTCCATTAGCATTGCAAACACATAAAAGAACTCATCTTGGAATTTGTTTGGGAAATTGAGTCTAGGAAAAGTACTCTCCACCCAACCATATACAATTGCAACCATGCTCACTTGTAGTTTTCACCACCGAGCCAGATTCTAGAGATTAATGTGCTTTCTCAAAGGATTAAAACACTAATTGTAAGATGAAATAGGGACTCCATAGGACCTCCTTCCTCCACACATGAGCCACTCAGTGGTTAAAAAATGCACATGGAATCCAAAGGCCAACTGCCTCCACCCTCCAACTACCTAATGGTAGCCAATCAAAATACATAGGGAATTTAGAGGCTTCTTCTCCACCCAAGAACACACAGGGAATCCCAAGGCCAGCTACCTCAAACCAAGAATGTCAAGGGAGTTCAGAGAAGCGAGTCTCCATCCTTCAAGAAAAACACAGTGATTCCACCCGCTTTGTGGAATATAGAACTAATTTTAAAATCAAACAACAAGAAAGGCTTCAAAGGTCCTCCATCCAAGAATCCAAGGAATAGCCCCCCCACCCTATTCATCAAGGGAATCCAAATAAATATCATCTACACCCTCTGGATATACATGGAATTGATAGGTCATTGCCCTCATCAAGGATATATCTTCTTCATTTCAATCTTGCCAATCAAACAAATATCACTATCTTCTCTTTTCTTCTACAAAAATCATTGTTGTTCCTTCTCTTTTGTGTCATTCTATGATTGAATGAATATCGAATTACCCCTACTTTGTGGCTGTTTCCATGTAATGAACCCTGAGTGAGGTCAAACCCCCTTTTTTTCCTCTTCTGTGCATAGATTGACCTTATCGTCCTTATTTCCTTGTAGTGTTTTCCAAGATAGCATGGTCCTCATCATTCTCTTTCAGTGTCATTCATTTTAGAAAACTAGTCCATTAAACACACACACCAACCATCCTTTAATGGCTACCAAAAATAGTTCATATTTCCTGCATAAGAAACCTTATGTATGCCAAGAAAGAAACCTCCTCATCTTTGAAATCCATGTCCCTTCAACTCAACCCATTTTTAATATATTTTGTAAAAATATTTACATTTCATTTCATGAGGAAACTAGGGTTGGGGTTGTAACAAATCCCTCCCCCTTGAGGGAACACTACTATTAGTGTTCTTCTTAGCATATGCAACACAATAAAAAAAATATAAACACATATTGTTTGATGGAGATTTATATGTACAAATCTATATAATATTTACAAAAGTATACACATTGTCTCTAACAGGGAAACAAAAATGGAGATGTTTCCCTCATGGAGTTAGTGATTTCCCAAGTGGCTTCCTCGAGCCCAAAGTGTCTCCACTATACTTTGAATTTCTCTATGGCTCTATTCTCGAGCATGAGACTCTTCCATTCTAGAACGTATAATGGATATCGTTGAAACACTCTCTCTGGTTCCACTTGTAGCATAGACCAATCAATCACATGATAAGAATCCTTCACATATCTTTTAAGTAAAGATTGTTAGGTCCCTATAATACTAGTGTATTCTCTTATTATTATTGTCATTGTAGCCCCTTATTATTATTTGTGTGCCCATGTTGTCCCCATATTGTTATTATTGTGCCCCATAGAAGCCCACTATTGTTATTGTTCTGCCCTTACATTATTATTGTTATGTCGTCTCTGGTTATATTGTGATCCCTTAGACTCCTATATATAGAAAAGAGGTCTTGTCATTTGTATCATCCAAGAATTTTTCATTTGTGTAATTCAAAGGAGGTTTCCCCCTCAAAGAGGCTGATTTTGAAGTCGTTGATCTATGTTTTCTTCTAGTTTGTGAGCTGGTTGCATAACAATTGGTATTAGAGCTTTGGATTCTAGGGTTTCGCTTCTTCAAACAGGACATCGAGGAATTTTCGCTATAACTTTGTTTCTATGACATTTCAGAGGCTAACATTAAAACCCATTTGAGCTGAAATCATGATGAACCTCAGGTACAGATTTTAGATATTGTCTCGCTATATTTTCGGAGTTATGATCTAAGGAAGTTAGGGTTTTTCAGGCTCCCAAATTATATCTCACACAGGTGACCTGGGTAACATCATCATAACTTTCTCTCAAAGCATTAGATTGAAATTTCATAAAAAGGTACAGAAAGAGGATGGAATGTGGTATTTTTGTACCTTGTTCAGGTCCGAAGGTAGAAACAGTGAAACGTGACACTTCGTACAAGTTTGCTCTATTAAACCAGTCTATAATCCGATCGTCATGGGAGATTTAGAATAACTCTTTCTTGGAGAATCCAATCTTGATTAGACTTGTAGGGTTGGAATTAGGACTTCGAGGGCTACCACAGGATGAAATTTTAGACCTTGGAGATCCAAAATTACAGAGATACAAAAGATTCAATATCAATCTCCTACAAAGTGAAAAACGGTGTGTTGTCTTTTTAAAAATTTTCATAAGTTTGGTTTGAAAAATTAGTTTGAAGAAATTCAAAGGACATGGTGAAGCATAATTATCATTAATTATCCCCCAAAGAAATAAAATGGAAACACCTAGTAAGAAATCTGAAATCTCTACCATGACTCATGAATAATAGGAAGAAATGCAATATGATATATCAAAATTACGAGACCAAGTGCAACAAATTTTGCTCTCAAAAAAAGTAACAGAAGCTAAGATGGATGGTTTAAAGAAAGGAATGGAAGCTAAGATGAATGTCATGGAATCTAATATGGATGGCATGGAAGCTAATATGGATGGTATAGAAGCAAAACTTAAAGGCAACATGGAAGATTTGAAGCTAGATTTGAGAAAATTAGATTTAAGACCCACCATGTTCCAAATAACGATATGGGAAGTTTGATGGCAAGGATCCTGTAACATGGATACTACAGATGGAGAAATATTTGATCTCCATAATGTGCAAAACACACAAAAGGTATGCATTGCAAGTTTATATTTGGAACCCAATCAATTTGTATGGTATCAATGGCTTTGATCTCATAAAAAAATCGGCACTTGGGAAATTTTTATGGAAGAAATGATAACACATTATGAGGATACAAAAAGCAACACTTTTTTCAGCCAATTGATAAATCTCAAACAAAAGGGTTCAATGGTGGAGCACATTGAGGACTTCCAAAATTTGAATATAAGGGTAAAATATATTCCATAGGAGCATAGGATTGATGTGTTCATAGGGACATTAAAGGATAACATCCAACATGAGGTTTGCCTTTGGGAACTCGATTCATTGGAGAATGCATTCAGGTTGGAAAGAAAAATTGAAAGCAAAATTATGGCAACAAGGAAGCCTACCAATCACAATTATAAAGATGGAAGTGTTGTTGCCCCTATCCTTCGACAACCTACAAGGTTGACACCACAACAATTGGAAGAAAAAACAACAAAAGGGATTTGTTATAATTGTGATAGAAAATACACTAAAGGTCATAAGTGTGCTAAGAAGAAATTATTTTACATATATTTTTAAGAGGAGGAAGAAAATGAACAAGAAACGTCAAAACAAGAGGATATACACTAGGAACAAACCCTAGAGAAAGAAGAAATGAATTTGACCATATCTTGTAATGCATTGGATGGAATTGCCACTCCTAAAACTCTCAAGATAGAAGGACATATCAAGAAGAAAAAGGTAATAGTGTTGATTGATTCGGGAAGTACCCATAATTTTATTCATTGTAAGATAGCCAAGGGATTGAATTGCTTCCTATATCAAGCACCTAAGTGTCAAGTGATGGTTTCAAATGGAGCAACCATAAATTTCTCTAGAAAGTGCCATAATATCAAGCTATCCATGGAAGAATATGTATTTAATAGTCCAATGCTTTCCATTCCAATGGGTGGTGTTGATGTTGTACTAGGAGTCCAATGGCTACTATCTTTGGGTACGTTAGCTTTTAATTTTCAAGATTTTTTCTTGAAATTTTTTCAGAAGGAAAGGAATTTCAATTAAGGGGTATCACAGGGAAACCAAGAAATATAATCAACTCTAATGACATGAAAAAAATTCTAAAGAAATAACAACGAGGCGTAATTTCACAATTATGTTCACTAGAGGTTCCCACATCGAAATCATCCATTTCTCCAGATCTCCAAAAAGTCTTGGATAATAATTCCAAGGTATTTGAGACTCCCAAAGGCCTCCCACCTATTTGTGATCATGATCATGCTATTCATTTGATTCCAGGAAGTGTTCCTCCAAAAATCATGCCTTATAGATATCCCTATGTCCAAAAAATTGAAATTGAACGTATGGTTGCAAAAATGTTAGAGGCGGGTATAATTCAACCTAGTCAAAGTTCTTTCTCTGCTCCAGTAGAATTGGCGCATAAGAAGGATGGATCATGGTGCATGTGTTCGAATTATAGGGAGCTCAACAAGATCATTATTAAATATAAATTCCCCATTCATGTCATTGATGAATTATTGGATGAATTGCATGGATCAATTGAATTCACCATGTCTTTGTTCAGGATATCATCAAATTAGAATGAAGACTGAAGACAATCTAAGAACAAATTGAGAAATCATGAGGGTCATTATGAGTTTTTAGTCATGCATTTTGGCCTTACTAATGCACCTTCTACATTTCAAAGTTTGATGAATTCCATTTTCAAACCCTTTCTTAGAAAATTTGTGTTAGTATTCTTTGATGATATACTAATCTACAACAAGTCTTGGGAGGATCATGTTCAACATGTTGAGAGGGTTCTCAAACTATTGGAGGAGAAACAATTATATGAAAAAACCTCCTAAAGGTGTTAAGGTAGACCTAGCAAAATTAAAGCCATTAAGGAATGGAAAATTCCCACATCCATAAAGCATCTGCAAGGATTTCTTGGGTTGACATGGTATTATCGCAAGTTTGTTAAGAATTATGGGAGAATAGAAACACCTCTAACAACATTATTGAAGAAATATGCATTTTCTTGGACTCTAGAAGCAACGAAGTTCTTTGAACATCTTAAAGAGTCAATGTGCCAAGCACTGGTCTTAGTTATGCCATATTTCATAAAAACCTTTATTGTTGAATGTGATGCCTCAGGAAATGGGATTGGTGTTGTTTTAATGCAAGAAGAAAGACCCATTGCTTTCGAAAGTCGTCCAATCAAAAGAAAGTATTTACACAAAGATATTTATGAGAAGGAAATGTTGGAAATACTACATGCACTTAAGATATGGCGACCTTGCCTAATGGGAAGACACTTCAAGGTAAAAACTTTGAAATCATATACAAAAAAGGGAAGCAAAATGTTGTTACAGATGCACTCTCAAGAAAGGATGAGGATGTGGAAGCATTGCTTTGTGCCATTTCTATTATCCAACCAGATTGGATAAACAAAGCAAGGGATGAATGGAAGAATGACGAAGAAGTGTGGGCACTAATTCAAAAGTTACAACAAGATCCCAATACATCTGATATATTTAGCTGGAAAAATGATTCTTTATGGTACAAATATTGCTTATACCTTTGTAATAATTCCCAACTCAAACAAAAGATTCTTATGGAATGGCACACCTCTCCCTTAGGAGGGCACTCAGTATTTTTAAAAACTTACCACAGGGGAATTTATTTGGGATGGCCTTAAATATGATATTCAAAATTTTGTGGCGGAATGTTTGGTTTGCCAACAAAATAAAGTTGAAACAATTAAGACCCCAGGTCTATTACAACCTTTATCCATTCCAAGTCTACGTTGGGAGGAGGTTTCAATGGATTTTATCATAGGTTTACCCAAGTCTGAAGGAAAGAGTGTCACCATGGTGGTAGTTGATAGACTTCTCAAGTATGGACACTTTTGTGCATTATCTCATACCATTAAATCCAGTAGAGTTGTTATTGCATTTATAGAAACAATTCCAACTCTACATGGAAACCCAAAGATTATTGTAAGTGACAAAGATCCCATTTTCACTAGAAATTTTTGGACAAAATTATTTTCTTGTCTGGGTACTCAGTTAGCTCATAGCTCATCTTATCATCCTCAATTTGCTAGTAAAACTAAGACAGTGAAAAGATGTTTGGAAGGATATCTCCGTTTCTTTGTATCTAATAAACAGACATAATGGGTCAAATGGTTGCCTTTGGCTAAATGGTGGTATAACACTTCCTTCCATATTGTAACAAAAAATACCCCATTTATGGAAATTTATGGATATCATCCACCATCCATCACATCATATTTAAGAGAAAAATATAAGGTTCAAGCAGTGGAATATCACAGCGAGCATCAATAACAAGTTCTCCAACTCTTAAAGGATAAGCGCACTTTCGTGCAAAATAGAATGAAACAACAAGCAAATCAACAGCGTAGCGAAATACTTTTTGATGTAGGTGACTAGGTATTTCTACCCTACAACCATACATACAAATTTCCCTCAAGCAAGCTAAAAAGGATAATAAATTATCACCAAATTATTATGGTCCATACAAGGTGTTGCAAAATATTGGTACTATGGCATACAAATCAGAGCTTCCTACATCTTCTCGAGTGCACCTAGTTTTCAATGTTTCATGGTTAAAGAAGATTATAGGTGACAAGCTCCCAATTCAAACAATATTGCCAGAACTTGACGAGGAAGGAAAAATCATATTGGAACCTGAAGCAATCACAAAAATAAGAAATCGACAGTTATGAAATCAATCAATTTTAGAGTATATCATCAAGTGGAAGAACTTACCCACTGAACTTTCCACTTGGGAGGATGAGAATTTTATATAGAAGCATCCAGAAATACTTAAGCATTGAGGACAATAATTTTCTGAAGGAGAGGGGCATGTTAGGTCCCTATAATATTGGTGTATTCCCTTATTATTATTGTCATTGTAGCCCCTTATTATTATTTTCGTGCCCATGTTGTCCCCATATTGTTATTATTGTGCCCCATAGAAGCCCACTATTGTTATTATTGTTCCCTTACATTATTATTGTTATTTTAGCTATGATTATATTTTGACCCCTTATACTCCTATATATAGAAAGAAGGTCTTATGATTTTGTATCATCCAAGGATTATTCATTTGTGTAATCTAAAGGAGGTTTCCCCCTCGAAGAGGATGATTTTGAAGTCATTGATCTATCTTTTCTTATATTTTGTGAGCTGGCTGCATAACAGAGGGACATGGAAAACATCATGAAATTTAATTGTTGGAGGTAACGCCAGCCTCTAGGTCACTAGTCCAATCCCTTGAAGGATTTCAAAAGGTCCACAATATCATTGTGCCAACTTGGAACATGACCCAATATTTAAGGAACTCATCTTGGGTTTGATTATCTAATAAACATGTTCCCCAACTTGGAACTATTTATGCATCGTATGTTGGTTTGCATAACTTTTCTACCTATCCTATGTCACTTTCAAATTCTACTTGATGATATGAATTTGATGCTCCATTTCCTTGAGCATGTCAGGCCCAATAAGGGCCCTATTCATTGGATCACTCCATCTGATAGTAGTATTGCAACTCATCCCATACAATTCCTCAAAGTGACTCATCATTATGAATTCTTGGTATCCATTATAGTATGCAAACTCTACAAGTGGCAGGTACTCCTCCCACTTCTTGGGTTGATGCATTACATAAATCATCAACATGTCATTGAGGCTCCTATTTTTCCTCTCTATTTTACCATCTGTATGTGGATGATATGTTGTACAAAATGCCAACTCGGTCCCCAAACCTACAAATAGATCCTTCCAAAATCTTGAAGTGAAATTGGCATCTTGATCTGAAATAATTTTGTTGGGAATACCATGCAGTCTCACAATCTCTTTATGAATATTTATACCACCTCACTAGCCTAGTTAGTGGATTTGATTACCACAAAGTGAGATACCTTACTCTGTTTGTCAATAACTATAATGATCACATCATGTTTTCTGGAGGTTCTTGGAAAATTTGTTATGATATCCATAGAAATTACCTCCCATTTCCATTCCAGAATGGGAATAGGCTGTAATAATCCTACTAGATGCTTGCATTCAACCTTCACTTGCTGACGTTTTATGCATTTAGCCAAAAAATCAGCCACCTCTTTCCTCAAATTTGGCCAGTATTAGAACTTCTTAATGGCTGTAAGGGTCTTTTGGTACCCTCGGTTGCCTGAATTAAGCTTGACATGGAACTCTCTCGTTATGAGCCCTTTTAATTCATAATTGTTTGGCACATAAATTCTTCTCTTAAACCTAATTAGCTCATCATCAGTGAGATGATATTTCTCATTCCCACCATCTTGTATCAACTTTTCCCTCATTTGTTGATATTTTTCATCATATTGTCCTACATTCTTGAACCTTTCTACCAGATCTTTTTTGTAAGATCTTATAGCTACCAAGTCATTCACTTGAATCCTCCTACTAAGTCCATCAAGAGCCTTGTTTTCTTTGCCTTTGATGTACTTAATATCAAATTCAAACTTGCTAAGTATGTTTAGCCATCCAGCTTGTCTTGCATTCAACTTGGGTTGCTCAAACAAATATTTGATCCCACTATTGTTTGTCATAAGTGTAAATTTTATGCTAAGGAGGTAATGCCTCCACATATTTAATGCATGAATGATGGTAGCTAACTATAGATCATGAGTCACATAATTTATATCATGCTTATTTAATTTCCTTGACTGATAACATACTACTTGGCCTTCCCACATCAAGGCTCCACCGGGCTATTCCTTGCATGTATCTGTGAACACCATGAAATCCTTGTCAGGATCTGTAGTCCTCAATAGTACTCCATTTGTGAGCAATTTTTTAGTGTGAAATTTCTTGGAAGGTGTATCAAAAATACTTCACTTAAGTCACTAGGTGACGAATGACCATAACAACAAGTTGATGGCTGTTGTCGATTCAGATCTATAACACAAATAGAAAACCTGCAGTAAAAGTATATATGATCTATAATAGAAAGCAACAATATAAAATATCGGATATAACAACCCAATTAGAAAGAATTTTTTGAATGAATAAATATTTTATTAATAGCACCTGGTGAACGAGATCTACAGATAGGTCTATGATTCCCCCTCCATGGGATGGGTCCTTGAATGTCCTTGACACTTCAGAAACCGATTCTCTCTCTCAATACATGAAAAACCCAGACAAAAGTAGAGAACTCAAAATGGGAGCTCAAAGAAAAATGACGATAATGTTGACATGATTATAATCATGGTGAAAAATGAATGAAAAACCCTCCTATTTATAACAAAGTATTGAGTTAATCTCGAAAATGGAGAATAATAAAATAATATTAACCAAATTCAAATCTAACCTCTTGGAGTAATTTATTATATTTATTGGAGAAGGAAGAGTTATTTAAAATGGTTAAATACCTTTATTTAGAAATAATTAACAAATAAAATCATTTATTAATTATTTCGCGAGAAATAAGAAAGGTGTGAAATCAAAATAATTATTAAATGTTGATTTAATAATTATTCTGATAACAGAAATAAGGAAAATTAAATAAATAGTTATTTATTTAAATATTCCTAAGGGATTTAGTTAAATGTGACAAGGAATAATTATTTAAATAATGATTTAATAATTATTCCTAGAGAAAATTATATAAATAATTATTTATCTAAGTATTCTCATGGGTTTTTTAATTTAAATTAGAAAATAATTTAATAAAATTTGTTTACTAAATTATTTTCCATAGTGAAAGTGATTTTACTATGGTAAAATTAAATCTACATGGCGTATTTCGACCCACCTAGTTAGAAATGGCTAGGTGGTCATTTTTTGGTGATAACACTATTGTTTCAATTTCTCAAAGCTTGTTGCACACTAAGCTATCCACTCACATTTATTTCCATTTCCTTGCAAGGATGTGATAGGATGGTGTATCTTGGAGAAATTTATGATAAATATCCTGTAATAACCTGCCAATCCCATGAATGATCTGACTTGATTCACATTCTTCAATGTTGGCCACTTCATTATGGCCTTGATCTTTTCTAAAGAAACTGATATCCATTCCTTGGAGACAATATGCCCCAAATAGTGTATCTATGATTGGAAGAAATCACACTTGTTGAGCTTTGCATAAAGCTTGTGATCCCTCAACAACTGTAGCACTAAAGCCAGATGTTATTCATGCTCTTTCTCTATCTTTGATTACACTAATATTTCATCAATAAACACAATGAAAAACTTGTCCAAATAAGGATGCAACACATTGTTCATTAAGCACATGAATGTGGCAGGGGCATTAGTAAGCCCAAATGGTACCACTACAAACTCATAATGCCCATTTCTTGTCTTGAAGGTAGTCTTATGAATGTCTTCCTCCTTGATTCTTACTTGATGATATCTTGAACTAAAGTCAATCTTGGAGAAAAGTTTTGCGTCCCTCAACTAATCAAAGAGATCATCAATGTTGGGCAATGGGTACACGTTCTTTATGGTCACGTTGTTTAATTTCATGTAGTCAATGCATAATCTATGGGTTCCATCCTTGTTATTTACAAATAATATAAGTTATCCCCATGGAGACACACTCGACCTTATGTAGCCCTTGTCAAGAATCTCTTTTAGCTGCAATTTTAACTCCACCAACTCAGGGGTACTAATCCTGTATGGTGCCTTGGATGTTTTTTCTACTCCAAGTACCAACTCAATAGAGAAATATACCTCTCTATGAGGAGGAAATATAGGAACCTCCACCAGAAAAACATATGCATACTGCTATAGAATGTGATACCTTTTTAGCAGTTCACTTTCCTGATTCTCAACATCAATGCTAGTCTTCACGTCACTTAAGATTTTCACTGCAAACAACATGCATCCCTTTTTTCTACTGTGCTTGGCTTGCATAGTCATGATGAAACTCACTGAAGTAGGCTTTTTCGTGCCCTGCAGAACTTTTCTTTCTCCTTTCTCATCTAAGCATTCAGTTTCCTTTTCATAATAGTCCACTTTCGTGTTGTGAAAGTACAACCAATCCATGCCTACTAATATGTTGTATTGGCCCAATGGCAATAAATTTAAATAATATTTTACGAGCATGCCACTAAGCTCAGTTGTATATGATCTCACCTAGTGATTAAGCTTTTTTTGGTTCCTATTTCCAATTGAACCAACCATGGTTCTTTATTCAATTCCTTGACCAAATTACATTTCTTAACTAGCTCTCGGCTACTATAGTTGTGATTAAAACCTGGATCAACTAAAATAGAAACAATTTGATCACATGGCTTACCTTCCATCTCAATTATGGATGCCTGGTGGTTTGCCTGGTGATTATCTACAACTGCCTAAATTCTAGGTAAATCTCAAGCTACATCACCCATTATGTGAGCTTCTTTGGGCACTGTAAATATTTGGTCCAACATTTTTCTGGTGTGGAAAGTCTCTTTTCCTATGGTTTTCACCACATGTCTAGGACTTTAATGGCTCTCAAACTTCAAGCTTTTCTTTCTCTGATATTGGTTGTTTCACATTTCCCTTAGCGACAATATTAGCTTTCTACTGAAATTAACTTTCAGGGGTTGGATGCTTACATTTTCTCTTTCCTAAATTTTTCTTAGGCCAATTTTTCTTATTTCCAGTGATGTTTCTTACCTTCCAGTTGTTACTCTTAATGCATGGACTATTTTTTGCTTACTCATATCATTACTTCAGCTTCTTAGTGGCATCCTTTAGATTCTGAGGTTCCGACAACTCAATTATGACCCTGAATATCATAGGAAACCCACTAATAAATCATTGAATCTTGGTAGCATTTCCAAACACATCATCTTCACTTTCATGCCTATGTCTCTTCTTAGACCTGCTACCATCTGCACCATTTGTATTATTTTCTGACTCTCAAGGGATCCTCCTGTCTCTATGATTGGCCCTCATCTCAAGTTTCCTTTGTCTTTGCAAATCTGAGATACTTTGCAGGATGACTACATTTATCTCTTATTTTCTCTCTTGAGCATTTACCAACCTCTCATTATCTTCCTTGAAGATTCTATCTTCATCTCTTAGGCTTCTCAGATTATCCATCCAATCTGGGGAGCGATTCCCTCCCCCTTGGTCAATTGATATTTCTTGTTCATTGGCCTTGACCCTTTTACTTCCATGTTGTGATTGATCAGAGTTGTACTACACCATTCCAATCCTAATTTTGTGTTGATCTTTGTCTTAGGATGCTTGTGACGTGCTATCAATAACACACAATGTTAGATTTTTCATGCGATAGATAAATAAACACAATCATGACCATGAACTTTTCACCCATGGAGTCATTATGGCTCTCTCTATTTTTACAAGTCAGCCATGTTAGTATGCCAATCATAATTAGTATTTCATGTGCATCAATAATATAACAAGAAATTCCAATTGTTAGTGCATAATTAATAAATAAACAACCAATTATGCCCATGGTCCTGCTCTTACAAAGTTGTTATGATGGACTATCTGTAACAAATAGTCAAAGTTAGTACATGGTTATTAGAAAAACAACAATTCATGAAAGGTAATGTACAGGCCTACAAAATTTACAATATGCTCCAACTGTCGGCACAACTGTTAGTTTATTCAACTAAGTCAACTATTTAATTCTCCTACTATTTTAAATAGATCACCAAGTTAATCTATCAATTAGGTCAAAAATTAATTTATATAGACCATATTTTAGCACCTAAACAGTTGTTTAGTTAGTTTCTAAAAAGCATCACTTTCTCATGATAGAGCCCATCCAGTCCAAATGTTGAACCTAGATGCTCTGCTACCACCTGTAACGAACACCACCCCACCTATCCTAGTGGTATGGGTTGTTAATGCTAATCCAATTCCTCTTGTCATTTGTCAAAATAATGGGATAACGTTTTTTTTGTCTTTGATATACATTCCTCCTTATCAATTCTTACTTCTAGGACTTTAATTCATTAACTTAGGATTATGGCTCCTTGCCCCTTGTACTCCTAAGCACATGACTCAGATTCTTAAATTGCTTCATCATATTTACTTAAAACCGTGCACACATATCACATTAGCCTATAATATACTATTCCTCCCCCCATGTGATGGAGCCCACCTTAGTTAATTCCCCAATGCCTATATAAACTTGCCACATCGCATAAAGGATGTTCAGTTTCTAGATAGATCCCCAAACGATTAAACAATGAAGTTGTCGTAGGAAACTCTGACATGGTAATGTGCATGAGGTTTATTAGGGCATCACCCCTTGGAATGGGTAGTAAAGGGAATACTACCGAACATCAGATCAATGACCCACAATCCTTCCGAAAGGGTCAAATCCATTTCCAAACCCGCCATGGGGACCCCTCGGAAGTAGGTTTGGGTTTCTAGAGAAACCACAATGGGTTTCTTTATGTTTGTATGAAATTATATTTGGCCCCATCCATCATATAGGACGTTCAGTTTCTAGGCGGATCCCCGAACAATTGAGCAGTGAAGTTGTCATAGGAAACTCTGACAGGGTAATGTGCATGAGGTTTATCAAGAGGTCACCCCTCAAAAAGTGCGATAAAGGGAATACCACTGAGAACTGGATCAGTGGCCCACATTCATTCTAACAGGGTCAGACCTATTTCCAAACCTACCATGGGCACCCCTCAGAAGTAGGTTTCGGTTTCCAACGAAACAAAAATGGGTTCCCTAAAGAATCTCTTTTTATTTTCATGGTATGATTCCATCTATAATGGCCTGATATAACGTAACAAAGGATGGTGGTCCAGTTGCTTTCCTTCCAAGCACCTGTTTGCATGACATTAGGTTCGGCCCCATGCATCATCCAAGCACCACATGTCATCTTGGTTCCTCCACTCAACAAATCTAACGACCATGATCAGAGCAGGGAGATCGATGATTGTTGGGCATATTTTGTTGGGTCAATGTGCCTGACCGTTACATGGTAGGCACCTTCTTGCAATCAAGGTTTCAGCCAAGAGTTCCAAGGCCTCCATCAGATAGTCCACCATGCATATGCCCATCCAACTGCCATTAATAGTTGTGTCACCCCCCACCTCCCCACTAACATCACGGGGGGGGAGTGTCACAATGCCACCTTCACTATCTGATCACCTTCACTCTCTATTTCCTTATTAAGGTGGGGCCCTATTCCTTTACTCCTATCCATATCCATTAACATGCTCGAGATATTTTGCCTCGTGATATTGGCCCACAATTCTAATTGAAGAAAAAATCCTAATTTAATTTTGTCATTGAATTAAATTAGGAATAAAATTTTAATTCCACATCACAAGACAATTTGTACGAGTTAAATAAGTTAAATTAACTTAGTTGGCTCAGTTAATTGGAGTTGAGAGTCTAACTAGAGTCACGTATAGTGTCTCCTACATTATAGGAGCCCCGATTGAGTTTATTTTGAGTTGTAGTTAATTAATTCAGTTTAACTAAGTTAAAGTCATTTAAACTGGTTCCAACTGATGAAGGAACCAATAGGAGGTCAGATAGTGGGGTGTTGTTTTATGTGTTCAACCAATTAACTAATGATTAACTCACAAATAACTCATGCATGTTAGATCTGAGAGTTACCCAGTTGAGATTGGTGTTCAAGGACAATGTACAATTAGTTGTATAATCATCTGAATTGTACAGGTAGTGCATGCAATCATAGGAAGGCCTATGAGGATTGTGAAATTCCAATTGAGGAATTTCCCTAATGAATAGGGGCTAATTCCCAAGGAAACAATGTAACGAAATAGGGACTTGGGCAAGCCAAAATTTGGTTAAGTATTGGCCTAATCTTATCTACGAAGCAGTGAGACAAATAGAGATAGTGCAAAGAGTGCTAGGGCTTGAACAAAGCATTGTAATCTTCTCATATTTTATGACTAATGCAGTATACATATAGCATGGTTTTTTAGTTATGTCCTTCCCCAAGCAATCATTGTGTAATGTGTTGATTGAATTATTTCTCTTATATGCGTCAATATTTCGTGATCATTTAATTGTTTCCAATGATGAGTAGAGTAGATTCAAGTCTATTTTTTTAGTAAATTACAATTAGAAGTTTAAATCTACAAGGAATTTATACATATTATTAGATGATAAATCAGTCTATAAGAGGAGAATACGAGTTTGTCATTTGCAGGTGAAATTGAATTTGCAGTATCATTCCTTAGAGCTAACAGGGTCTCATTCTGCGAACTGATACTCGAATATTCTCTTGAGGGTATTTCAAACTATATTGATTAGAAGGACATGGTGGAGGCAAGGTTGGAAGCCAATGGGCTGAAGGAATTCATAGACAAATACATTCCTAAGCCTCCAGCAATTGATGTTCAAGTTCTGGCAGAGTGGAGGAAACGTGTTGCAAAGGCAAGAAGGATCATACTAGAAGGAGCTCAAGATCATATTTTCTCGAACCTCCACAGGAAGGAGACTCTATATGCAATGTGGAAGGCCTTTACAGACCTATTTCAGAATAGAAGTGACCACAGGAAGCTGACATTGAAGGACAAGCCCAGGAAAATCAAGATGGAAAAGGGCGACACAATACCAAAGTACTTGACCATGTTTACCCAATGTCGGGATGAGCTTGGAAGTGTTGGTGTTACAATTTATAAAGAAGATCAGGTCATCGTAGCACTTCTAGGCCTTCCCAAGAGCTAGCATGACTGCCAGGATTCAGTAAATGGGAGGGAGAAGCTACTAGAGTGGGAGTCTTTGTGGTCCAACTTGGTGAAATAAGAGATTCAACGAAACACCAAAGATGGATCCTCATCCAAGCATGATGATGAGGAGAATTGTGCCTTGGCTGGAAAGGAAAATAAAGGGAGGGAATTCATCCCATTCTAAATCATATTCTAGTCATGCATGCAAGAAGAAGGACTTGTCAAAGATTAAATGTTTTCAATGTCATGAGCTAGGACACTATGCCACAAAGTGTTTGCACAAGCAGGTCGACAAGAAGCCCTCATGAGGAGAAACAGGTGAAGCTCTTGCTTAACAATTCGAGTTCAATTTCACCCTCATTGCTTACATGGTGACATCAGTGATGGGTAGTGTGTGGTATATAGATAATGGAGCCTCATTCCATATGACCGACAACAAAGAATTCTCTAGTGACCTGGGGGAGAAGGACCTCCACATGCACATTGAAATGGGAGATGATGGAAGGTATAGCGTGACCAAAATTGATACTATTACTTTTTAGAGGGAGACTGGTAACATTAAAATATACCATGTATGTTCCATGTTTGAAGAAGAATTGGTTTTCAGTTGTTATGTTGGAATTTCATGGCCATGATGTGATATTTATAAAAGGAAAAGATTTCCTTCGTCGCATAACCTCTAGACAAGTGAGGTGGATCAAGGTTTGAGTGAAGAACCTCTACAAAAACATAGTTACCGATCAAACGGGAACTATTATCTCAAAACGGGTACTCAAGGCCAAAAATCCCAAAAAAAACATGGAAAAACACCTTGAAATCGAAAAGTGTTGATGCTGGAATAATTTTTTTTTTTTTTAGAGTAAATTTTCAATATTTTTAAAAATAACAGTAAAAAGCAATAAAAACCATTTTGTTTGGTGCAAAAAACACCTTGAAATCGAAAAGTGTTGATGCTAGAATATGGTGTGTTTTTTTTTTTTTTTTTTTTTTTTTTTTTGCCAGGGTACATTTTCAACACTTTTTAGTAATGACGTTAAAAACAAAATATCACGACTCTGAAAAACTTTAAATTTCCAATGATTTTCAAGCATGACATTAATAATCAAAAAACACATCTTTGAAAACCCTTAAAATTCCAACGATTTTTAAGCATGACATTAAATTTAAAATATCACTTCTTTGAAAAACTTTAAAATTCCAACAAATTTCAAGCATGGTGCTAAGAAAAAATAATTTTAATTGTTTTCAACCATAACATTAAAGATAAAATATCACGACTTAGAAAAACATTAAAAATCTTGACAATTTTCAACCATGGAATTAAAATCAAAGATTATGACTACAAAAAAATCTTAAATTTTCAAAATATTTTAAGCATGACATTATGGAATAAATTTATGACTAAAAAACTCTAAAAATGAACACCTGAATGAAAGAGTTAATATAGCAAGAGTAGTTTTCTTTAATGCTAAATGTATAGCGATTTTGAAATCTTAGCCTAACACAACTTTAAAAAAATAAAAAAAATCAACTATCAAATTGACACATAGTGTAGGTGAGCTCAACGCATTGTAATGAAAACTTAAAGACCGACCATGAAATTAACACATTGTAGGGTAGACTCAATTCATTATAACGAAAAATTTAAAATCAACCATCAAATTGTACATAATGGGATCGGGTTGCTAGACAAGCATCAACACATACCCTACAAATATATATATCTGTGTGTGTGTGAAAGATACATAAGAAAAAAAAATTCAAATGTTGAAAAAATAATAATAATAACAAGTAAAAAAAAAAAAACATGACAAAAAAATCAAATGTAAAAAATATATAGTAATGACATAGAAGAAAAAAAAAAAAAAAAATTCCCCTATGACCCCAAGGCCCATCTGGCCAGGGATGGCAAGGGGGCGATTCATGACAAAAAATAAATTAAATTTCATAAAATATATAAAAAAAAAAAAAAAAAACATAAAAATGTAAAAAAAAAAAAAAAATCAAAATTAACTGGTAAAAATGAAAAATTTAAATAAATAAATAAAACAAAATATTTAAAAACAATATAAAAAATTAACAATATATATATATATATATGAAAAAGACCATTTTTTAAGTTATTAAAAAAGAAATTAAAATATTTAAATTAAAAATGTTTTAAATTTTTTTCTTTAAATTATAAGAAAATTTAAAATAAAAAAAATATTTAAATTGAAAAATTATAAAAAAACATTATAAAAATTAAAAATAAAAAATAAAAAAAATAAAAGCTTAAATTAAAATTTAAAAATATAAATAAAAAACATTTAAAAAAAATAGAAAATGAAAACAATATTAAAAAAAAAAAAAATTAAAATTAAAAAACAATAAATATAAAAACAGTTTAAAAATAAAAAATAAATTAAAAAAAACAATTAAAAAAATAAATAATAAACAAAAAAACAATTAAAAAAAAAAGAAAAAATGGAAAAATTAAAACAATTTTAAATTGAATACCCCATCCCCCTCTCCTCCCCTCCCTCACCCACCTTTGTTTTTTTTTTTTTCCAATTGTTTTTTCATTATCAATTTTTCTAATTGTTTTTTAGTTTTATTTTTTTAATTGTTTATTTTTATCTTCTTTTTTTTTTAATTTAAATTTTAAAATATATTTTTTTAATAAAAAAACTTAGAAGTTTATTAATTTAAATATTTTTAATTTTTTTTTTAAATAATTTTTTTTTATGTTATTTCTTTAATTCTTAAATTTTTCTTTTCTTTTATTTTATTTTACTTTTATTTTATTTTTATTTATTTATTTTTTTCTTAATTTTTTTTTGGTAGTTATTTTAAGTTTTTTCTTTGTAATGAGTTTTTTTTAACTTAAAAAAAATGCTTTTAGATTTTTTTGTGTGGATCAATTTGTTTTTCCTTAAATTATATATATTTTTTGAAAAAAAAAACCATTTCTTATTCTTTTTTTATATTTTAATTATTTATTTTTTGTTTTTTCATTACTATTTTATTCAATTTTTTTTTAATTTTTGCGAGTTAATTTTGGGTTTTTTTTTTACATTTTTATATGTTTTTTTTTTTTTTTTCCTTTTTTATATATTTTTTGTATTTGATTTTTTTTGTCATGCTTTTTTATTTTTATGTTTTTTATTTTTGTTATATATATATATATATATATATATATATATATATATATATATGCTTTATTACTAACATGTTTTTATTATTTTTATTTTTGTCGTCCTCTATGTTTTATTTTTATGTTTTAAGTTCTCTTTTTACATTTTTATAGGTTTTTTCTTTTTTCTTTTTTTATAAATTTTTTTGTATTTGATTTTTTTTGGCATGTTTTTATTATTATTTTTTTTATGTTTTATTACTAACATAAAAATCACCAACATTTAAAAAATATTATCCACAGTTAATTCATTAGAAAACTTAAAGTTTAAAAACTAAGTCCTCTCAACAAAAAGGGTTGATGCTCATCAGCACTTTTCAAAATCAAGATGAAAGTCACTAACAAAAAAAAATGTTCACACTTAATACATAAAAAAATTTGAAGTGTCAAAAATAAGCGATCTAAAAAATGTATTTATGCTGCATCAACACTTTTCGAAATCAATATGAAAATCACTAACATTTTAAAAAATGTGTTGATGTTGTATCAACACTTTTCAAAATCAGCATGAAAATCACTAACATCAAAAAAAATGTTCGTACTTGATACATAAGAAAATTTAAAGTGCCAAAAATGTGCTAAAAAAAAGTGTATTCTGCCATCACAACTTTTCAAAATCAGGTGATTTTTTGCTACCTCAGAAATATGGGTACCAGTTCACTTTCTTGTTTGATCGGTAACTATGTTCAAATTGGATGTAGAAGATTGTGTTGCTTTTAGAAAAAAAGTAGAGAAGGTGCAAAGTCGAGACATCGTTGAATTGTGACATAGAATATTGGGCCACTTGCACCATGGAGCTTTGAAGATAATGCAATGAAATTCTACAGGACTTCCTAAGGGTGAACTAGAGCAGAGAGATACAAGAAAAGGGTGCACATTGGGGAAGTACATTGAATCCACCTTTCATTATAAGGACAATGGAGTGCAAGAAATCCTTAAAAGAGTTCACTCAGATGTGTGTGGATTGTTCTCGCCAGCCTCCACGTCTAAGCACATATATTATGTAATATTTGTAGATGATTTCTCTCGTAAGTGTTGGATTTTATTCATGCAAAAGAAAGATCAAACATTCTCTAAATTTTATGAATTTAAAGCACTTTTTGAGAAAGACATTGGAAGGAAAGTGAAGGCTCTTAGGAGCGATAATGGTGGATAATATGTGTCGAATGAATTCAAGAACTTATGTGCATCAGAAGGAATTTGATGGGAGTTAATAACACCCCATAAGCCACAACAGAATGGGGTTTGCTGAAAGGAAGAACAAAGTATTGAGGGAGCTTCACAGGAAATGTTACATGATCAGGGCCTACCGTTGCACTTGTGGGTTGAAGCGTGCAACACAACTCTATGAGCATAACAAAAGTCTTGATCAGATTCTTAGGATGAGCACACGAGAAGAAGGTTTTTCAAGTAAGAAACCAGATGTGGCACACTTCAATATATTTGGTTCATCATTTTACTGTCATGTTACCAAAGATGTAAGGAAAAATCTAGAACTAACAACTGAGTTAGGCATATTTTTGTTATACACCTCACAATTATCAGGTGTACCTTCCATCTCGAAGGATGATAGTGGTTTATAGAGATATTAAGTTCGATGAAGAGAAGGCCATGAGATGTTCCCTTGAGAGGGAGCTTCAATTACATGCATATGTGGAGATTTTAGCTCCAAAGGAAGAACCTAAGGATGATCTAGAGAAACCACATGTAGAAGAGTAGAGAGTGGAAGCACCCACTCGTGCAGATAATTCTAGAGATGGAAGGAAGCACACTAGAGAGGCTGACATATTGATGCATCATGCTAGAGATAATGTGGGAGAATCCACAACACAATGTAGGTAGAGCAGGTCACCATATTGGTACACTAGCTACATGGCCCTCATGAGCAAGAGTGTAGAGATTGAGCCATCCTCATTCGATGAAGCAGTGCAACAACTAGTATGGCTTGATGCCATGGTAGAGAAGTATGACTCCATTACCAGAAACAATGTTTGGGAAGTGGTCCCATGACCAGTAGACAAGTCAGTGGTGAGTTCCAAATGGATTTACACGGTAAAGAAAGTAGTAGATGGGAGTGTGGAGAAACACAAGGCTAGATTTTTGGCTAGATGGTTCTCTCAGGTGGAGGGAATTTATTACAAGGATACCTTTGCTCTAGTAGAAAGGTACTCTTCAATCAAATATATTCTAACACTTTTAGTGCATATGGGATGGAAGATACATCAGATGGATGTGAAGACAACATTCCTCAACGAATTGATTGAGGAACAGGTGTATATTGATGAGCTTCCAGAAGGATTTGAGACCTTCAACAGAGAGTCACATGTGTGCAAACTCAAGTGAGTGTTGTATGGATTGAAACAAGTAACCTGTGCTTGGTAAACCAGGATTGAGAGTTATTTCACCAGGTTGGGCTTCACCAAAATTGAAGCAAATGCAAAGCTTTGTCATATTGTGGTTGAAGGTAAATTGTTGATTATAGTATTATATGTTGATGATTTAATTTTAACGAGTGACGAGAAGATGGTAAAATCTTGTAAAGAGGATCTTGCAAGAGAATTTGAGATGAAGGACCTGGGGCTCATTCATTATTTCCTCAGTATGGAAGTATGGCAAGGAGATGGGGAAATGTTTGTCTCTCAAGGAAAGTATGCCAACAAGATATTAAAGAAGTTCCACATGGAGAGAAGCAAACCCATGGAGACTCCTCTAGCAGGAAATTGGAGGAAGGAAGATGCTACTTCAGGTGAAGTAGTAGAGGCTACTATTTATAGGAAGTTTGTGGGTTCACTTATGTATTTGGTGAACACATGACTAGACATATGTTTTGTAGTTAACCAATTTATTCAAGAAATGGTTAAGCCAAACGAACTCTATTGGAAGACAACTAAAAATGTGTTGAGATACCTCAGAGGCACCACTCGGTTTGGTATTTGGTACAGATAGACAAAGGGAATGAAGCCAAGGCTTCACAGCTGCATATTGGACAGAGAGTCCATCCGACAGGAAGAGCATATCAGGGGGAATATCCAGTATTGCCTTAGCATTGGTTTCTTGGTATAGCAGGAAACAAAGATCAGTTGCACCCATTTGAACAGAAGCAGAGTAAATGACTGCTAGTCAACCAACTTGTGAGGCTATCTAGATGAGGAACATCCTTGTTTGGTTATTTGGTTAGCAGATGGATCCTACAATGATTCATTGTGACAATAAGAGTTGTATCAAACTATTTGAGAATCTAGTTTTTCATGATCATTCCAAGCATGTCGACATCTCATATCACCATCTACGAGATTGTGTGCAGAGGAGAATCATGTTGTTGGAGTACATTCGTAAAGAGTAAGAAGGTGCATACATCTTGACTAAGGCACTGTCAAGAGGAAAACTCGAGTTCCATAGAGGTAGGATTGGGGTATCTGATAATCCCTATCAAAATGAGAGGGAGTGTTGAAAATGCAACAAAAAAATCCTAACTTAATTTTGTCCTTGAATTAAATTAGGAAGAAATTTGTAATTCCACATCACAAGACAACTTGTACGAGTTAATAAGCCCCACAGGGGTAGGCGAGTTGGTAATCACAATGCGGTGAAGTTCGTTAAAAAGGCGGGCTCCGTACTAAAGGTCAAGAGTTCAAATCCCCTGGACTAACACTGGAGCTGTATAGAGGGGCGGGCGCAGCTCCCAGTCGTTATAGAAGTAGCGGTCAGAATCAACCCCATGTAACGCGAGTCGTGAGGCTGCCTCTGTTGCCGATTCCACTATAATAAAATAAATAAATAAATAAAACTTGTACGAGTTAATTAATTTAAATTGACTTAGTTGGCTCAATTAATTTGAGTTGAGGGTCTAACTAGAGTCATGTAGAGTGTCTCCTACATTATAAGAGCCCTGGTTGAGTTTATTTTGAGTTGTAATTAATTAATTCAGTTTCATTGAGTTAAAGTTAGTTAAACTGGTTCCAACTGATGGAGGAACTAGTAGGATGTCAAACAGTGGGGTGTTGCTTCACGTTTTCAATGATTTGACCGATGATTCACTCATAAATAACTCATGCATGTCATATCTTTGAGTTACCCAATTGAGATTGGAGTTCAGGGACAATGTATTATCAGTTGTACAATCATTCAAATTGCACAGGTGGTACATTCAGTTAGAGGAAGGACTATGAGGATTACACAATTCCAATTGAGTAATTTCCTTAACTTATAGGGGATAATTCCCAAGGAAATAACGCAAGGAAATAGGGACTTGGGAAAGCCAAAATTTTGTGAAGTATTGGCCTGAGCTTGTTTAGAAAGCAATGAAATAGATAGAGATAGTGCAGAGATTGTTGGGGCTTGAGAAAATTATTGTAATCTTCTCATATTTACTAACTAATTCAATATACAGATAGCAGGGGCTTTTAGTTGTGGATTTCTCTAGGAAATCATTGTATAATGTGTTGATTGAATTCTTTCTCTTGTATGTTTCATTATTTTTCTATTGTTTAATTTTTTTTGCTGATGAGTAGAGTAGATTCAAGTCTATTGTTTTAGTAAAATACAATTAGCACTTTGAATCTACAAGGAATTTCTACACGTCGGTCTCATTATCCCAAAACTCTCTCAACTGTTATTCCTCACACCTAAGGGATTGTACCCCTAGGACACATGGGATGGTGGTACTTACCTTAATCCACCCTCACTTATGGTTAGTTACAATGCCACATCATCTCGTGACCCTAGTGCGCTATCACCGATGTTTCCCATGCTTTCTCCCCTTTATGCCTCTAATGTGGGGACCACTAGGACACATTGTCCTGATTCCAACACCTCGGTGCTCCTATAATATGCACTATTTGATATTATGGGGGAGAACCACCAATTTTATGTGGATCACTGGGCCATAAACCCACATGACCCCTGCTTCAAATTGGCCCACTTTGTGGTAGTGCCACAACATCCTGACCCTTCCTTATTATTCTTTGAAATAAACATATGAGATATGGCCTCAGGGATAGTTTGTCATTTGGGCTCTACCTCGTCCAACGAGAATGATCCCCACCTATGAGTTATGAGCCTATCTTACATATTTCCTATTCGTCCCTATTGTTCTTTTTCAATGCAAAAACAAACTCCCGGGATGTGGCCTCTAGGCCACGTCACCACTCCATTGCCCAATCACGATAAGGTATAATTAGGGAATCCAATCTAGAGCTTCCATGACTAGGTATTTCACTAGAACCATTGCATAAGTTTATGCAATTAAACTATGAGTTGAGCCCCCACCCAACTTCGTCACAACGCATCTCTATGCATAGCTTCGTCATTCGAGCATGGATTCATATATGGTTTGGTTTCATAGGTTCTACCATCGTCTATATCTATACTAACATTTTTCCATGGCTAGCATGGCTGTCGGGTGGTATAAATGCAATATTTATACTAACATTTAATTTGTCAATCTGGGTAAGTAAACTTAGAGGCGTAGTGCAATATATGCCTGAATACAACCTCAAGGATCTATTAAATAAAAACCAAGCTCTTGCAAGAAATTCAAAAGGAGAATCATTCAGGAAAAATAAACAAGTCTCTTCAAAGAAAGGTAAACACACTCCAGGAATCTACTTTTGGCTCCTCTTTTGGGTTGAGTTGACTCTTGCGGTAAGTCTTCCTCAGTTGTCCAGGGGACAAAGGAATGTAGGCCCGTTCAAAGGAATGCAACTCAAGAAATAAAGAATGAAAAACCTCTTGAAAATTACTGCTATGTTGCAAGCATGAAACTAGAAATCACACGACAACTTCATTCCAACTAATCTAAGGAAAGAATCAAGATAATAATGCACTGCTTCTCTTAAAGACAATTCAGTACTTTAGTTGTAAGAGAAATATGCAATAAGAACCAATATATAATTTGTGTTGTTTACCCTGATCTTATTAAATACTTCCTTATAATATATGCAGCATTTAATTATAATGAAGAATTCTGTGAGCGTTTTGTCAACAAGATTCACAATCTTTCCTTATGTTGATCCTGGCATTTGCTTGCAAAAGTGCAGGAATAAATGTTTTTCTGCAAAAGTGCAGGAATCCATCTCATATAATATTCAAAGGCAATCATGAATACATGTTAAGTTAAGTTAACCAGAATTCTTGCTCAGCAATTATTTCACCATTGTGTTCTGGAAATAAACTTTGTTATGCTGCAATGAGATCAAGGTAAATCTCTCTAAGAATAAATAAGAGACGGAGTTAAAACATTCACCATTTACTTTAGTTCAGCCTTTATGAAAATACATCCAAAAGCATTGATATTAAACTTAAATAACCAGAGCAGTAAAGTAAAGATTTTGGAATGAAAATGAAATTAAATGTGTAAAAGAAGAGCTATGAAATGAAATTGAAAAATTATCTAAGATCACACTCACACCAAGCAAACTAAAATGCAACAAAAGAAAGTTAAGAGGTATGGGGCAATGGACTGGCTGGTGGCGCCAACCATCCAGCTCGTTTCCCTTGCAGTGATTAAGTCACAATATTTAGAACAGTATGGAGAAACAAAATTACTCAGAAGTGATTGCTAAATAAACTCATTTCAGATTAGAAACCAGAATTCAAAATTTAATGCCAAAGAAATTCATTTCAGAAGCCTTGTTGCAAATTCATAAAACAATGTTGCGTTGGTTCTAGTGGTCTCCTCGAGGGATCATCCCACTAGTGCGCAACTCCTCCCTTCCTGCACAGCAAGATCGATTCCCTCCTCCTGCAAACAAATATGATTTACATAATACAATCTACCATATCCAAAAACCAGCCTTCACACCTAGGTGACTCTTTCCTTTTATAATGTTCTTTCATGATAATTTTGGCTCTATTCCTTAGAAAACATCATGGAGATTGAATCCCAACTGATATTCATCAATATAATATTAGTACAACCATTTACCCATTGATGGAATGGACATCTAGCACGAGTTTCCCAAATCTGGCCATTTTATACAATTATGGAAAAAATCGGTTTTTTTAACAAAATGTCTCCAAAGAACTATGTGTATCTCCTTAACTATTATGAATTTCAAAAAAAATGTCTGGAGAAAATATAGCTTGTTATATTTTCAACAATAACCTCTCTCATAATTTTCTGGTTCAGATCCATTTCCTTGGCAATCATGCCTGAAAATGACTGTTTGAAATCTGAGATGCTAAGATTTTGGAAAAACAGAGTATTTTTAGAAAACTGCCTCAAAGACCGTTATTCAAATTTTATACCATTACGAATTTTATAAATTAGTTTTAGGCTTTTTCAATTTGCTATACTGGGACCAAAACCCATGTTCTATAATTTTTCCATTCGCCTTCACCTGCACGGAAAACGAGGTGAAAGTTGGAAGTTTGGAAACTACTGCAAATTTGGGGCCAAGGCATTAATTATTGCCTAAAAATAAATTTGTACAACCTGGGTGTATCTTAGCTTATGTGGAAGTGTTCAAACAATATTTTGAACAAAAACCCCTTTCATATTTCCCTAGAGATGTGTCAATGTATGAAATCCCCAAATTAGGGCACGCATGTTGGTGGAGGCATGTTGGTGCAGGCAAAGCTAGTGCAGGCACAATTGGTATAGGAACTTCGACTATAGGAATGTTAGCACCTGCCACAAAAGAGTCTAATATTAATGACATTTTCATATTAAATTAACAAAACAAGAAAAGTTCATAGATCAACAACTGTCAACTCTAAATGCCTCTAAATAATAACTTAATAATGCACAAAATGAATAATAATGATTATAAGCACTTAGTACATGCATAAAATTATTCAATTAAATCATGAAAATTTGGACAAAATGGAGGCTCAACACTCCCCCATGTTGACCTTCTTGCATGTCCTCATGCAAGCCAAACCATAAGATTATAAAATCATGGAAGAAGGCAGGGGGAATGTTTAGAGATCTTACTATGCTTCTCGATAAAAGTGTCAGCAAAAATCTCCACAAGGAAATATTAAGATATCATGGTATGTCATCATTTAAAGAATTCATCAAGTCTACAACATCACTATTATAGTGCCAACTAAAACCATGTTACAGTGCTTATGAAAGTATCGAGTGCAGGAATGATAAAATTGCAACAATATCAAGTACAGGAAAGCAATGCTTTGTACCATACATTATGGAAAAAGAGTACTGCACCTTTATGATAGACATCACATACCTGCTATCCTGTTTCAAATGAACTCCTTGCTTGTCATAGATTTCAGAGCTCTTATTTCTGTCCAGAGTCTTATTAACAATCATGATAAAAAACAAATCTTTGTTGAAAAGGCGCAATTTCAAGAAAATTACCATAAGATTCCTACACCTAATACAACAATCATGTACCTAGGTCACATAGTGATTATTTAGAGGCAACCAAAATCAATAGACATTGTTTTCCATCAACACCTGGTGAGTAATCATCGCTGAGTAATTCATCACTCTAAATACCATAAAAATTGAGTGAGTTATGATACCAGAAAAGGGAGATAAAAATACAACAAAATGACACCTTCCTAGACCAATCAGAAAATTGAACACTCTAAATTTGTTGTCATGCAGATGTGAAAGTAAATTTCTCCTTAATCTAATACAAAGAATTACCTTCACTAAGGGTACCACATCATTAAAGATTCCTAATTTTTGAAAGATAGAACTCAAAGAATCATGCTCAAATCATCTTAAAACCATTATCCAAGAAATAAAATGATGAGTTTTAGGGAAAGAGAAAGATAACCGAGTAAGTCATAGTATGCAATTAACTTTAGTACCATAGGCATGGCCCTGCTGCCTGCAGGTGTCTATAACCTTGGCAGGGATGTCTTTTAACCCAACGAAATGTCTGTGTCCCACTTACTAGATATAGATTCAAAGTTAGCTTATTTAATTTTAAAAATTATATGAAGGCCATTGTGTTGGCTTGGTAACTAGCTAATGGCAATTCCACTCACAAGAAGTAACATGGATGAACAAGTTGGCTCGTGACAAAACCTCCTGTCTTCCATCTTTTCGGCTGAAAGCCATTTCTCTGGCTTGGTGACCAGCATAATAATGTCATGCATGTTGGATCTCATGATCGTGGTAAGTAGTTTCATCAAGAGACCTCCTATCCTCCCCTAAATCTTTTGAAAACTCTGATTGTAATTAACCTTGAAAGTTACTTAATAAGTGGGGAGGCAGATCTACTCCTTAAGACTACAGGATGGCGTGAAAAGTTATTTTAATGACTAATCATTACTGGCTAGTTCCTCTACCCTAAAGACTTATTCAAAATATCCCAAATACTGACTCAAAGATTCTTTAAGCTAATAATGCTAGTGTTCTCATGAATAGCTTATTATGATCTTTACAAGAGTGGTCCACCATAGGGTGCTCTCCAATAGTACCTTCTCAGGGAAACTGAAAATATATATCTCACATGACAACTTCATTATACTGGTTAATCATGGTTACTTCTGAAAATTCATGAGGTATTAGAGTGAATCATACTCAACAAGATTTTCCATAGATGTGTGTGTTAAAAACTGATGTGGATTAAAAGCAATTTCAGTGGCTATGCTTTGAAAGTCAAAACCCCAATTGCATTGTTGTAACAACTTTATTCATGGCATTTCTTTATTCTTCTACCCTACTCTACCCTAAGAAGCGAAAGACTCCCTTTTAAGTATAGGAGGACTTCCAATGCAACGAAGTGTGCAACAAGAGGATAATCATATTCATGTTCAAATTTAGAAAGTATATGCGAGAAAATACCAGAACATGAGGTACCAACTGCATCAACTAATGTGATGTTAAAAATTCCCAAATGATAAAGGACGAGTGGATACTAACAGTAATTTGAAACCAAGATTTTATGGGATCCATATACTCTTGGTCATTTGATTCATGGGCAACATTTGGTGCATCATGCAAATCCTCCAATTTTCTTTGTTCATCCTCTAAAGTGCAGGTTGGATCAGGTTACTGTTCTTCAATTTCTGCTTCTGATGGCTTCTCCTCATCAAGTATGATCCATAACTTCTTAGTCTCCTTAGGGAGATCTTATGGTTATTCATGATTTTCTTCTTCCAGAGGAGTAGACCGATTTCTAATTGATGCCAAGATGTGTTCTTTATGTGAAGTAGAGACCCCAGCTTCTGCCAGAATTTGAGATATTTCTTGGAATGGCATCACACTTCCTGGCATTTTCCTGCTAGCTGGAAAGGCCTATCAACACCTGGATTGAGAGCGGGGGGTTCCTTTAGCACCTGAAAAACTCAAAATATCAATTGTAGTAAAAAGAACAAACCAAGATTGTAAACTAAGGAAATCACACTTGCGGAAATTAAATAACCTTTATTGCAAAAAAAGTAACACACTTTGTAGTAAAAGAAAAATTACTCATAAAAAAAATTACAGTAAAAGAAGAAAATCAGGCATCACACTTTGCAGTAAAGGAAATCACTCATTTGTAGAAAGGAAGAATCTCGTTAATCTAGAAATTCAATTGCGAAGGAAAGGGAAAAGCATGACAAATCTTTGATTCCTTATCCTACAATGCCTCCCCGACAACGACGCTAAATGTCGAGCAGTGTAAATGCAAGATTTACACTAACATTTAATTTGTCAATCCTGGTAAGTAAACTTAGAGGCATAGCACAATATATGCCAAAATACGACCTCAGGGATCTATTAAATAAAAACCAAGCTCTTGCAAGAAACTCAAAAGGAGCATCATTCAGGAAAAATAAACAAGACTCCTCAAAGCAAAGTAAACACACTCCGGGAATCTACTTCTAGCTCCTCTTCTGGGTTGAGTTGACTCCTACAGTAAGTCTTCCTCAGTTTCTAGTGGACAAAGGGATGTAGGCCCATTCAAAAGAATGTGATTCAAGAAATAAAGAATGCAAAACCTCTTTAAAATTACTACTATGTTGCAAGCATGAAACTAGAAATCACACGACAACTTCATTCCAACTAATCTAAGGAAAGAATCAAGATAATAATGCAATGCTTCTCTTAAAGACAATTCAGTACTTTAGTTGTAAGAGAAATATGCAATAAGAACTAATATATAATTTGTATTGTTTACCCTGATCTTATTAAATACTTCCTTATAATATATGCAACATTTAATTATAATGAAGAATTTTGTGAGCGTTTTGTCAACTAGATTCACAATCTTTCCTTATGTTGATCCTAGCATTTTCTTGCAAAAGTGCAGGAATCTGTCTCATATAATATTCAAAGGCAATCATGAATACATGTTAAGTTAAGTTAACTAGAATTCTTGCTCAACAATTATTTCACCATTGCGTTCTAGAAATAAACTTTGTTATGCTGCAATGATATCAGGGTAAATCTTTGTGAGAATAAATAAGAGACACAGTTAAAAAATTCACCGTTTACTTTAGTTTAACCTTTATGAAAATACATCCAAAAGCATTGATATTAAACTTAAATAACCAGAACAGTAAAATAAATCTTTTGGAATGAAATTGAAAATTAAATGAATGAAAGAAGAGCTATGAAATGAAATTACGAAATTATCTAAGATCGCACTCACACCAAGCAAACTAAAATGCAGCAAAAGAAAGTTAAGAGGTTTGGGGTAACAGACTAGCTGGTGGGCCCAACCATCCAGCTCGTTGCCCTTGCAGTGATTAAGTCACAATCTTTAGAAAAGTATGGAGAAAAAAAATTACTCAGAAGTGATTTCCAAATAACCTCATTTCAGATTAGAAACTAGAATTCTGAATTTAATGCCAAAGAAATTCATTTCAGAAATCTTGTTACAAATTCATAAAACAATGTTGCACTGGTCCTAGTGGTCCCCTCAAGGGATCATCCCACTAGTGCACAACTCCTCCCTTCCTGCACAACAAGATTGATTCCCTCCTCCTACAAACAAATATGATTTACATAATACAATCTGCCATATCCAAAAACCCAACCTTCACACCTACATGACTCCTTCCTTTTATAATGTTCTTTCATGATAATTTTGGCTCTATTCCTTAGCAAACATCATGGGAATTGAATCCCAACTGATATTCATCAATAGAATATTTGTACAACCATTTACCCATTCAAGGAATGAACATCTGGCACGAATTTCCTAAATCTAACCGTTTTACACAATTCTGGAAAAATCATTTTTTTTAACAAAATGTCTCCAAAGAACTCTGTGTATCTCCTTAACCATTACGAATTTTGGAAAACTGTTTGGAGTAAATATAACTTGTTATATTTGCAACAATAACCTCTCTCATAATTTTCTGGTTCAAGCCTCGTAAATCATGCCCTAAAATCACTGTTTGAAATCTGAGATGCTAAGATTCTGGAAAAACAGTCTATTTTTAGAAAACTGCCTCAAAGACTATTATGTAACTTTTATAACATTACGAATTTTGGAAATTGGGTTGAGTCTTTGTCAATTTTATATACTGGGACCAAAACCCATGTTCTAGAATTTCTCCATTCACCTTCACCTGCACAGAAAATGAGGAGGAAGTTGGCAGTTTGGAATTGCTGCGAGTTTGGTGCTGAGGCATTAATTATTGCCTAAACATAAATCCATACGACTTGGGTGTATCTTAGCTTATGTGGAAGCATTCAAACAATATTTTGAACAAAAATCCCTTTCATATTTCCCTAGAGATGTGTCAATGTATGAAATGTTGGAAATAATACTGAGAGGGGGGGTGAATCAATATTATCAAATTCTTTTCAATATATCTTTCTTATTTATACTTTGAATAATTCTTCAAATATTGATCATTACTTTGTATGTCAGTGTCATAAAATAATGAGCAGGAACAAGAAAAGCAAATAGTCACACAAAATAACACCAGATATAAGGTGGAAACCCAATGTGGGTGAAAACCACCTGCTGCAATATGTCTCTATCTTCTTTTAATAAGAAACTCCTTTTACAATGATTTTGTACTGGTGCAGTCCTTTACCAGTACGTAGGCTACAACCTGCAGAGAGCTACAACCCTCTTAGCTCTTGTACTAGCCAAGATACTAGTACGTAGGTGCTGGCCTACTAAAGGCTACAACCTTCTCTTTCTTCCAGGGACCACGTTTCATAAATTTTCAGACTGGATCTATGAACATCAATCAATCATCAAGTATATCTGCATCAAACAATCTCCTTTTCCCAACTAGCACTGAATCAAGTAAACACTTCTCTGACAGTTGTACCCAGAACACAGTAACAGTAACCACACACCAAATTCTGAACCCAGAATACTACAGCAATAGACAGAGGCAGCTAGATCATAATTTAAAGATATACACTACTTCAACAACCTGAAACCTGCGTGCAGATCTATAAAGGATAATTCCTTCTTTCAAATATTCAGACACTAATTAACCCAGATTGTCATATTTATAGATCAAGCATGCGACTCATATAACAGATCAAAATCATGCAAAGATACTATTATTCAAGCATAAATATTATGACCCATCAAAAGAACTTATCCTTCTTTATGCGCTAAGGTTCCTCCTTCATTCAGATCCAGATCTGCACCAAAACCCAATCACAAATATTTCAGATCTAGCACTTATTAGATATTCAATTCATTCGATGATGCTTTGCCAAATGATCTCCTTCCTCTTTTATAGTCTTAGGCCTTCCACAATACCACGGTCCAAAACCATAGGATCAAAAAACTGTTGGACTAATACCATGAACCAACCATGAAAGTGCGTGAGATCAACACTTTTGGATGCAATACCACGGGCCAAAACCATAGGATCAAAAATTGTCGAACTAATACCATGAACCAACCATGAAAGTGCGTGAGATCAACACTTTTGGATGCAATACCATGGGCCAAAACCATAGGATAAAAAACTGTCGAACTAATACCATGAACCAACCATGAAAGTGCGTGAGATCAACACTTTTGGATGCAATACCACGGGCCAAAACCATAGGATCAAAAACTGTCGAACTAATACCATGAACCAACCATGAAAGTGCGTGAAATTTTTTCTTCATGAAAGGAAATTTTCTCTGCATGAAAGTGCGTGAACTTTTTCTCTACATGAAATAAACTTTTTTTCTGCATAAAAGTGCGTGAACTTTTCTCTCCATGAAATAAACTTTTCTCTGCATAAAAGTGCGTGAACGTTTCTCTACATGAAATAAACTTTTCTCTGCATAAAAGTGCGTGAACTTTTCTCTACATGAAATAAACTTTTCTTTACATAAAAGTGCGTGAACTTTTCTCTACATGAAATAAACTTTTCTCTGCATAAAAGTGCGTGAAATTTTCTCTACATGAAAGAAACTTTTATCTTCATGAAGGTGCGTGAACTTTGCTGCACTATAATTTATCATCTGAGATGAGTGGGTTGCCATTAAGTACAACATATGTATCATAATGCCAACAATCTCCCCCTTTGGACTTGATGGCAACAACAACCAATCATTCTCCCCCTTTGACATCAAGGGCAAAGGGTTATGCTCCCCCTGACTATAAACTAGATCTGCAAAGAAGAACCATAATCCATCAAACACCATAAATGACCATGAAAGAGATAGAGACGTATTGCAGCAATATTCAGACCAGCATCCATGATCTCCTTCTATACTTCCTCCATAATGCCAACAATGCATGATATGCTCCCCCTGAACCTGTGCCATTCGATCTTTGACCAATCCGCAACCCAGCACATTTACGCATATACTTCGGATGAACCTTGCGTACAACCAACAATCAGAAGAGATTCAACAACAAGATGATGCATCAACAACCCCCAGCTTTTGCCTGAGGTATTCAAAGGTCTCCCTAGGCAATGGTTTGGTGAGTATATCAGCAACCTGTTCCTTAGAAGGAACATACTCCAACTTGACCTTTTGTTCAAGCACTTGTTCCCAGAGAAAGTGATACTTGATTGGTATGTGCTTGGTTTTTGAGTGCATGACTGGGTTCTTTGAAATGTTGATTGCACTTGTATTATCACATAAGATGGAGATAGGTGGTGTACAAGTGATTTGAAAATCCTGCAGGGTCTGCATCATCCAAAGGAGTTGAGTGCAGCAAGATGCAGCAGCAACATATTTTGCTTCAGCTGTAGACAAGGCAATCGAGCTCTGTTTCTTGCTGAACCAAGATACTAATCTGGAACCCATAAAGAATGCACCACCACTTGTGCTCTTCCTGTCATCCACGCTTCTGGCCCAATCTGCATCAGTATAAGCATGAAGTGTGAGATCTGTATCTCTAGGATACCATAAGCCATAATTTTGAGTCCCTTGAAGATATTTGAAGATTCTCTTTACTACCTGAAGATGAGTTTCCTTTGGATTTGCCTGAAATCTTCCAACTATTCCCATTGCATGCATGATGTCTGGTCGGGTACCTGTCAAATAAAGTAGACTTCCAATCATAGATCTGTAGGTTGGTTGATGTACTGCTGTTGATTCATCATTTGCACTGAGGCTACATCCTGTGACCATGGGTGTACATACTGGTTTTGCATCTTCCATGCCATATTTCTTCAAAATTTGCTTGAGATACTTGGTTTGAGACAAGAAGATCCCTCCTTCCTTTTGTTGGATTTGCAGGCCAAGAAAATATGCCAATTCTCCAAGCAAGGACATTTCGAATTCTTTCTGCATCACCAAGGCAAAGCTTTGACTCATAGATTCATCATTGCTGCCAAAGATAATGTCATCTACATACACAACAAGTATTAGCAATTTGTCATTTTCAATTTTTATATAAAGATTGCTATCTGCCGATCCTTTTGAAAAACCTTGTTGATGAAGATATTTGTCTAAACGATAGTACCAAGCCCTTGGAGCTTGTTTAAGACCATAGAGAGCCTTTTTCAGTCTGCATACAAGATTTGGATCATTTCCAAGAATGAACCCATCTGGCTGCTCAATGTATACTTCTTCTTCTAAGTCTCTATTCAGAAAGGCTGATTTCACGTCCATTTGAAATACTTTGAACTTTTGAAAGCTTGAGAGAGCAACATTCGGATGGCCTCAAGTCTTGCAACAGGAGCAAAAGTCTCCTCAAAATCTATTCCTTCTTGCTGCGCATAACCTTTACAAACAAGTCTTGCCTTGTTTCTAATTACTTCACCATTTTCATTCAACTTATTTTTGAAGACCCATTTTGTCCCTATAACATTCTTATCCTTTGGTCTAGGAACCAACTCCCAAGTGTTGTTCTTTTCGATTTGCTCAAGTTATTCATCCATTGCTTTGACCCAACATTCATCTTTGCATGCCTCTTTTACATTTTGTGGTTCAGTGGAGGAGAGTAATGCCAAATAGCTTGAAGCTTCTGCAATTGTTCTTCTTGTTTGTACACCTGCTTCTTTCTGCCCCAAAATCTGAGATTCTGGATGATTCTTCTGAACGTACCAGGATGGAGTCTTTTCTTCAATCCTTATCTGTTCCTCTGGTGCTTCTTGAGGTTCTTCTTCTTCATCACTCTGTCTTTGAGGGTAGTCTTCATCTTCTTCGATATTTTCATGATTTACTTGCCTAGGAATGTATCCCTTTTCATCAACCACTACATCAATGCTGTCAACAATTCTTCCAAGTCTTTTATTGTAGCACTTATATGCTGTGCTGTGTGGAGAATAACCAAGAAGAATGCCTTCATCTGCTCTAGGTTCAAGTTTGCCAAGTTGCTCATCAGTATTCTTAATATAGTATTTGCTCCCAAATATTTTGAAGTGCTTTACCGAAGAAGTCTCACCATACCAGAGCTCATGAGGAGTTTGATTGCTGTTCACTTGGACATTTGTTTTGTTGAGAATAACAACCGCAGCATATGCGGATTCACCCCAGAAAGTTGCGGGAGTTCCAGAATCATCCAGCATAGCACGAGCCATTTGTTGGAATGTTCTGTTCATCCTTTCCACCACTCCATTTTGCTAAGGAGTTCTAGCTGTAGAGAATTCTCTTCTTATCCCATTTTCTTCACAGAAATCGAAAAAATCATTTGAGGTAAAATCCCCACCTCTATCAGACCTGAGACACTTAATTTTGTAACCTGATTCATTTTCAACCAAGGCTTTGAAGGATTTGAATTTCTCGAATGCTTCGTCTTTGTGCTTCACAAGTCCTAACCAAACAAACCTGGAGAAATCGTCAATGAATAATATCAAGTATTCTTCTCCTCGAGGTGTCCTTTTCCTAAATGGACCACATACATCTGTATGGACTAGCTCAAGAGGCATGCTAGCTGATCCTTCCTTCTCTGGAAAGTTAGTTCTGGTTTTCTTTCCAAACTGACATGATTTGCATATGGTGTTGTCTGGAATTTTGATATCTGGAAGACCACGAACAGCCTGATATTTGAATGCTTTCCTTATTTGTGAAAAGCTTAGATGCCCCAACCTCTGGTGCCATAACCAGTGTTCATCATCCTTGCTCAAATAGCATTGTTGTTGTCCTTCTTCAAATATGTATAGATTATTTGGAGTTCTTCTACCTTTGATCATTGTTTCACCTGTATCAAGATCACGAACACGACATCCGTTTGATCTAAATATCACCTTGGTTCCTTGATCACACATCTGGCTAACACTTAGAAGATTATGCTTCAATCCATCAACATACAAAACATTTCCAACTTTGACCTTTTCTTTTAACTGAGCAGTGCTTTTTCCTTTTATAGCTGCAGGTGTATCATTTCCAAATGAAACTTTCTTTCCCTTTTCTAAAGCAGAATATGATTCAAGTTTTTCTTTATCACCTGTCATATGTTTCGAACATCCACTGTCAATGTACCATAGATTTTCTTGTCCTTCTACATAAAATGCTATCCCACATCTTTCTGTTTGTGGTTCCTTTATTCTCCATGTTCTGGTGCTTGAGGCTTGTTCCTTTGTCTGCTGAAACTTGCTCCTGCATTTAGAATCTTCATGACCAAAGTTATTGCAAATAGAACATTCAACTTCATTTTCAAGAGCCGAAAAGTTGTTATAGGTCCTTTTTGTAATCCCGATCATACTTCTTTGTTTTTGAGCTTCTGTAGTCATGATTGTTTTATATGCAACACATTGAGTTGCTTTGTGACCAAAGTTATGGCAAGAGAAACATTGCCCATTGAAGAAACTTCTGCGATTATCAAATCTACTGGCCAAATGATTGTAATTTCTATTGTCATCCATTCTTGAAGCAAATTGAGAAGATTTTACCTGTGGCTGGTTGTAGCTTTTGTTCATCCTTAAGACAGATTGCCCCTAGTTTACCTGATAGTCTTTGTTCGTTCTTGATGTAATTCATCCCTGCTTTACCTGGTGATCTCCATTGTGCTTTTGCTCATTCCTTCTTGCTGCATCAAGATAACTCTTTGAGGTGGATGCATGAGATGTTTCTCCATTATACCCCAAACCTGTCTTGTTTAGCGGAGAACGCTGTACATTGATGATCTCATCCAGAGTTTCAGATCCTTTGACAAACTTAAGATTAATAGCCTTTGTTTTCTCAATTTCTTTTCTAAGGCCAACAATTTCACCTTCTAACTTTTCAAGATATTTTTCTTTTTCATCAATTTGAAATTGTAGAGTATCAATGATCATATTCTTTTCTTCTATACATGTCTAAGGTCTAGAAATCTCATCATAAAAACTATCCACATCTATAGCATCCATGTAATCATCATCTTCAAATGCCATTAAAAGTTTATAGTCATTACCTCGTTCATCTTCATCACTATTTGATAGACCATCACTGTCTTCATGAGTGTAGTAGCTTTTCTTATTTGCATTCTGTTTCTTGTTCCATCTAGCAGGTTCCTTTCCTTTGTCAATCTTATCCTTATGAGGACATTTGGCAGCATAATGACCTACTCTTCCACAAGCAAAACATTTAAAAGGTAGCTTACCTCTGAACCTTCCAGTACCCCGTTGAAGATTTCTGACAAAATTTGATTCTTCTTCTTCTTCTGGCATGTGACTTGATTCATAGTAGTCTCCTTTTCCTGAAGCCTTAAAAGCAGCTTCTCTCCTGTCTGATGGACCTCCTTTTCTCATTTCATAAGCAGTTAGAATTCCGTGTAGCTGAGACATAGTAAGAGTTCGTAGATTTTCCTTTTCTTCTATTGCAGATACTTTAGATTCAAACTTGGGGGACAATGATCTTAGGACTTTTTCAACCACAACAGCCTCTTTTATTTCTTCACCCAAGTTTTTCATACAATTAACAATCTCATCTACCCGAAGGAAATAGTTAGCCACACTTTCATCATTATACATTCTGAGATTCTCATACTGAATCCTGAGGGTTTGAAGTTTTGCACGTTTTACCTGTTCATCTCCTTCGTAGCTCAAAACAATCTTGTCCCATATTTCTTTTGCGGATTTATATTGCATAACCTTCACGAATTCAGATTGAGATAGACATCCTAGAAGAGTATTAACCGCCTTTGCATTTGTTTCACATTTCTTCTTCTCAGTTGAATCTGTAGGAGTAGCTGATGGAAAAGTATACCCTGTTTCTATAATGTCCCATACTTTTGTACCCAAAGATTGAAGATAGGCAATAACTCTTACCTTCCAATATACGAAGTTTGTCCCATCAAAAACCGGTGGCCTGATTGATGCTTCCCTCTCGTAGTTGCTCATGATGTTAGATCTTCCTTCAAGCGATCAAGCTTCTTCAAAAGGACCTGCTCTGATACGAATTGTTGGAAATAATACTGAGAGGGGGGGTGAATCAGTATTATCAAATTCTTTTCAATATATCTTTCTTATTTATACTTTGAATAATTCTTCAAATATTGATCATTACTTTGTATGTCAGTATCATAAAATAATGAGCAGGAACAAGAAAAGTAAATAGTCACACAAAAGAACACCAGATATAAGGTGGACACCCAATGTGGGTGAAAACCACCTGCTGCAATATGTCTCTATCTTCTTTTAATAAGAAACTCCTTTTACAATGATTTTGTACTGGTGCAGTCCTTTACCAGTACGCAGGCTACAACCCGCAGAGAGCTACAACCCTCTTAGCTCTTGTACTAGCCAAGATACTAGTACGTAGGTGCTAGCCTACTGAAGGCTACAACCTTCTCTTTCTTCAAGCATAAAGATTATGACCCATCAAAACAACTTATCCTTCTTTATGCGCTAAGGTTCCTCCTTCATTCAGATCTAGATCTGCACCAAAACCCAATCACAAATATTTCAGATCTAGCACTTATTAGATATTCAATTCATTCGATGATGCTTTGCCAAATGATCTCCTTCCTCTTTTATAGTCTTAGGCCTTCCACAATACCACGGTCCAAAACCATAGGATCAAAAAACTGTTGGACTAATACCATGAACCAACCATGAAAGTGCGTGAGATCAACACTTTTGGATGCAATACCACGGGCCAAAACCATAGGATCAAAAACTGTCGAACTAATACCATGAACCAACCATGAAAGTGCGTGAGATCAACACTTTTGGATGCAATACCACGGGCCAAAACCATAGGATCAAAAACTGTCGAACTAATACCATGAACCAACCATGAAAGTGTGTGAGATCAACACTTTTGGATGCAATACCACGGGCCAAAACCATAGGATCAAAAACTGTCGAACTAATACCATGAACCAACCATGAAATTGCGTGAAATTTTCTCTTCATGAAAGGAACTTTTCTCTACATGAAAGTGCGTGAAATTTTTCTCTACATGAAACAAACTTTTTTTCTGCATAAAAGTGCGTGAACTTTTCTCTCCATGAAATAAACTTTTCTCTGCATAAAAGTGCGTGAACTTTTCTCTACATGAAATAAACTTTTCTCTGCATAAAAGTGCGTGAACTTTTCTCTACATGAAATAAACTTTTCTCTACATAAAAGTGCGTGAACGTTTCTCTACATGAAATAAACTTTTCTATGCATAAAAGTGCGTGAACTTTTCTCTACATGAAATAAACTTTTCTCTGCATAAAAGTGCATGAACTTTTCTCTACATGAAAGAAACTTTTATCTTCATGAAGGTGCGTGAACTTTGCTGCACTATAATTTATCATCTGAGATGAGTGGGTTGCCATCAAGTACAACATATGTATCATAATGCCAACATGAAAGCCCCAAATTAGTGCAGAGATGTTGATGGAAGCATGTTGGTGCAGGCAGAGCTGGTGCAAGCAGAATTGGTATAGGAACTACTACTATAGGAATGTTAGTGCCTGCCACAAAAGAGCCTGATATTAATGACATTTTGATATTAAATTAACAAAACAAGAAGAGTTCATAGATCAACAACTATCAGCTCTAAATGTCTCTAAATAATAACTTAATAATGCGCAAAATGAATAATAATGATTATAGACATGTAGTACGGGCATAAAATTATTCAACTAAATCATGAAAATTTGGTCAAAATGGAGGCTCAACAATGGCTTACTAAGAACCCATTGGTGTTATCCCTCCCAATCTTATACTGGAATCAAGCTTCCCAAGTCCATGAGATTCATAATATGTTGAGGAGGCTATGAGGAGGTCAGTACTCCTCTAAGACCTGCACACCAAGGTACACCCTAAGGCTTTTAATTTATTAACCAGAAACACTATGGAACTTGTTGAAGACATCCAGGATATTTGGCCCTAAGAAGTGACCAGAGGCTTACTCCTTAAAGGACGTATCAATCCCTGGAACCCCATGGCTATCAGTAGCCATATCAATAAGAAGTTTCCACAACCTTACAACCCTGGGGTATGGCACAGGTGATGGTGCCCAGTATAAGTAGACTCATCAACAATGCTAATAGAGTAAGAATGTATGTTGCTCAAAATGCAAGGCTGGAGAATCCTATGATGTAGAGTGATGGGTTATTATTGAGTTAAGAGAGGAGGTAATCCTCGGCAACAACACATTGCCATATAAATCGTAGCATAGGCTTGTATCCAACATATGCACGCTAACCCTTTCATAATAGGTTTTATTCCAATGTAACCATTATACATGTAATGAAAGGAGTTCATGTGTTGTTTATTGTTATGATTTGGATTAGGCTCTTAAAGACAAATTCATTTCTCTTAACATTGCGCAACATATTAACCATTCATGCAAATATTAGGAACACATTATATGTCCATTACATTTATGCACCATTTCAATCCAAAATGCAACACATATGTTCATTACATTTATAAGCACCATTTTAATCCAGAAATACAAACACATGTTCACTATCATTTCAAACACATAAGAGCACTTATCTTGGAATGTTTTTGGGCAACTGAGTCTAGGACAAGGACTCTCCACCCAACCATATATAGTTGCAACCATTCTCACTTGCATCTATCACCCTTGAGACAGATTCTAGAGACTGAGGGGCTTGCTCAAAGGATTAAAACACCAATTTCCAACTAAAACAGGGGCTCCATAAGACCTCCTTACTCCACCAACCAACCATCAACAGTTAAACAATGCATAGGGAATCTAGAGGCCAATTTCCTCCACCCTCTAGCTACCCAATGGAAGCCAATCACAATACAGATGGAATCAAGAGGCCAATTTCCTCTACCCAAGAATATGAGGGAGTCCAACGAAGCAAGTCTTCACCCTTCAAGAAAAACACAGTGGTTCCACCCACTTTTTTTAATCCATAACTGTTATGAAACCAACTCAAGAAAAGATAGAAAAGATAGATCAAGGCCTTAGAATTCAGCCTCTTCGAGGGGGCAACCTCCTTTACATTACATAAATGAACAATTCTTGGATGATACAAATGACAAAACCTCCTTTCTATATATAGGAGTCTAAGGAGTCACAATATAATCCAGCCGACCTAACAATAATAATATAAAGCCACAAAAATAACAATAGAGGGATTCTATGGGGCACAGAAATAACAATATGGGGGTAATAGGGGCACAACAATATAAATAAGGGGTATAACTACAATAGTAATGGGGTAATCACTAGTATTATAGGGACCCAACATGCCCCTCTCCTTCAAAAAAGTGTTGTCCTCAACGCTTGAGTAGTTCTGGATACTTCTGCATAAAATTCTCATCCTCCCATGTGGAATCTTCAGCGGATAAGTTCTTCCACTTGATAAGATACTCTGAAATTGATCGATTTCGTAGCTGTCGAGTTCTTGTTTCTGTGACTGCTTCCGGTTCCAATATAATTTTTCCTTCCTCATCAAGTTCTGGCAATATTGTTTGAATTGGGAGCTTGTCACCTATAACCTTCTTTAAACATGAAACATGGAAAACTGGGTGCAATCGAGAAGCTGCAGGAAGCTCCAATTTGTATGCCATAGTACCAATCTTTTGCAACACCTTGTACGGACCATAATACTTTGGTGATAATTTATTATCCTTCTTAGCTTGCTTTAGGGACATTTCTTATATGGTTGTAGCCGTAGGAATACCCAATCACCTACATCAAAACTTCTTTCACTGCGATGTTGATCTGCCTGTTGTTTCATTCTATTTTGTGCCAACACGAGGTTATCCTTTAAGAGTTGGAGGACTTGTTGTTGATGTTCGATGTGATGTTCCACTGCCTGAACCTTAGAATTTTCTCTTAAATATGATGTGATGGATGGTGGTTGATACCCATAAAGTGCCATAAATGGGGTCATTTTTGTTGCTGTATGGAAGGAAGTGTTATACCACCATTCAGCCAGAGGCAACCATTTGACCCATTGTGTCTGTTTATCAGATACAAAGCAACGAAGATATCCTTCCAAACATTTGTTTACTATCTCAGTTTGCCCATCAGATTGAGGATGATAAGATGAGCTATGAGCTAACTGAGTACCAAGACAAGAAAATAATTCTGTCCAAAAATTTCCAGTGAAAATGGGATCTCTGTCACTTACAATAATCTTTGGGTTTCCATGTAGCTTTTGAACTGTTTCCATAAATGCAGTAGAAACTGTACTGGCTTTAAATGGATGTGATAATGCACAAAAGTGTGCATACTTGGTAAGTCTGTCAACTACCACCATGATGACACTCTTTCCCTCAGACTTGGGTAAACCTGTGATAAAATCCATTGAAACCTCCTCCCAACGTTGGCTTGGAATGGATAAAGGTTGTAATAGACCCGGTGTCTTAATTGTTTCAACTTTATTTTGCTGGCAAACCAAACATTCCGCCACAAACTTTTGAATATCTGATTTAAGGCCATCCCAAAAAAATTCCTTCTTAACCCTGTGGTAAGTTTTTAAAAATCCTGAGTGCCCTCCTAAGGGAGAAGTGTGCAATTCCATAAGAATCTTTTGTTTTAGCTGGGAATTCTTACAGAGGTATAAGCGATCTTTGTACCATAACGAATCATTTTGCCAGCTAAATGTATCAGAAGTACTGGAATCTTGTTGTAGCTTTCGAATAAGTGCCCACACTTCTTCGTCATTCTTCCATTCCTCCCTTGCTTCGTTTATCCAATCTGGTTGGATAATAGAAATGGCACACAACAATGCTTCCACATCCTCATCCTTTCTTGAGAGTGCATCTGCCACCACATTTTGCTTCCCTTTTTTGTAGATGATTTCAAAGTCATAACCCAACATCTTTGTGACCCACTTTTGTTGCTCTTCAGAGGATAATCTTTGTTCTAAAAAGTATTTAAGGCTATCATGATCCGTTTTTACCTTGAAGTGTCTTCCCATTAGGTAGGGTCGCCATTTCTTAAGTGCATGGAGTATTGCCAACATTTCCTTCTCATAAATAGCTTTGCTTAAAAACTTTCCCTTGATTGGACGACTTTCAAAAGCAATGGGTCTTTCATCTTGCATTAGAACAGCACCAATTCCATTTCCTGAAGCATCACATTCCACAATAAAGGTTTTTGTGAAGTCCGGTGTAGCTAAGACCGGTGCTTGGCACATTGCCTCTTTAAGATGTTCAAAGGCCTTTGTTGCTTCCGGAGTCCATGAAAATGAATCTTTCTTCAATAATGTTGTTAGAGGTGCTGCTATTCTCCCATAATTCTTAACAAACTTGCGATAATACCCTGTCAACCCAAGAAATCCTCGCAGATGCTTTATGGATGTGGGGATTTTCCATTCCTTAATGGCTTTAATTTTGCTAGGGTCTACCTTAACTCCTTCATGAGATACAATATGACCCAAATATTCCACCTCCTGGACTCCAAAGAAACATTTGGATCTTTTTGCATATAATTGTTTCTCCTCCAATAGTTGTAGCACCCTGTCAACATGTTCAACATGATCCTTCCAAGACTTGCTGTAGATTAGTATATCATCAAAAAATACTAACACAAATTTTCTAAGGAATGGTTTGAAAATTGAATTCATCAAACCTTGAAATGTTGAAGGTGCATTGGTAAGGCCAAAAGGCATGACCAAAAATTCATAATGACCCTCATGAGTTCTAAATGCCGTTTTCGGAATGTCTTCAATCTTCATTCTGATTTGATGATATCCCGAACGAAGATCCAACTTGGTGAAGTAAATTGATCCATGCAATTCATCCAGTAATTCATCAATAACAGGAATGGGGAACTTATCTTTAATAGTGAGCTTGTTGAGCTCCCTATAATCCGGACACATGCGCCATGATCCATCCTTCTTGTGCACCAATACTACTGGAGCTGAGAAAGAACTTTGACTCGGTTGAATTATACCAGCCTCTAGCATTTCTGCAACCATACGTTCAATTTCACTTTTTTGGACATAGGGATATCTGTACGGCCTGATGTTTGGAGGAACACTTCCTGGAATCAGATGAATAGCATGATCATGATCACGCATAGGTGGGAGACCTTTTGGAGTCTCAAATACCTTGGAATGATTGTCCAGGACTTTTTGGAGATCTGGAGAAATAGATGATTCCAATGTGGAAACATCTAGCGAACATAATTGTGCAATTACACCTCTTTGCTCCTTTTTTAGAAGCTTTGTCATGCCATTAGAGCTGATTATCTTTCCTGGTTTCCCTGCAATACCCCTTAATTCAACTTCCTTTCCTTCCGTAGAAAATTTGATGAAAAGTTCTTGAAAATTAAAAGCTATTGTACCCAAGGATTGTAGCCATTGGACTCCTAGTACAACATCAGCACCTCCCATTGGAATGGAAAGCATTGGGCTAGTCAATACATATTCTCCCATGGATAGCTTGATATTATGGCACTTTCCAGAGCAATTTATTGTTCCTCCATTTGCAATCATCACTTGACACTCTGGTGCTGGATATAGGAAGCAATTCAATTCTTTTGCTACCCTACAATGAATAAAATTGTGGGTGCTTCCTGAATCAATCAACACTATTACCTTTTTCTTCTTGATTTGTCCTTCTATCTTGATGGTTTGAGGAGTGGTAATTCCCGCCAATGCATTACAAGATATGGTCGGATTTATTTGTTCTTCATCTAGGCTTTGTTCCTGGAGTATATCTTCTTCTTTTGACCTTTCTTGCTCCTTTTCTTCTTCCTCTTCACAATCTATGTAGAATAATTTCTTCTCAGCACACTTATGACCTTTAGTGTATTTGCTATCACAACTGTAACAAAGCCCTTTTGCTCTTTTTTCTTCCAATTGTTGTGGTGTCAACCTTATAGGTTGTGGAAGACTAGGGGCAACAACACTTCCGTCTTTATAGTTGTGAGTGGTATGCTTCCTGGTTGCCATAATTTTGCTTTCCATTTTTCTTGCTAACCTGAATGCCTTCTCTAATGAATCAGGTTCCCAAAGGCGAACATCATGTTGGATATTATCCTTTAAAGACCCTATGAACACATCAATCCTATGCTCCTCTGGAATATCTTTTACCCTTATGTTCAATTTTTGGAACTCCTCAATGTGCTCCATTACTGAACCCTTTTGTTTGAGACTTATCAATTGGCTAAAAAAAGTGTTGCTTTTTGTATCTTCATAATGTGCTATCAATTCTTCCGTAAAAATTGCCCAAGTGATAAATTGTTTACGAGAGCAAAGCCATTGATACCATACAAACTGATTTGGTTCCAAATATACAGTTGCCATACGTACCTTTTGTGCGTTTTGCACATTATTGAGATCGAAGAATTGCTCCATCTGTAATATCCATGTGGCGGGATCCTTGCCATCAAACTTCCTCATATCGATTTTTGGAATATGGTGATTCTTCGATCCAACATTAGCGTCTATGGAATCATGATTAACATTTCTTTTGTTCTCATCATGAGTTTCCTTTACTACCTTTTCACCATTAGTGACCCTTTCTTGTAGCAACTTCTTCAATTCTTCCATGTCTGTCTTCAAATCTATCTTCAAATCTGCCATGTCTCTCTTCAAATCTGTCTTCGAATCATCCATCTTAGCTTCCATGCCCTTTATCTTAGATTCCACGCCACTTATCTTAGCTTCTGTTAGCTTTTGTGAGCGTGACATTTGTTGCACTTGTTTTTGTAATTTTGATATATCATGTAGCATTTCTTCCTCTTCTTCATGAGTCATGCTAGAGCTTTCAGGTTCCTTACTAGGTTTTTGCATTTTCTTTCCTCGGGGCATCAGTTATCGATAATAATGCTTTATTATTGCCTTTGAATTCCGTTAAACCAAGCTTACACAAAAATTTAAAAAACAACTACACACCTTTTTTTCACTTTATAGAAGCTTGATATTGAATCTGGTGTATCTCTGTAATTTCGGATCATCCAGTTCTGAAATTGCTATCTGTAGTAGCCCTCTGTGTCCTCTTTCTAATGCCACAAGTCTGAGCCAAATTGGATTCTCCAAGGAAGAGTTATGTGAAATCTCCCACAGTAACTTGCTTTTAAACTGGTTCAGTAGAGCGAACTTGTATGACATGCCACGAGTCACTGTTTCAACCTTTGAATCTGAAACACACATACAAGAAACTAAAGTCCGTCCTCTTTTTGTACCTTCTTACAAAATTTCAATCTGATCCCCAGAGAGAAAGTTATGATGATTTTCCCCAGGTCACCTGTTTTGAATGTAATTCAGGAGTCTGCAAAAATACCAACTTCCTCAGATCATATCTCCGCAAATATCGCGCGAAAAGCTCTGAAATTTGTACCCAAGGTTCAGCGCAATTTCTTCTCAAATGGGTTTTTTTTGCGACTTCTGAAACGTCACAGAAAAAAAGTTATAGCGAAAATGCCACGATGACCTGTTTGGAGCAGCGAAACCCTAGAATCCAAAGCTCTGATACCAAATGTTATGAAACCAGCTCAAGAAAAGATAGAAAAGATAGATCAAGGCCTTAGAATTCAGCCTCTTCGAGGGGGAAACCTCCTTTACATTACATAAATGAACAATTCTTGGATGATACAAATGACAAAACCTCCTTTCTATATATAGGAGTCTAAGGAGTCACAATATAATCCAGCCGACCTAACAATAATAATATAAAGCCACAAAAATAACAATAGAGAGATTCTATGGGGCACAGAAATAACAATATGGGGGTAATAGGGGCACAACAATATAAATAAGGGGTATAACTACAATAGTAATGGGGTAATCACTAGTATTATAGGGACCCAACAATAACCCACTGTAAAATCAAACAACAATAAAGGCTTTATAGGTCCTCCATCCAGGAATCCATGGAACAAACCTCCACCCCAACCATCGAGGGAATACAGAGAAAAACCATCTCCACCCTCTAGCTATACAGGGAATCGAGGGGCCATTGTTCCTTATTGGTAAAAGCACTAAGAGGGGGGGTGAATCAGTATTTAAAAATCACTTAAACTTTTCTTTTCTTACTCATATTTATGTACATGACTTTATTGAAAGAAGTAGGCATATGTACATGAATTTAATGCACACAACTAGCGTATATCTAGTTAACTTAGTTTTTAATCAATTCCATATTGAACCAGTATGCTACTACTTCATCAGCATTAGATATATAGTAGCCATGTGCAGTAAGAATAGAATAAAGCATCACAAATAAGCAACACATATGAACACCATGATTTTTAGGTGGAAACCAAATGTGGGAGAAAAACACCATTGTTTTCATCTTTGTCTTCTTTTTATTATTAAGAAAAAAGTTTTTAATCAATTCCATCTTGAACCAGTATGCTACTACTTCATCAGCATTAGATATATAGTAGCCATGTGCACTAAGAATAGAATAGAGCATCATAAATAAGCAACACATATGAACACCATGATTTTTAGGTGGAAACCAAATGTGGGAGAAAAACACCATTGTTGTCATCTTTGTCTTCTTTTTATTATTAAGAAAAACTTCTTACAATAATGTATTGACACAGACTTATACTAGCATGTAGGCACCTACTTTCAAAAGGCTACAACCTTCTCTCACTCTCTAGCACCCACTGGAAGGGAGCTCCAACCCCCTGATCTCGTTTACCGATGCCCACCAAGGGAGATTCAACCCCCTAATCTGATTTACCAGCTACTACTGGAAGGAAGCTTCGACTCCCTTACTGAAGGCTCCAACCCTTAGAAAAATTGTGGACCATATCTCGTAATTTTCATAGTGGATCCACCTGAACCAAAACATCAAAACCTATAGAACACTTTTCATAAAATTTTCAGACTGGACCCACTACCATCATTTAAGCCCAATACAAAATATCAAAACTAAAACTGATCACTACAAAAAATCATTCAATCATTGAACCAACTGAATCAATCACTGAACCAACTAAGACCCAAATCAATCAACTTGTTCTCAAACAACCAAAGCAGTTAGATCACTATAACTAGAATACCAATATTGAACCCAAACACTGCATCAACTCACTGAACCAACTAAAAAACCCTGATCAATAAAATCTCATAGTATATACACCACTTTACTTTAGCATATCCACATATATATATGCTTTCCATGAGGCATACCCACATACAGATCTCAAAACACGGAATGCTGAATCTGAATCACTGTTATTTTGGAACAAACACTGACTCAAACCCTAAACCACTAAATCGTTTTGAAATAGTCACAAAACCATCACAGATCTTCACTCACATATAGCTAGCAGCATCATCATTCTTTAATCAAACAATTCAACTTCAATCATCACAGTTAAACCCAAATCATCAAGTACGACTTCATTGACAGACAACAAAAACACAACAAGACTAATTAGACTAATCAAACATCTTATTTAGCAAAAGCCTAGCTTATATACGTGCTTTCCACAAAAATATTTCGCATATATACATGGTTTTTGGGAATCAAAGATGCGTATATATCTGAATAGATACACAACTTACCAGTATTAAACCCGCGTTTGTATGCGCCTTTCAGGTTATCAAACCCGCGTATAGATCTGCAATTTCTAACTTATATCTTTTCTTCACATAATATCTTCATAACACACCCATCTCTCGACATACATAACAAAACATGTGTCACACATAAATATTACATATCTAATCAATCCACTATCAATATAGTCATTTCAGATCTACTGGATATGATCCATCATCAAATTCCTAGGTGCATACTTAGTTTCAGATCAAACAAATCATTACCCATTTCATGCACACTTGCTTCAGATCTAGATATTTATTAAATATTCATCATTTGCACACCCTAGTCCTTTGATCTTCATCTCCTTATATAGCTTCACCCTTATCCAATACCATAAGCCAAAACCAAACTAATGTCAATGGTATTCTTTTGATGGGATCAAATATCTATTGTTGGGCTCAATGCTATGGGTTAATACAATGGTAAATACCCTTGGTATTTAGAATACCAAGGTGCGAAAATTGTACACACTTTTCCTTCTCCATACCATGTATGTAGGTGGGTTTTCTTCACATCCTGTTGTCATCTTCGTTAAGTAGGTTTCCATCAAATGTCAACTCATCAAGTAGGTTGCCATCAAGGACAACCCATTAGTCATAATGGCACCAAGGAGATACCTTCTTCATGCCAGTCTTGCCAACCGAACTGATATCACTATCTTCTCTTCTCTTATGCAAAACTCCTTAATGTTCCTCCTCTTTTGTGTTGTTTTTACTTAATGAATATCGAATTACCCCTGCTCTATTATTGCCTCCATGCAATGAACCTTGAGTGAGATCAAACCCCTTTTTTTCCCTCTTCTGCACAAAGATTGACCTTATTGTCCTTGTTTCCTTGTAGTGTTTTCCAAGATAACATGGTCTTCTTCCTTCTCTTTTAGTTCCATTAATTTTAGAAAACTAGCCCATTAAGCACAAACACTAACTAACCTTTAAAGGGTTAAAAAAAATCATATTTCCTGCATAAGAAACCTCATGTATCCCAAGAAAGCAACCTCCTCAACCCTGGAATCTATGTCCCTTTGACTCAACCCATTTTAATATATTTTGTAAAAATATTTATATTGCATTTCATGAGAAAGACAGGGTTGGGGTTGTCACATGATTAATGAACTTATAAACATATTTCTTCTTTCCCTCACCTAAATAACATTAGAAATGTTGTTAATAATTATTTTTAATTATTAATTCAATATTGAACTAGTAGACAAATAAATTGTTAGAATCAATTTATTGCGTACTCATATTATAATTGCATATATTTATCATATTATTCACAATTATATGCCTAGTTGGATTTGAAGAAGGTTAGTTGTTTGTATGTTTTATAGATACAAAGATAGAAATGTAGTTGCATATTAAAAACACAAAGGAGTCAACCACTAGATCATAGATTTTTCTTCCTCCCTATTATCATTGGTAGTTATATTTTGTAACCAACTAATTTTGGATTGAATTTAGTTATCATCCCTTTGATCTATTAATGATACACCTATTACACATTATTTTGTCACATCTAGGAAAATGATGTCAAATTCGTATCTTTCGCTATCTAATGAACTATTTTCATTAATCCCCAAAAAATATGGAAGAAATACCTCTCCATAAAAGATAAGAATCCTAGATTACATACCTTAAAAACCCTATTTTTTTAGACCATCAGAGGTTTTAGCATCATAACCTACGATATTGCAACATGCATAGGTAATATCTTGCGTCACCATTGCAACTTGCTTCATCACAAAGTGTGTTGGTATTTTTATGTAGGTAAAAAATAAAAAATATCATGAAGCTTCCATTCTAGAAGCTTCGTGGAGGTATCTTTTCAATCGGTGAGGATATGGGCTCGCATAAGGGGAATTTTAAGGTCTAAAATGGGCCTCCTAGGAAAAATATACAACCAAAATAAACTTTATAAGAACCAATAGGATTCAAGATGATGATGTCAACCATGGGGGATGATTCACTATTTTTGGAGTAAAAAAAAAAAACTATTTTTTTTTAACTTGTATTTTAAACTTATCTCCCTAATGTTTTACTCAAATTTTCAACAAGAGTACTCGTTGGATGCAAAATTTAATTCCTCATCCAAGGAGTACCCATGTTACATACTTTCGATGGACCCTATTGCATGAAAAATGAGAAAGACATAAAAAAAATGTTATTGCAATCACGTTTTTCATGTATTTCTCATTTTTCATGTAGTAGGGTCCATCAAAAGTATGTAACATGGGTACTCCTTGGATTAGTAAGCACATTTTTCATCCAATGAGTGTTTATGCTCGAAATTTGAGTAAACCCATAGGGAGATAAGTTGAAAAAATATTTTTTTTTTCCTTTTTCCCTCTAAAATTTGATGATGTAATCTAATATTATTTTATTATTTCCACTATTATTTTATAATTTCCTTAGGAGTTCCATTTTAGACCTAAAAATTCCCCTAATGAATACCTGCTTAAGTGGTTCTCATCCCTACCATAATGGATCTTGTTGTCACTTTTTGTAGCACAAGTGCTTCAGGATATATGAAAGCTTCCTAGAGACAACCTCAGGTGGAAAGTGGAGACCAGTTCCTAGGACATCTTAAAGAGTGCTTGATAGATTTATATAAAAGACTTGCAACACTTTGGTTTCTCACAAATTATGGAAATGGGTTTAATTCAGAACCATTCGTAAAGGGTACAATATATGAAGTAGCTTGTACATAAGAGTACTCAGGAAATAATATTCAACTCACAAGTGGCCAAATAAGATTAGGTATGTACAACAATTTAATTGTTGAAACATAGGTAATGGGAGAAGACAATAGAAGAGAAGTCCATCATATAAATCTTAAGGTCTAAGAATTCTATATATCACGACTCAGAGAGAGACGAGTGAGAGAGAGTGTTGTGAAATGATAATATGCATGGAGTGCTTTTTAAATACTTGATTTCCACCATGAACAAGCAATATCCATAAATGTTTTGATTTAAATGAATATCCATTTGAAGGGAAATACAACTAGTTGCTACTTGACATGCAATCTGTGAATAATTTTAAACATATATGAAGAAACAAAGAGAGAATAACATACTGCAAATCTAATAAGTTGGAATCACCTAGAACTTTGTATTAATCTCTTGAAGAAAACCAACATACAACAAGCTTCAGATAGGCCTTTAGGAAAATAGGAAAAGGTCCTCAAAGAGAGAAGTCTTTCCCAAAATTTCTGAAACTTTGTTAAGTGTTTCTTCCTTCCCTTTATAAGGAGAGGCAGAACTTGGAAATTAGTTACAAAAATATCTCAGCCTTCATCTTCCAGCTGTCTGCATGAATAGTTGTCTCAGCATGTAGGTTTTTTCGCCTCAAATTATTACAACAAAAAGATGATTTTCTTTAAAATAAAACAGAATGACAGAATAAAAAAGCAATTGAACAAAAAAAACATGTGAAAACTGAATGATGGTTGTAAAAATATCTCCACACTACTTCCTTGTATGGCCTCTAATCCAGCCACATTTATGCCACATTATGCCTCATACACTCTTGGCTGGTTCCCTATCACTTTCGTTCTCAAGAACTTTAATCCTTCCTTTTACAAAAGTCAGGAGTTATCACCCATGATGACCATTTTTTAGCATAGCAACCAACTCATCCATCCCTTCTTGCATTCTTTATCAATCCACTAGAACCAACCATGCCCTATGAAACAATTATACAATTGTACCAAAGCTCAGAGGTTAGAGGTTTCAAACTGAATAGACTTGATAAAACTGTGAAAGTCAATCTTCAATTATCCCCCTCGACATTAGCCCTAGGTTATTAAGTGGAAATTATATGATAGGAGACTGGGACGGGGGCCAATTATTTGGAATACTGCATCACTAATGGTCCCCATGTGTAACACATGGGACCACACACTTAAGTGCCTAGGCCCATTTGAAATATCGCAACTTGGTGGTCCGCGTTTTCATGACGTTGAATTTGGTGCACCCTCCCAAAACTTGCGACATGTGACGTGCAACGTGGTTTGGCCCACATGGAAAGAGGATAAGGGAGGGCCCATGCCAAATCTTGAACACATAAAAAACTTTTGATAAACTCTCTCCTCTTTATAAAATCTTTGAATAACTTTTCCACCCAACCATTGGTTTTGATACATAAGGTACATATATCCATGTGACCCGCCTTATGCCACTTGTCCACCTTGCTTTGTGCTCATGATATCAGAGGTTTCCCAGATGTGTTCCTTTGTAAAATTTTGATTCCATGATGCTCCATTGTTGCGATCTCTGATGTGCTATCACCCCTTAACATTTAGCCCTACCTTTGGTTCTTCAAACTATTTGTGACTATGGGCTAGTCACCACATCGAAGCCCCCTAATCATAACTCTTGAATTGGAGGTTTTTCTTTTACCAGTGTTACAAAATTCTGATTAGTGAACTCTGTCTATGACATCATCAATTCCACATGGTGCCTTGTGAATGGTGACACGTGTCACCCAATTTTGGCCCCATATTTCCCCTCAAAATGCTGAATCTACCTGCCACATGTCCTCCATACTACCATGTCATGGTGACATCAAATTACATGTGGCTTTATCAAGACAAATAGTATTCCACTGCGTGGCCCTCTATAGGAGAGAGAAAAGGCCCACATTCCATTGATTTTCACTGAAAACCTTTGTAAATTGTTTCTAGGCATCCCCCGACAATTTACACTATTGACGTAATTTCCCTAAATTTCTTAATACAAGTCACTTAAGGATTGATGATTGTTGATTTGTGACATGCCCAATTCTGTTACAATTATTGATCGTTGATTTCACTCCATCGATATACCTGATCATATTGTTTGCTGATATGCCTAATCGCTAATCGCTAATCAATGAAATGCTTCCCGTTGTTGTGTTGTACCGTTACACTAAAATTTGTCACCATGACTATTTGCAGTCATTATGGCTCCATCAACTGTCATACTGTCCTCCTTGGCAAGTCTTATACCTCTGGCCCTCATGTCAAACTCCAAGAAAGGGAGAAAGTCCTTAAAAAGTCAATATAACTCTAGTTACACATTTTCTCTTACCCTTACCTGCGTGTACGCACCTCAAGTTCATAATACCTGCGTACTTGTACGCTCTGTCTGTAAAGGGGTGGGTGCGTACTCCTGTAAAGGTCAAAAGGCGCAAGTTTTACTTCAAAAAAGTTACTTGTGGTCGAATCTAGAGCATTCTAGAAGATGGTTTGACGTGGATTGAGCGCCTCCAGATGGTTCATGCATCCCAAAGAAAGAGGAACTTATCCCATCAAGAGGGGAGCTTTCCCATTGAAAGAGGGGCTTATCCCATTGATGGTGGACCTGATTAACTTCCTCCAAAGCATTATAAATACATGCATTGGGCTAGAGGGAGGGGAGGTTGAAAGCTGAACATTCCTAAGGGTAGATGCTGCTGAAATTAGGACTCCCTTATAGAGCTTGAGAGGAGAGATTCCAATCCTTTCTTAGCTTCATTTGGAAGTGGGTGAGCTGATCAAAGTAAAGGAGAACTCTTGCTGGACCCTGGGAGGGAACTGCACAACACCAAGGCACTGGTTGTAATGGTTTCTTTTGTTTCCAATTAATACAATTAAGTTCATTTTTCTCAACAAGTTGTTATATATAATTTGTTTCATATACTCCTTGGTCTTTATGATGAATATGTTTTATTATATGAGTTATTCAATTGCTATGTAATCGTTTGCTTGTTAGTGAATGCAGGCTTCAAGGAGAAGGAGGAGCTCATCTGGATCGGAGAGGCTTGGCTGCTACAAACAGCGTTGGATTAAAGGTATGCTTTAAACACCTGGTTGCTTTTGTTTTAAATGCATATTTAGGGAAAGATAGTGCTTGATTGTCTTGTTTGTCACTAGAAAGCCTTAGCTTCTAGGGAGGTCGGTTTTGTCCGCAAAATTGACTCTTTCCGCATGACAGTACTTTGCAACCTTCGATCATCGATATATGATATCAGCAATCACTCATCACAAACCTGCTCTAACCTTTGCTACTACTCCTTTCCAAATCTCTGATGTACCATTTTCCTGATCCTCTGATTTTCGATTGGAAATGTGGCAGATGGATATGAACTCAAACTTAGAATTTTTCAAGTTTTCTCATTGTCTTCTGGTTTTGAGAGGGAAAAATTCAACTTGCTTTAAATTTTGATTCACAAGTCCATTCTAGGACTTCCACATACTGTTAGAAAGATTTTTTAGAGCACTATCTTTTGGAGAGGGTTCGATTTTGGGTTTGTGTGCTTCTATGGCTTGGAAGATGGCTGCAAACCTTTGTGCTTCTTTGCACTTTTGTTTTATAGCTGGAACACTTTTTGCATGAGGTGGCAATAGATCTCATCCCTTCCATTATGGACCTAATCCATACCTAAGTGGATCTCAAACTTATATCCTTAGCCTATAGATAAAACACACTCAAAGGGAAAAAGGGTTGGCTTTTAGACATTTGAAGTATACTTTCACTCTTGTAAAGTATCCATTGAAGGCTTTTGAATGCAAGTTTGGAATCGAAGACTATTTGGAAGAAGCTATCAACATCAAGACATTGTCGTATCTCTCTCCTTTCCTTATTAATATAAAAGATATTTCTTTTCCACATATGTTGTCTCATTGTGCAAATATTGTAATGGAACTCGATCATCCATTTATAATTTTTTGTGTATTTTATATATCAAATCCTTTGATTAGTTGTTTGTTGGTTGTTTGTTGGTGATATTGAAAGTTTAGCTTCAAGGATCAAAGGAAAAATGGGAGTTACAACAAACAAATGACGTGTGAGGAAAATTCAAATTACCAGTGATGTCCATAGCCTAGTTACAACTAATGCAGTTCAACGCTCCCCACAGTTCTTCAATCGCCCAGTTCCCCATATCCATGATACAATATGGAGAGTGCATGTTTACACCCAATGAGGTATTTTCAACGGTATTCTATGGAAAGCTTGTATATTTTTGTGTTTTATTCTAGTGTTTGGTTTTCAAACTTAGGGAGATCGCTCTTGTCCACAAGAGAAATTAGTCTATCAATAAAATTGGTGAATCGATTAGGTATCCAATTGTTCTTCGGCAGTATTCCTTTTTTTCTTAGGTCGAACCATTCTTGAGTCTATGGAGAACCTTATTTGATTCCCAAACCCCATATCTTTTAGATCATTTGAAAGTTTTTTTAATTTTTTCTTGAGTTTCATTCTTATGGCACTCTATTGTGGGAGGAAGTGTATCAACATCATGTTGTGTTCTATAAGCTAAGACTATCTGTGTTCATTGCATTATTATGTATTGAAGACCTACATCGATCTTGGAAAATTTGAAAATTTCCCAAGGTTTCCATTGTGTGATCTCTGATCTGTTGACTACTGTGGTTTTTGAGTATGTTTTCAATCTACTATAGGTCAAACTTTTCAGTTTTGGTTTTGTTTGGCTATCTTGTTGTGAAAGTTTTTCATTTTGTAGTACTTTGATTTTACTGATTTATTGAAAGAATGATAGTCTCTTGTTTTGGATATTTAGGTCTTTGGAGTCTTTATTTCTTTATTTCAGTGATCATTTCAAAGTTTTGTTGTTTAATTTTTTTTGTAAAGAGATTTCATTGCCTTTCATAAAATATTGGTTTTCACAAAAAGAAAAAACTGCTTGAATTAGTTTGTTTATTAGATTGAATTCATTACATTATTATGTGTTTCATTCCATCTGTAAAAATAAAATGAAAAACAGATTCTTGCATCTTTGAGGGTATATTGTTATGTTTTCAAAGAAGTATTTTTGGAATTATCTTTTGGTCTACAAGAATTTGTTAAAAGTAGGACTTTGCAGCTTGGGAATTGAAAATATTCTCCTTTCTATAATTATAATTTCATCAAATTGAAAAATATTACATCCTCATATTCGTTGCATTAAGATTTGAGTCGATTCATAATACCAATTGTTTCATTTCCATTCACCTATTAAGTGAACAACAACTTAAAAATAAATTCTTAATAAAAATAATTAGACATTTTATATTTCTATGGTAGTTACACCTACATTAGATTAAGTGTAGGGCTTTAGAATAGGGGTTGAAAGTAAATGCTCCAAAGCTGCAAACAAACATAGAAACCTGCGATAGGGGTGAAATCCATTTACTGCATCACGTTTCTGGGAAGCTCCTCTTACACATGAGTTAAGCACAAGGTCACATTGGACCCAATGAGATAATCTATCTTGTTTTGTTGGTTACATTGGTGTTGATCTACGTGCATTACGAATGGTGTTGAGAGGCACTTGGGGGTCACTAGAGAGGATTGCCTCATTTTGAGGGATATCTCAAGGGGGTTTCTGCCTTTGATACCCTGCCCTTGTGTGTATATCTGACTATTAATTTCCCCCCCAGGATGGATTGTTGATGGTGGTGACCTTATTGACCATAATCTTAGGGCTATTACATAAGGTGACAATGAAGGGAAAGTCCTTGTTGTACCTAGGATAAACGTTGGCTAGACTCAATTGGGCCTTCTTAGAGGGTACTTCACTATATGTGAGGATAATTTCACTAGTTTTGGACCATTAAGCAAATTGTTAGCATAACTAGTTACGCCCACTGTAACTCTAGCCACTATTCATATCAATCTCTACGATGTTGACTTTCATAACAAACTAGTGATTTCACTGTGAAAAGTTTATTGTATTTGGTTGTATGTTTTCTACCTTAGATTTTTTAGTGTGTGATGTTTGTTTTACTCTTTAGTATACCTTAGATGTAATTTTAAATTTTTAATATAAAAATTCATCTGGCATGTTTACCTCTTCATTCTCATAGAATGCAAGGTTTACCCCATGAATTAACACATGAACAATAAAGTAATACAAAACCTAAAACATCAGAGATTACAAATCAATACATGTTGTTACAAAACCTAAAATCATAGAATCTGAGACATTGTAGACTGAAGTGGTAGAAATCCAATAGTTGAAACTTTAAAACCCGAGATTTAAAAAATTAAAGTAATTGAACCCAAAACTTTGGATCCAGAGGTACTTTTACCCAAGGAATCAGAAATATTTAAGCCAAAAAAAAAACTTACGTCTCTCCTTCATTAGGTATTATATCTACCCCTTTACCCGTTACATCTCAAGAACCCATGTCCTTAACTGATGAAGTAGCCCATCTTTCACTTGGTCTATTGAGAATCGAATATATAATTGAAGAATTTGTTCTTTCTAACCCTACCTTTACCTAGGTTACAAGGTCTATTCTTGCTCAACTTTCATCCCCCTTATGAAAAAACCCTTGGTATCAAGCTCTTCTAAATTCTTCACCTAGGAGAACTCCTTTGTTGCGCACTCCTTCATCTTTTTTACCTAGTCCAACCATGATTGAACCTAGACTTGAAATTCAAACTTCATATGCTCTTATGATTGGACCTACTAAATCATGTATGACTTCCAACTTTACTGGACCTCCTAAATCTTACATTTATGGTGGAACTTTTGTACCTGTTCTGTATCAATGGCTCAGTGAAACATTTTTAGGAGCTACAACTAGTCCTTCTTTTTCTCAAATTTCTTCTTGTTCCTCTCAAATTCCATCTAGTCCATCTCTTCAAGTATAGGAAAAACTTCCCAAACTATGGTTGCATCACAAACTTCCATACTTAAGGTACGACTAGGATTTGATCAACAACTTAATTTATTATCTAGTGGGGTAGGAATTCCACAACAACCCCCAATAGGATCTTGTCCTCCTACTGGGGTACAATATTCCTATGGTCCGTATTTTCTCAAATGGGGGAACCTCCTATAGGAACATATCCTCCAATTACAGGGCAACCTGTTGTTGAATCTTATCAATCCCTTAGTCAAACACCTCAGGTAGGCTAACTCAACCTGTCAGACTCAACCTCTTACTAGTGTGCCATTCCCAGGAGTGGATAGTACTTCTTGGAACCTTGCTTATGGTAGTGTACCTCATATTCCTTTTATTCAACCTATTTAAGGTGTACCTTAGATACTTTTTGCTTAACCTATTCATGGTACACCTTAAATACCTATTGGGAAAACTGTTTAAGGTATACCTCAACTTCCCTACCAAGGTTATCCTCAAATTCCAATGGGCCAACCTTTCCAAGTATTTCCACACACAACCTAACCTTCTCCAGGTTATCCTAGATTTCCTCCTCGGACTTAACCTGGAAAAATGTAGATACCTATAGCACAACCTATTCTGGGATATCTTAGGTATCCTCCTCCAATCACTCGACCTTATGGCCTTATGGTTGGTTACAATTATTCACAAGATTATTTCAATAGGAAATTACCATTTATTTCTACATTAGATCTACCAAAAGTCAAAACTTACAAATGGTCCAATTTATCATCATCCTTTATGGTGGGAAATTCTAGCAAAGTTACCAAGTGACATACCAAAATTCGATTGTAAACCTGGAGAAGACTCATCAAATCATGTAATGAATTATCAACTATGGTTTTCTTCCAACTCCCTAGATGATGTTTCTATTTGAATACGTCTTTTCGAGTGTACTCTTACTGGTCCTATAGCGAAGTGGTCTATCAAATTTCCGTGAGAATCATTTGGTAATTTTAACTCCTTGAAACAACATTTTTGACTCATTTTCAACTACCAAATCAATATGAAACTCATACTGAAAATTTGACTTAATTATGACAGTCATAATCCACACATATTTCTAATCATATACATGAATGTACATGGCATTGTCATCTATTTGAAGCTTATATCCTAGATCAATTACTAGCGGAATAGTTTACTAATTCATTACTCCCTACAATTATTGAAGATGTTTCCAAGGGTGGAGTTGTTACCCAGGAGAAGGTTATTGCTCATGCTTAGTATTTAGATCTTGTTTATTCACAATCTGGCATGTTGTACAATAATATTCATAATGCTCCTCGTTCATCAAATATTATTCCGTTGTCTTCTATAGAATCTCATGCTACTGATAGTGTTATTGGTTTTGTTAATCAAAACTCAGTGAAAAAACCTTTTTTTCACTCTAATCATAATCCTACTCCCACTATTGTTGTTCGAAACACCCCTCCTATTATTAATAATCCTATTAGTACTTCTAAGATTAATGCAATTCAATCTTCATTAACCGGTAAATCTCAACAACCTGGAGGTAAAAAGAAGTGCAATGGAAAATCTAAACAAGATGCCCCTCAATAAGAAAAACAACAACTCAATCTCCTAATGAAAAATGTAAGCCATGGTATCCTTGTCTCATTTGTAACAAGGAACATTATAACAAAGAATGTTTTCATTGTGTTGAAGTTAATCGATTTCTTAAAAGGATTTAAAATGCCCCTGTTTTTTTGACATGCCATTTTCCTACTTAGGAAACAAAAATGGTTACGCAAAATCAGTCCTCCTCTTCTTATAACTCTTCTGATATGATGATGTGTCAATAGATGATTTTGGTGACTACAAAAACTGAGGACTATAATCCTCCAAATGGAATTTTTTTTGAATCAACCTTCCACATTGTGTTATGAAACTAGCTCACAAAATAGAAGAAGAGATAGATCAATGACTTCAAAATTAGCCTCTTTGAAGGGGAAACCTCCTTTACATTACACAAATGAAAAAATCTTGGATGATACAAATGACAATACCTCCTTTCCATATAGGAGTCTAAGGGGTTACAATATAATCAGAGCCTACATAACAGTTATATTGTAAGGGAAAAACAATAATAATAGTGGGCTTCTATAGGGCACAATAAAAAAATATGGGAATTACATGGGCACAACAATATAATAAGAGATTTTCAATAATAACAATAAGGGGCTACACTAGTAGTGTAGGGACCTAACATGCCCATCTCATTCAAAAAAGTGTTGTCCTCAATGTTTGAATAGTTTTGGATGTTTCTATATAAAATTCTCATCCTCCCATGTAGGTTCTTCAGTTGGTAAGTTCTTCCACTTGATGAGCTACTTTGAAATTGATTGATTTCATAGTTGTTGGGTTATCATTTATGTGACTACTTCAGATTCTAGTGTGATTTTTCCTTCCTTATCAACTTCTATCAATATTGTTTGAACTAAGATCTTGTCACCTATAACCTTCTTTAAGCATGAAACATGGAGAACTAGGTGCACTCAAGGAGATGCAAGAACCTCCAATTTGTATGCCATAGTACCAATCTTTTTCAACACCTTGTAAGGACCATAGTACTTTGGTGATAATTTATTATCCTTATTAGTTTTCTTGAGGGACATTTGTTTGTATGATTATAGCTGTAAAAATACCTAATCACCTTCATCAAAACTTATTTCATTGCGATGTTGATATGCATGTTGTTTCATTCGATTCTTCACCAAAGTGAGGTTATCCTTTAAGAGTTGGAGAACTTGTTGTTGTTGCTTGATGTGATATTCCACTTCTTGAACCTTATAATGATTGTCCAAGACTTTTTGGAGATATGGAGAAATAGATGATTTCATTGTTTGAACCTCTAGTCAACTTAATTGTGGAATTACACCCCATTGTTATTTCTTTAGAAGCTTTGTCATGCCATTGGAGCTGATTATATTTCCTAGTTTCCCTATGATACCCCTTAATTCAACTTCATGTGCTTCCCCAAATACTTTCAAGAAAAGTTCTTTAAAATTAAAAGCTATCGTACCCAAAGGTCATAACCATTGGAATGGAAAGCATTGGACTATTCAATAGATATTCTCCCATAGATAGCTTGATAATATGGCAAATTCCAGAGAAATTTATGGTTCCTCCATTTGCAACCATCACTTGACACTCTAGTGCTCGATCTAGGAAGAAATTCAATTCCTTGGCTATCTTACAATGAATAAAATTATGGGTACTACCCGAATCGATAAACACTATTACCTTTTTCTTCTTCATATGTCCTTCTATCTTGAGAGTTTGAGGAGTAGTAATCCCTATCGATGCATTATAAGATATGGTTAGATTCATTTCTTCTTTCTCTGGGGTTGGTTCTTGGTGTATATCCTCTTCTTTTGAAATTTCTTGTTCCTTTTCTTCCTCCTCTTTCCAATGTATGTAAATTAATTTATGCTCAGCACACTTATGACCTTTAGTGTATTTTCTATCGCAACTGTAGAAAAGCACTTTTTATCTTTTTTCTTCCAATTGTTGTGGTTGCAACCTTATAGGTTGTGGAAGGCTAGGAGAAACAATACTTCCATCTTTATAGTTTTGAGTGATAGGACTCGTTGTTGCCATAATTTTGCTTTCAATTTTTCTTGCCAACTTGAATGCCTTCTCCAATGAATCAGGTTTCCAAAGATGAACCTCATGTTGGATGTTATCTTTTAAAGTCCATATGAATACATCAATCCTATGTTCCTCTGGAATATCATTTACCCTTATATTCAATTTTTGGAAGTCCTCAATGTGCTCCACCATTGACCTCTTTTGTTTGAGATTTATCAATTGGCTAAAGAAGGTGTTCCTCTTTGTATTCTTATAATGTGCTATCGTTTCCTCCTTAAAAATTGACCAAGTGACAAGTGGTTTATGAGAACAAAGACATCTATACCATACAAAATGATTATGTTCTAAATATAAAGATGCAATATGTACCTTTTGTGAGGATTTCACATCATGTATATCAAAATATTGCTCCATCTGTAGTATCCAAGTTACCAGATCCTTGCCATCAAAATTCCTCATATCTACCTTTGGAATGTGGTGCTTCTTAAACCCCACATTGGAATCTCTAAAATCATAATCACTATTCCATTTGTCTTCATCATGATTTTCATGGATTATCCTGTCACCACTGGGACTCCTTTCTTCTAGCAACTTTGCCAAACCTTCCTTCAACCCTTCTATCTTGGCATTCATCATTGCTTCCATGTCTTATTTTAAACCATCATTAAAAACTTCCATTTCCCTTTTCATACCATCTATCTTAACATTCATCATGGCTTCCAATTCATTTTTTGTTACTTTTTGTGAGAGGAAAATCTGTTGCACTTGGTCTCGCAATTTTGATATATCATGTTGCATTTATTCCTCTTCTTCATGTGTCATAGTAGAGCCTTCAGGTTTCTTACTAGTTGTTTCCATTTTCTTTCCTCGGGTCATCAATTAATGATATTTATGCTTCACTATTCCCTTTGTATCAATTCAAACTAATTTTTCAAACAAAACTTATGCAAATTTTCAAAAATACACACCTTTTTATTGATTTGTAGGATCTTGATATTGAATCTATTATATCTATGAAATTTTGGATCTCAAAGGCCTGAAATTTCATTCTGTGGTAGCCCTATGAATCCTAGTTCCAACCTCACAAGTTTGATCGATATTTGATTCTCCAACAAAGCGTTATACCCAATCTCCACCGATGACCTAATTATATTAGACTAGTTCAATAAAGCAAACTTGTACAAAGTTCCATGTGTCATTGTTTTGACTTTCATCCATGAAAACGATAACCAAGAAACTAAAGTATGTCCTCTTCCTGTCAATTTTTAAGAAATTTTAATCTGATGCTTAGAGAGAAAGTTATGACCATTTTCCCAAGGTCACCTGTTCAAGATGGAATTATGGATCCTACAAAAACCCTAGCTTCCTCAGATGATATCTCCAAAAATATAGCGAGACAAGATATGAAATACATACAGGAGATTCACCAAGAGTCTATATTGGGTTTTAATTTCAACTTCTGAAGCTTCGTATAAAAAAATTTATAGCGAAAATTCCACGATGTCCTGTTTTAAGCACCGAAACCCTAGAATCCAAAGCTCTGATACCAATGTCTTGCAACTAGCTCACAAAATAGAAGAAGAGATAGATTAAGGACTTCAAAATTAGCCTCTTTGATTGGTAAACCTCCTTTACATTACACAAATGAACAATTCTTGGATGATACAAATGACAATACCTCATTTCTATATATAGGAGTCTAAGGGGTCACAATATAATTAGAGCCTACATAACAATTATATTGTAAGGTCACAACAATAATAATAGAGGGCTTTTATGGGACACAATAATAACAATATGGGGACTACATGGGCACAACCATATAATAAGGGGGTTGCACTAATAACAGTAAGGGGTTACAACAGTGGTATAGGGACTACTAATTCATTACTCCCTACAATTACTGATGATGTTTCCAAGGGTGGGTTTGTTACCAAGGAGCAGGCTATTGCTCGTGCTCAGTATTTAGATATTGTTTATTCACAATCTGGCACGGTGTACAATAATATTCCTAATGCTCCTCATCCATTGAATACTTATCCACTAGCTTCTATAGAATCTCACGCTACTGATGGTGTTATTGGTTTTGCCAATCAAAAGTCGATGAATAAACCTTTTGCTCACTCTAATCCTAATCCTACTCCCACTATTGTTGTTCAAAACACCCCTCCTATTACTATTGCTCCTATTAATACTTCCAATATTAATGTAGTTCAATATTCGTTAACTGGTAAATCTCAACAAACTAGAGGTAAAAAAAGTGCAAAGGAAAATCTAAACAAGATGCCCCTCAATAAGAAAAAACAAAAATCCAATCGTTTGATGAAAAATGTAAACCACGGTATCCTTGTCTCATTTGTAACGAGGAACATTATACCAAAGAATGTTTGCATTTTGTTGAAGTTAATTGATTTCTTAAAAGCATTTTAAATGCACTTGTTGTTTTGACATGCTCTTTTCCTACTTACGAGACAATAATAGTTGCAAAAATCAGTCCTCCTCTTCTTAGAACTCTTCTAATATAATGATGTGTCAATAGATGGTTTTGGTGACTGCAAGAACTGAGGACTATAATCCTCCAAATCCTCCACATGGAATTTTTTTGAATCAACCTTCCAAATTGACTCCATCTCCTTCTGGTCCTCTACAGATTGAGCGACCATCTTCCAAAATAGCGATTCGACCCCCTCCTAAAGGTTTCGTTTGTATGTTGACTTTTAGTCCACATGCTTGGGCTACTCATAATTATAATATTTTGGAATATTTGGCTTAGGCCCCTTCTACAATGTTAGCCCTCGAAGTTCTTGAAAGTTTCCCTATGCAATGAGAATCATTGTTATCGTTTATTGGCGGAATTGATCCATTAGATTTAAGTTTTACAGTTTTTTTTATCTACAAGACCATTTACCCAAACTCCCACATCCACTTTCTTTTTATATTCATGTTGTTGTACGAGGAAAAAATGTTTTTCGTACTATTATAAACAAATGAGTCTCTACATGTATCATGTCTATATCTTGTTGGAAAGCTTTGGGCTCTCCTTCAATTAATCAATCACCTACTACTTTCAAATATTTTAATGGAAGATGATTTAAACCCTATGGGATTTTAAACGCATTACCTATGGAGTTAGAAGGTAAAACAGTTAATGTTGAAGTCGAAGTCTTTGATGCACAACTCGACTATAGCCTTTTACTAGGTTGTAGTTGGACTTATGCTATGTCAATAGTGGTTTCCTCACTTTTTCGTGTGCTTTTCTTTCCTCTTCAAGAAAATATATTCATTGTAAACCAAATTCCCTTTTATGCTTCTAATTCACGTATCGAATTCCATATACCTTTCATAGGTGAAACACCAATTTCTTATGAGAATGTTGGTGTGGATTACTTAAACATTCATCATTAATTGGGAACTTTTCCGCTCCCACCACCCAACATTTCTCCCTTGATCGCTCTAATAAATATGAATTCATCTAGCACTAGTGAATCCCATGAATCATATAATCCCTAGGTAGTTCCTAACCAGTCAGAATTTCAAACTTACTATGACCAGATGCCACTTACTCCAATTGAATTAGTTTACTAAGTTATTCACTTGGCCTTTGCATCTACTTTAGAATCCAATGACCAAATGAGCACGGTCTTAGATGAGTATTCCCAATATTCTTGGTTGATTTCTACTTCATATCCTGATCCTTCCAATGATGTTCTCCCTACTCATGAAAGTATTATGGAGACTATGTCATTAGAAGAAACACCATGGGATGATACCCAACATCATTCCTCCTTCCTCCCAAACTTGAGATTATTGATAATAACTTTTATACTTTGTTTTTACCTAAGATAGTCGATAACCCTAAAAATCCTATTTCAATTTATGATACCACAAATAAAAGGAATTTAGGTAATATATCAACAATCATTACAATTAACATCTTGGTAAAGCCTAGAATTATGGAAAACATTTATATAGGTGCCTCCCGTTTTCTTGAATAAATTCATATATATAAGGCCCTATTCCAAAAATTTCATGATGTATTGACTTCTTCATACAAAGACATACCTTGAATATACCCACATATTGTAATTCATGAGATTAATACATATCCATATGCTAAGCCTGTTCAATAAAGACTGCGTCTAGTGCATCCACGAAAATTTGTCGCTATTAAAACTGAAGTTGAAAAAATTTAAAAAGTTGGTTTTATTTACCCGATCCTTTAAATGACTGGGTTTTCAACATTGTTCCTGATAAATAAATAGGGTGCTATATGTGTATGTGGTGATTATACGGGTATCAATAGGGATTTCCTGAAAGATAATTATCCAACCCCATTCATCGACTAGATTGTCGATGACTGTCCCAAAAATGAAATCTTTTATTTCATGGATATATTTTCTTGTTATAATCAAATAAACATACTCTCATTAGGTTAGCATAAACTTCTTTTATTTATCCTTGGGGAACATTTGCTTATCGCAAGCATCCATTTGGACTAAAGAATGCTAGTGCAACTTTTCAGAAAGCCACGTCTTATGTATTTCATGCTATCGAAAATATTGTATAGTCATATCTTGACGATTTACCTGCACATTCCATGTAGTGTCAATATCATCCTATACATTTACGAGCTATATTTCCTCGATCTAGGATTTACAATATTCATTTGAATCTTCATAAATGTGTATTTTGTGTCGAATTTGGTCATCTACTAGATTTCATCGTTTCTAAGCAAGGGATCAATATCGATCCATTGAAGGCAAAGGCTATCTTGAATTTACCTCCTCCTTCCAGTTTATGCCAACTCCAAAGTTTGCAAGGGAATGAAAACTTTCTATGTAGTTTCATTCTAAATTACATTAAGCTTACCAAGGGTTTTATTCAACTGTTGAAAAAAGGGGTTCCCTTCATTTGGGATGACATTTCCAAAAAATCCTTTGATGCTTTAAAGGATGTGTTAACTCATGTGTCAATGCTAAATCTCATTGATGATCATCGAGATTACTTCTTGTATCTAGCCACATCAAATGGTACTATTTCCATGGTGCTTATACAAGAGGGTAATTCAAATGATGAACATGTTATCCACTATCTTAGTAGGAATCTTAACACCTCTGAAATCAAGTATTCACACGTGGAGAAATTGGCCTCGGTAGCTATTCAAGTTGTCCAATGTTTTCATCACTACATTTGATTATGCAAAGCCATTGTGATTTCTTGTTGTAACCCCATGCAATATATTCTCACTTGACAATTAATTCGGGGAAAATACTCAAAATGGATTGTGATTCTTCAAGAGTTTGACTTGAATTTCATCAAGTCCAAATCTAAGAAATCTTTGGTTTATGTTGAGTCAATATGTGACCTTCCCTATGTTGATACAAAAACGATGGCAGAAGATTATATTCCCAAGAAATCTTTGTTTCTGATCAGTTCCTCATATCCATGGTATTGAGATATTATTGTTTATCTCTAGACTAAAAAATTTCAGCCCAAATTATCTCATACTGAACGACGTCAAATTCAATACCAAGCCAAACAATACATTATTATTAGTGATTCTCATTATCACCATGGTATCGAATTGTTCTTTGGACAATATTTAATACATGATGAAGCTCAAAACTTTTAAATGAATAACATGCTGGAGCATGTGGTGGTCATATGTTTGGGTATGCCACAACCTAAAAAAAAATTGTGTTGGATATTTTTGGCCCTCATTATTTAAAGATTATATTTTAGTAATAAAAAAATGTCATGCTTGTCATATCTACAATCATAAAATGAGAACACCTCCTGCTCCACTTCATCCTATAGTTACCATTGGCTTGTTTTCTAAATGGGGCATTGATTTTATGACATGTAACCCTCACTCGTCTAGGGGCAATGGATATATTATCATTTTAATCGATTATTTACCAAATGCATTGAAGCGACGCCTACATTCAACAATGATGAGAATATTGCATCTCTATTCATATTCAACCATGTAATTGCTAGATTCAGTGTCCCTCAAAACATCGTCATCGACAATGGCACCCATTTTCTAAATTTTATGATGTCGGATCTAATTTCAAGTTGGGTTACACCATGATAGCTCAAATCCTTATTACGTGTAGGGAAATGGCCATGTGGAAGTTACCAATAAAGTTTTGAAAACCATGCTTCAACGAATAATAGGGATTCATAAATTGAATTGGCATTTAAGGTTATTTTCAACAATATAGGCATATTGTTCCTTAGCGAAAACAACTATCAAGTTTACACCATTCCAACTTGTATATTGTTTGGAAGTGTTTTAGCAATTGAATGTGAGATTCCATCCTCAAAACTAGCCATCAAGCTACTCCATACTACTTTTTGCTAAGGAAGAACGTTTTTTATCTCTAGCACATTTAAATGAGACTCATTATGATGCTCTACTATCTAATGAGGCCCACAAAAAACATATTAAATCTCATTTGGATTAAAATGTTAATCCTCATGTTTTTTCTGAATGTGACTTGGTCTTGTTATATGATCAAGAAAAAGATATGTTGGGAGCTGGAAAATTTGACCATATGTGGCATGGTCCTTACATCATTAAACATGTACTTGAAAAAGGTGTGTATGGGTTAATGGATTACTATGGAATTTGTTTAGCCCAACCTATAAATGGGCTTTATTTTAAGAAGCATTATGCTTAAGTTTTCTAACATCATTGTACCATAGTTTTGGTGTGTTACAATTTTGTCTTTTTGCAAATGTTTTTGTCTATGTTTATTATCTTATGTTATGATTTATTTGCATATGCTGACATCCCCTTAACCTTACGTTGGATTTGTAGCATTCCCTTTACCTTATGTAGCATTCTGGTTGTACATACTGGTCCTACATCTACATGACAATTTAATGTTAGTCTTAACACAAAACAAAAGATATATAAAAATCAAATATTTAAAAAGAGATGGGGAGTATTTTTACTTAATTCATCCCACTTCATCCCCTCATGAATTTTTATTTATGGTTCTCCTCTAAAATCCATCCTTTCATATGGATAGTCTTCAATCATAATGATTTTCTCCTGAAACAACATGAAGAAAGTAGGAGTAAAATTCATCATTTGGTCACCATCATGGTGTGCCATTAGATCTACCCATCTCCCCATCTGAGGTTCTATGGGCCCAAGCCTCTCCACTACTATCCTTTGAGGACACAATATTGGTACCCTCTCAAGAAAAAATGACACCAAAATCAAGTCATAACCAAAATGTTTCATTCGGCCCATAGTATTCCTTAGGGGAATAATATGGTTTACATAGGGAGGTACCCAAGGTAATAATGTAATGTAAGGATGATAAAAAAAATGGTCCATAACTAATAAATAAACTGGTTAATCCACATTATGCATGGGACCACAAATAGTTAGGGAATAAAGTGATAAGCCCATTGTATTGGATGTATGGTAATTAGAGACCCATGGTATTGTATGTATGAATCCTATATAGAGGCTAGAGACTATCCATTGAGGGATGTCAAATATTATTGTATTGAAAAGCATGTCGCTTGTGGAGTGATCTCCTTCCATAAGGAGTAGTTGTATGGTGTTACCCTACCTTAAGGGTTTTTCTAAAGATATTGATAAAGAAGCATTTCCTTTCTAGAAATCTCTTGTATTGGATTTTGGGTTTATTTTATCAAAAAAATTATGATATTTGTAGGTCAGATCTATTTCAAGTGGAATCAAAGCTCTTTCGTGGGAAAAGAGGGAAGAATTTTTATTTTTTTTTGCACCGAGTTTACAAATCATATTTGAAAATTTTGGTTAAAATTTTATTAAAAAAATAGCAAATCTAAATTCCTTGTGAGAAAAAATACCCAAATTCAAAAAAAAAATCGATCGAATCAAAGTCTGAATAAGGGAGATATCGTTGATTTAAAATCAGTCGTGTTGCAGAAGTTTTTAGAAGAAAATTTATGGCTGACGGGTCTCCTATAATTTTTTGCAGTTTTTGCGTAGAATTTCAGAAAATTGGTTGTATATCTGATCTCCTCTTTTAAAATAACCCAATTTGTAAAAAAAAAAAACAGTCGAAACAGAGTTTGGAAGAGGTAGATATCCTTGATTTAAAATCAAATTTTTTTTTTTCAAAAAGTTTTGTGATGGCGAGATAGTTGCAGCGTGAATCTTAGTTTCCAGAGTGCCCAGATTGGGATTTCAAACAATTGGGAAGATGCAGAATGGCCATTCCATTTCCAAAAATAGGTTATAATAAGGATTTTGAGCCATATTGACTGAGTTGTGGTCATTTTAAATTTGCCACATAAAGTAGATAATTTTTTTGGAAACCTTCATTCTTATTCCTGGCTTCTATTGAGATGATTTTTATAAAATGTGATGATGGCCCCACTATTGAAGAAATTATACACTCTCAAAAATATCAATTTCCACTACTTTGGAGCATATACATAGGGTATTATTTGGAAGATGAGGCGACTAGATGGTGGAAGTCACTTGACAATGAGTTTCTAAAGATGTGTCATCCTAAAGAAATTGAAAATCTATTTTTGGACAAATGGTCTCATACTGGAAAGAAGGAAAATAGGAAACATAAGTGGTTATTTTCTATTGATATCCCCATACTATAGGTTCATGGAAGTATTCAAAAAGAGAAGATCAATGTTTCTATTCACCCTAGCTGCAAGCATAATCTAATCAATCTCAAATTGGTCAGACACTTGCAAGTTACAACACAACATATTACAAGGATAGAGGTTGATCGGGCACCTATGCAAATATTTAAGGACTTGAAGGTGACCATGGGTAAATATGTATTATATGTTGACTTTTATGCTTTAGACATGGATGAGGCAAATGTTGTTTTGGGTTATCCTTCGATGGACTCAGTGGGCACCATTAATATTAATACAAAAAATAAATTCCTAAAGCTATGGTATAAAAAGAAGAAAAATTCCTTGCAGGATATTTCCATTAGAAACTAGGGAGAGATTGTGGAGGAAGAAGCACAAATCTGTAACAACATTGACACATTAGATGATGAACCTTTGATGGTCAAAAACCAAACACGGATATCAAACCAAGTACCAGAAAAAGAACGAGACACCATTCATGCACCAACAATGGAGGTACCAGAAAAAGAACGAGACACCACTTAGGCACCAATAGTGGAGGTACCAAAAAAATACTAGACACTACTCGGCACCAACACTAGAGAAGTTAATGAAAGACATTCCATCAATTAAAGATTCAGTATATCACCACCTGCATCACGCAACAAGACAAAATCCAACAAGGTGGCAACCAATTAGAAACAAGGACAACAACCCCTAGATGACACATAGAGGTGTGATGATCCACCCACATCACATTAACACAAAGGAACTGCCAGAACTAGCTTCCATCTCAAGCAAGCAAGGCAACAGATAGAATGAGTGTTCACCTTTCTATGTGATGGTTAGATGCGCATGCATGGTACAAGTGGAAAACTCTTTTGAGTAGATCTTATTATTTGTGGTCTTCTCATGTTTTGGGGATGAACCATGTTTAATGGGGGGTGGAATGTAATATACCTAGGGGGAATAATATGCAGTAAAAAGGGAGGTACCCGAATAATGTAATGTAAGAATGATAAAAAATGGTCCATAATAATAAATAAAGTGGCTAACCCACGTTATGCATTGGACCACAAGTAGTTAGGGAATAAAGTGATAAGCTCATTGTATTGGATGTATCATAATTAGACACCCATGGTATTGTATGTATGTGGCCTATATAAAGGTGATGAGCCTCATCATTGGGTAATTATATGGGCCTTAATTCACCTCCTAGCTTAGTCAAACCAACTCTTCTCACAACTTATTATGTGTTTTGATTATATTTTGTTTAATGAGATGAGTTAAAGTGAGATATTATGCCTAGTGAACTAATATGCATTGAATGCAGGTTTGGAAGAGAAAATCAAGGAATTTTAGAAAGAATAAGGTTTGAAACTTGAATGTGACAAGCGAGAGATATTGTAGGAGGTAAATCCTCCTCATTTACTCCTCCCCCATTCGAATATTCTTCCATTAATTCCACTAGCTCGGAATGCAAGAAGCCAAGTCATGAAGATTAGAAGTTAGCCGAGCAAGTGATAGACAAAGAGTTATTTCATCTCAAATTTGGGAGCCGAGCCTCCCTAAATTTAAGGAAGTCATTGGGGACTTCATTTGTATAAGTAGAGAGGCTTAAAGCCTCATTAGGATTCAAATTTTGGTTTGTAAAAACTCTAGTTATTTTTGAGCTCCAGACTTGTGGAAGACTTTGATGTAATTTTCTATTTTGGTAATAAGAATGAGCTTTTTCTTGATCCAGTACTGAGTTAACTCAGAGGGTTGAAGCTCTTGGGTTAGGGCCCAACCCTAGCAGCAAAGGCTCCTCTTCTTGTATTTGTATTCTTAGCTTAGTTTCATAGATTCATGGTTAAACTATCTTTAGAAGTATTTCATTGCAAGTAGTGTAGATTTGATTAATTGTTTATTAGTTTGCTTCCATTTGTGCCTTACTTCAGTAGCAAGTTAGAAGGGATAAAAGAAGCACCACAAAGCTATCAGTAGGTGTCTTGGCCTCACTTCTTCCCTCTGGGATCATGATTTGAAGAAAAAACCCTTATGCAGCCCCAAAAAGACAGATTCCCATTACTTTCATAAGATCTAGAGTTTATTGTACTTAAACCAGCATTTGATCAGTTTTTGCAAGTGTAGGATTTCATTGACATATCTCCTATATTAATTCTTGCAGTATATCTCATCCATGATTCCATTTTATTCAGCAATTTCCTCATGCATAAGGTAGACAGTTAGTTCATTAAATTCTGCTTTTCTAGCTCATGAGAATTCTTCTTGTTTACATGACTTTTTGGAAATTACACATGTTTGATGCAGAGCAGGTGCTTCAGAAGTAGAAATAGATCTCATAGCAAGAAACCACCTTCCAACTTCATCCACCCATAGGCATTCCTTGTTTTCATTAAGACCTTCACCAATTTCATCATTTTACATAGAAATTTCCCCAAGCATGTTAAGCAAATCCAACCATCTCCTAAACTTGGGTCTAGGTTCTGAGTGATCCTAGGTCTTTCCTCACTCCATTCCACCCATTAACCACCTTCCCTAAGCCTTCCATAACCTCCAACACCCATCATTTTTCTCTCGGTTGTATCTTGTAGAAATATAGGGAATCATGTAGGTTTCTAGTACATCCTGTAGGTTTTCCCATAGTGGCTTGTTTTGAGGCCGAATTGAGGGGAAAACTCTAGAAAGCCTCCCAAGGTCACCCAAGGGTCTCCCAAACCTTCCAACCATCTCCTAAACCTTCCAGCCATCCACCAACATCCCTAAACCACCTGCCACATCACCAAAAGAGATTAGTTTGCACACTTGATTTTTCATGAAAGGCATAAAAAGACAAAATAGATTGATTACAGTCTTTTACATGCATAACAATGATGTTTGATGTTTTTAACTTCCATGCTTAGGACGATAGCATTTTTTTCATGTTAATTTAGCATTATTGCAAAGAATAGCTCTTTGCAGTTAATTAGGAAATGGTGTGCCTTAGCATTTAATTTCAGTCTTTTTCATTATTATAGTAGATCATCTCTCTCTTAGAATAGATTTCTATTTCTTTCATCAAGGAACCAAGCTACTTTTGAATCCATAGAAGTATGGATTGAAAACCGTAGTGGTCTCTTGCCAACTGAACAGTTACAAAAGGTATAACCATCACTTTTACTTGTGTATACAGCACTGTCACCTCCAAGTTTGTACGAACCCCGGGTTGATAAAGTAAAGTTGGTAGCCCAAGAGTTGCACCATTCTTTCTACAATATTGGTTCTCATCACTTTTTGGCACCATTGTCGGGGAGGTGTTTCAGTAATATGGGATTACTTATTTCTTTCTTCTATTTCTTCTTTCCAATATTCTACCATTAGTTTCATTTCTGCAAAAGTAATTTAGTTTGTTTCCTTTTCATTCTACATTATTTGCTTTCTTTTCCATTCTACAAGTTAGATTTCAATCAAGTAGTTAATCTTTTCATTCAGTCTGCAATTTCAATTCTACAATCACTTTCAAAGTTTGAAAAGAATCACAAAACCAACCAAAAACATTTCCTTTCATGCCTTTTATGAATAGGGATAACTTAGGGAAAAATTTTCCAAATACCCCCACTGCATCAAACAGCCATCCTTCCCTCTTCTTCGATGGTTGTGAACTGGAGGAACCCTTAGGTGAGAAACCAAACATATTTGAAGAACCTACATGGGAAGAAGAAGAAGAAGAAGAACCCATTCCTACTGAGCCAATGGCTGAAAACAAAAATGACAGAGGGAATAGAGAGAGAGTTGAGGGTGCATTCCCCATCAAGGAAACCAATGGGGGCACTAAGATGAAAAATATAAGCCCCTTTGCCCTTCCTCATTTCCATGGCCTGACCACAAAAGATCCTGACACTTTCTTATTTGAGTTTGTTGTTATATGCCAAACCTATGATTACACGAATGATGAGCAGAAGTTGAAACTATTTCCATGTACCCTCAAGTATGCATCTTTGGACTTGTTCATGGGTTTACCTAGGGACAACATCAGAACTTGGGCTCAAATGCAGCAATCCTTCAACAACAAGTATCAAGACTACTATAGGTCTAAATATACTAAAGAGAAAATTTTTAGGATGACCTTAGGTAATGATGAATCCCTAGAGCATTATGAAGAAAGATTCCATATTAGTTACAAAAGGGTTAGGTGCACACTTGACCCTAGGTCAGTGAAGTTGGTCCTACTTAGAGGAGTAATGGAAGACCTTTTGGATACCCTACACTTATTAACAGGAGGGGATATATACCAGTTACCCTATGAGGATATCAAGACTGTCTTTAGAAAGCATTCTAGGGCAGCTAGGAAAAAAGGGTAGGGGAAGTCAACCTATGGTCAGTACATCCTCTTCCAATTCATCCATCAAGGGTGAAATTGGAAACATGTGGGAAGATTTCAAGAGTGAGATGCTCCAAACCCTTGCCTTACAGATGGACACTATGCACATTAGGAGAAAGCAAGAGGAAGTAGAGAGAGACTTGGCGATTATATGTCCTAGATGCACCATGCAGCACCCTAGGAATGAATGTCCATTGAATTCTATTGAAATCTTCTCAGTTTATGAAGAAAACCACTCCACAGACAAGTGCCCTTCTTTTCCTGGACTCAAATTTGTATATCAAGGAGCTCAAGGGGTCACTGAGTAGCTCTACTACATAAACCAAAGGAGACCTCATGGGCCTAGTCCATACCAGCAGGGCATGCAAGGGTCATCCCATGCATATTACAACCCCAACTAGACCACATCCATACCTCCTTGGGGACCCCATGCTCATCCTTCTTGGTTTAAACCTCCTCCTTGTTCCTTTGCATCCTATTATCATTCCCATCCAGCTAGCCAGTCATTTCAACCATATTCTCTGCCACAACCTTAGTGGAATGCACCGCCCCAGGGGTGGAGGCCCCAATACAACAATGTCCCAGCTTTATTGCCTTCACCACCTGCCCAACCACAGCTATTACACTCTGCTCCACCTAAACAACCCCAGATGCCTGCCCAGCCAAATCTGAACCTGAACAACAGACAGGCACAACAAGTATATAATGGAGAGACATCATATCCAGCTTATGCTGTGGAGATCCAGGAAATTAACCTGAGATCTGGGAGAGTTCTCCCAGATAACCAACCTCCACCTCCACCTAGGGAGGTTGAAGAAGAAAGAGAGGAAAGCATTCTTAAAGTAAATCCACCCTTTCTTGAGAGATTAACTCAACCACTCCAGCCTACCCCAGAAGAGACTGAACTTCTAGGAGAATTGAAAAACCTATGTGTCAAGATTCCACTTCTCCAAGCCATCAAGGATGTACCTATTTACAACAAGTTGATTAAGGAGAAGTGTTTCAAGCATCCAGGGAGGCGAAAAAGAGATGCCCCTACCATTAATGTCATTGGACAACTGTCTGACTTAATGTTGGGGCAAGTAATATGTCCAAAGTATTTGGACCCTAGAAGCCTTGTAGTAGATGTGCACATCAATGGCACCATTGTCCCACACACTTTGATCAATCTTGGGGCTGCTATTAATGTGATGAAAAAGGACGCCATGCTCAAGCTCAACCTCCAAGGTTCATTAATAAATACCAAAACAGTCCTACAACTTGCAGACCACTCCACAGTGACCCCTAAGGTGATTGTGGAGGATTTGATGGTCTCCATTGACTCTTGGGAGTACCCTGTAGATTTCTTAGTTCTCCAGCCTAAGGTTAAGCTTACTAGTTACCCTCTCATCCTTGGGAGGCCCTGGTTGGCCACTGCCAATGCTTACATCAGCTGTAGAACTGGGAATATGACCATAAAGAATGGGCATATGTCTAAGCAGCTAGTCTTATACCCTCCTGCTTAGCCATCTCTAGAACATGATTTACCTTTATGGCTAGAAGAGGAGGAAGAAAATGAAGTTTATTCTTCCCAACTATATACCTTAGAAACAACCATGTGAGGAGGACAACAAGATGAAGATGATTTGATTGAACACCTACTCCAAAGTCCAACTCCCAGTTCATTGTCCCTAGAAGAAGTAGTAAAGGAAACCTAGAACAACCATCCAATTGATGTGTACTTCGCTGATTCCAACCCTCTCCATGTCAAAACCATAGATTTTGACCCTGAGAAAACTTTGAAAATCAATCCATCTCTTTCTATTCTCCAAGAGGAGAAGTTCTGCAACATGCTAAAGGAACATCTAGATGCCTTCGCTTGGAGTTACAAAGAAATGAAGGGAGTACACCCCTCGGCGTGTACTCACCACATTTACATCAAAGAATGTTGCAAGCCAGTCCGACAAACCCAAAGGAGGATGAATCCAACTCTTAAAGATATAGTTAAAGAAGAACTGCAAAAATTGTTAGATGCAGGATTCACTTTTCCTTTCTCCAATAGTGAATGGGTCTCTCCTTTGGTGTTAGTTCCCAAGAAAAATGGTAAGTGGAGGATTTGTGTCGATTACAGGGAGTTGAACAAAGCCAAAAAGAAGGACCATTTCCCTCTACCTTTCATCGACCAAGTGCTAGATGGTCTGGCAAGGAAAAAGTTTTTCTCTTTCCTAAATGGATTCAGCGAGTACAATTAAATCAAGATTAGCCTGGAAGACCAAGATAAAACCACCTTCACTTGTCCTTGGGTTACTTTCACCTATAGGGTCCTTCCTTTTGGCCTATGCAATGCTCCTGCCACTTTTCAGAGAGTAGTCATGAGTATCTTTGTTGAGTTAGTCCATGATGCTGTAGAAATCTATATGGATGATTTCACACCTTATGGGGGTGATTTCGAGGAGGCTTTGTCCAACTTAGGTAAGGTTTTGCATAAATGCATTGAGATGAACCTGTCTCTCAGTCTCGAGAAATGTGAATTCTTGATGATTGCAGGGACTGTGGTAGGTCATTCGATATCTCAGCAAAGACTGCAAGTGGACCCAAACAAAATAGCTATCATCCAAAGGGTCCCACCTCCTCAAAAGCAGAGAGATGTCAGAAGTTTCCTAGGGTTATGTGGATACTACCAAAGGTTCATAAAGGACTTCAACAAGTTTGCCTCTCCTTTATTTGGGTTATTGGCCAAGGACTCTGAGTTTGTATGGTCAAAAACATGTCAAGAGGCCTTGGACACCCTCAAGAACAAGTTAACCACTGCACTGATTCTCAAAGACCCAAATTGGGCCCTTCCTTTTCACATTCATGATGTTGCCTCACACAAAGCCATAGGAGCAGCCCTAGGTCAGATAGATGAAAAATTTCCTTATGCCATTTACTTTATCAGTAAGAATCTGTCAAAGGCTGAACTGAACTACACAGTGACCGAAAAGGAAGTCCTATCTATTATATATTCATTGAAAAAATTTAGGCATTATATTACAGGCTATCAAACATTTGTCCATACTAACCATGTTGCAATCAAATATTTAATGAATAAACCTTATGTGAATGCTCACATTATAAGATGGTTACTTTTATTACAACAATTTTATCTAACTATTGTTGATAATCTTGGCAACAAAAATGTTGTTGCAAACTTTTTGTCCAAATTAACTCTACCTACAAGTGAGGAGGGAATGGTTGATGACCAGTTACCAAATGAGCACTTGTTTGCCATTTTAGTTCTCTCTACATGGTTTGCTGACATAGCAAACTATTTGGTATCTGCACAGTTCCCAATGAACTAGCCCTCCAAAGAGAAAAGAAAGATTATAAGGAAGAGTGCTCCCTTCACTTGGATTGGGGGAAATATCTTCAAACTTGGCCTAAACTAAATCTTGAGAAGGTGTCTCAGGGAGGAGGAAGTCTTTGACATCCTTTTGACCTATCATGATGGGCCTTGTGGAGGTCACTTTGCAGCAAAGAGGACAACATTCAAAGTGTTACAAGTAGACTATTATTTACCCACTCTTCATCAAGATGTGAAAATATATACTAGTCAGTGTCATCGGTGCCAAAGGATGGGAAATCCTACCCCAAGGGATGAAATGCCTTTGCAGCCTCAAGTGACTTTCGAGCCATTTGACAAGTGGGGCATGGACTTCATTAGACCTATTGACCCTCATTCCAAGAAAGAACAATACATCATTGTGTGCACTGACTATCTAACTTAGTGGGCTAAAACCAAGGCAATTAAGGTAGCAATAGAGGAGAAGGTAGATGAGTTCTTAAGGGAGAATGTATTTTACAAATTTGGGTACCCTAGAGAGTTGGTCACTAATAAAGGTAGCCAGTTTACCTCCAACATGATTGAAGACTTTCTCAGTTAGCGCAAGATCAAGAATAGAACCTCCACAAGCTAATGGGCAAGTGGAGGTGACCAACAAAGCATTGGAGGGCATCTTGACCAAAGTGGTTAACAACAACAGGAAGGGTTGGACATATAGACTAGTTTAGGCCACCTAGGGCTATAATACCACCTAGAATACCACCACTAGATTCACACCCTATGAGCTAGTCTATGGGAAAAAGGCCATGTTGTCCATTGAGTTTGAGTATAACACATTAAGGATGGCAGCCCAACTAGATCTAGATCTCAGCAATGCACAAAAAGAGAGATTGCTTCAGTTGAATGGTTTAGATGAGTTTAGAATGCAGGCCCTCCTACACACAGAGGTAACCCAACTTCAGAGGAAGATCTGGCATGATAAGAACATCAAGGATAAGCAATTTCAAGAAGGTGATTGGGATTTGTTATATGATTCCAGATATAAAGACTTTAAGGGCAAGTTAAGGACAAGATGGCTAGGGCCTTATGTTATAGAAATATGTCATGATAATGGTTTAGTGCAGATCAGAACCATAGATGCCATTCCTTTACTTGTTAATGGGCACAGAATGAAAGCTTACAAGACGCCATTATTAAAGCAAGAGTTAATTTCTGGTATTAATAAAACAGTGATGGTGGTGGAGCAAGTTTCAGCTCCTACCTCATCAAATCACTAAGAGAAAAAAAATATAAATAAAAATTAAGGATTCAGGTGAAAACCTCCATAAGGCGCCTGAGTCCCACTATTGGGTTGAAAACCTCTTGGGGTGGCCCCATGGTGTCAAGAAAAAAAAAAAAGAGAGAAAATGAAAAGATCTCTTGGTGAAAACCTCTCTTAAGGCACCCAGGGAAAATAGATAGGATGAAAACCTCTTAGAGGCAGACTAGTTGTTTTCAAAAAAAAAAATCATGAAAATTTTATGTTTGCAGGTCAACAAGAGGACGATCAGAGAAAAGAAGAGTAAAAATGGGAACTATTTCACTCACACTTTTATTTTTCCACCCATCAGCATTCATCACTCCACTGTTTATTTCATTTTTTTCACTCCTTTGCTTCAGTTTACAAGGGGACTGTGTTTTCTATAGGATCCCCTGAAAACCTACAGGATGATCTTGTAGGAATTATAGTGGCTCGGGAATCCTACAAAAAGTGACCCTAGGACAAGAAATTGACCTGACATGTCAAAACAATAACATCCTTACATCACAACTTCATTACCATACCTATCTCCACTTTCATCACCCCTGCATTCACCATAAAAAAAAAAAAAAAAAAAATCAATTTGAAAAAAATATATTTTTCACAGTCTTCAAGAGAAAACATAGAGAGAAAAAATGAAACAAAGAGAAGAAGGGAGCCGCACCTAATTATTTCTTATTCTCCACACTCCTAGTCTTCCTCTCAATCCATGTCATCATCCTCAACATCCTAGCAGAAGAAATGATTAGAAATTCTAAGGGTGAAGCAACTATAGGACATCCTATAGGAAATCTTGTAGCAGCCTATCCCACAAAATATAAATCATAATTGCAGCAAGCTTCCAGCATGAAGATCCAAGAGTAGAAGGAGCTCCAGAGCAGCAGCATCACCATCATCTTCAACACCAGGTACCTTCACGTCAAATTAATCATCATAGAGCAACAAAACAGGAAGGAAAAATAGCATGCAACCAACAAATAGAAAGCACCTCATGTCTTCAACAAACTATAGCAAGGTATTAGCACCACAGGTAAGTATCTCGCTTCACTCTCTCATTTGCATAATGTAGTCAAGTGATGTAAAGGTTACAAGTAAGTTGGTTTATAAGAAAAAGGTGAGCAATTAACTTGGCCACCTTCGTTCAATCGACGAAGACAAAATAGTTGGTCCTTCCACACATGGCAGCAGTCAAGTCAAAAAAAGTGAGGAGAAGGACAAAAAAAATTAAGTCTACAGAGGCATGAACTGGGAGTTGATTACAAGGATAGGGGAATGATGAGGTGGTAGTGGGGACCAATGGTCCAAAAATAGAAAATGTACCTCTGATTCTAGCACGCCAGCTCACATAACTTGGCCATAAGGGGAAATAATCATTGATCCCCATTCACTCATGCATTAATCTCCTCAAGGCTCACTTCGCAAAGTCACTCTCATACCCATGCAACCTACAGAAGAGAAAATTCCACCTTTCTCCTGCACAAGACTTCCTACAGGATTACACAGGAAATCCTACAGGATCACACAGGAATCCTATAGGATACATATGGATAGTCTACAGGATTGGTCGAGAGGAGTTTAAGAGGGGAAAACATAGGGGCTGGCTACAACAAACACTATGAGGAGGTAGGCTCTATAATTACTTATCTTTTCTCAAATTGAATTAAACTGAAAATCCCCTAGTATTGAGTGAATTTGGTAGTTGTGTAAGGTAATTGTCTCCGCAGTTCTTCCAGTTATTTACTTCTACATTCAAAAATTGTATCAACCATCTCAGCTCCTCAAAATTAATCAACAAAATGATAAGGGGGTTTAATAGAGGGAGCCCAATAACACACTGAGAATCCACCAACACCCTCGGGTGTTAGAAATCTTCATAAGGCATAATTGGATGGGGTATTTTGGAAAATTAAGAGGGTATGATGATGAAGTGGCCTGAGATTTTGCTCTCTCCCTCATTCCATTGACCAGATTCCATGCCACTGTTATGGTGAGAGGCCTCTCCATAGAGCTCACCCATGAACTCATAAGTGGAATTACCACACTTCCCCTAGGAGTGCCTTGGAGAAAGGAAGACAAGGGAGATAGCCAGATTTCCAAGAAGAAGTTCTTTTTAGAGGGAGAAGAGCCTATTGAGGACAAAAATGGAGTAACGAGAACAAGCCTACCATACCCCTAGAATGAGGTAAGATACCACCTTATTAAATACATATCATGTGAAGGTAGGTATAGTTTGGTTTATGGGTATCACTTTAGGCTTCTTGAAGAATTGAGGTTTGGAGCAGAAGCGCCTCCTCACCATAGGCTCAACATACCATACTTCCTTCTATAATCATTGATAGATACAAGCATAAAGGTGCAGTTGGGAAACCACCAGCAGTTAGATCACCATGGATTAATTAGAATCATCATAGAAGATACCCTCCACAACCTCATAATTCATATCCAATGGGAAATTTTTAGAGACATGCAGATAGGGGAGGGTATCAAAGCCCTCACATATGACATTAGTCCTACTGTCAAAGAAAAGGATGAGGAAGAAAATGAAACAGAAGGAGAAGAAACAGAGAGGGATGAAGATGAGATAGATGAGGATGAAGAGGAGAAAGAGAAGGAAGGTGATGAGGAAACAGAGGAAGATGTCAAGGAGGAGACTGATAAACAAGATGAGGATATAGAAGGAGGAGAAGAGGGGAAAAACATAGAGGAAAATGGAAATGGAAAAGAGGAGGCAAAAGACAAGGAGGAGTCACCTAGGGTGTCTCCAGAACCCACTGAGAGACAAGCAGTAACTTCCCTCACTGCTCTTAGCACCCCTATCAAACAAAAAGGCAAAGGACAGAGGTAGACCCCCTTATATTTCAAAACAAGGAAAAGCACAAGGATAAGGCAGGGGAAACCCGAAACTCCAACCAAAATTTCCAATGTAATTGAGGACTCACCTAAATAGCAGGAGAAAATTCCTCCTCCTATGAAAACTCAAGAAAGAGGATCCTCAGCACAAACCTCTCCTAGGTATCCTATCACCTATGTGAGAAGGCCTGTAACTAGATCCACCTCATCCAAAGGAAAATAAATCCTACAGGATACACAACATGACCTACAAGAAGCAAAAGCATTCCCATAGGAGACTCTGCTAAACCTACAAATAACTCAAAAATTGGATAAGGAGGAAATCCTACAGCAAGAATCTAAGGAAGAGGACCCAGAGCTAATGGAACCTAGCCCCCAACCTAACCTTGACTCCTATTACAAATTTATTTAAGGGGGCAAGGTCATTCCACAAAAATTTTCTATTCCATTATTCTTTGAGCTCAAGAAGGAGAGAGCCAGAACTCAGATGGATGCAGATTGCCAAGTCCAAGGGAGTGGAGGACATTGGTCACATGGAGGAGTAGCTCAAAGAGATGGGCAAAGAACTAAGTAGCTTGAGAGACAGAGGGGCCATAATGAGAAATAAGTTAGAGACAAAAAATGCATGGTTGAAAGGATAGCTATAAGAAATAGAGAATCAATTGGCATACATGGTCAGTCTCTCTTTGGAAGGAATCTAGTGCAAGATGCCAACTAAATCCTATGCCCTATATCTTAAGGAACAGTGGCTGTAGTTCCAAACTAAGACAATAACTCAAAGAGGCACTATGCCATTTCAATATTATAGATAGTTCATTGATCTTTGTGATCAAAGTAAATTGGAAGATAGGGCCAAGATGTCTGAGTTTTATTTGCATAACATGGCCTCAACAGACATGAATGTATGGGACCCTAATGCCAAGATAGGAGATTTATAGTTGATGGCTTTGGAATCATGGATGAACCATGACGAAGCAAGGGCTGCAGAAATGAAGAAGATATTGGCAATTGAACAAACAAAGCCTCATATGATCAGAGCTAATCATTCCAATCCAATGGCCCTCATCAGTACACATAATTTAATTTCAAATGATCTTCATCTTGCACCCAGGTATCTTGCTGCCCAAGAGCAAGAAATTTCACATTTTTAGGACATGTTCAGGTTGTTAGGGTATGACAACATGTAAGATTTCCTAAGGATATGGAACACATTTCCATACAATTTAAAGATAAGAGAGTACCACTCTCCTCAAAGAATGAGAGAAGCATTGAACAAGACACCCATGTACAATTAATTTATTCAAAGGCTCAAAGTTAATTGGATTGGCTTGAGACTCAGTCCACCACTGCTCTTAGGGATGCTAGAAGGAAGGAAGGAAGAATAATAAAGGAGGCAATGGGAGGAGGTAGAAAATAAGGCAAGTTTCTATGCACAAGAAGAGGAAACCATAGGAGAGGCATGGGATGTCAGGGAGGCCACTAGAGCTATGAAAGACATGGATATTGATTGAGTTGCTTAGAGGATGGGCAGCACATTCAATAGGAGGGTGATGATGAGCCTCACCATTAGATAATTATATGGACCTTAATTCACCTCCTAGCTTAGTCAAATAGACTCTTCTCACAAATTATTACGTGTTTTGATTATATTTTGTTTAATGAGATGAGTTAAAGTGAGATATTATGCCTAGTGAGCTAATATGCATTGAATGCAGGTTTGGAAGAGAAAATCAAGGAATTTTGGCAAGACTAAGGCTTGAAACTCGAATGGGACAAGCGAGAGAGATTGTAGGAGTTAAATCCTCCTCATTTACTCCTCCCCCATTCGAATATTCCTCCATTAATCCCACCATCTTGGAGTGGAGGCAACCAAGTCATGAAGATCAAAAGCCAGTCGAGCAAGTGATAGACAAAGAGTTAGTTCATCTCGCATTTGGAAGTTGAGCCTCCCTAAATTTAAGGAAGTCGTTGGGGAATTCAATTGTATAAGTAGAGAGTCTTAGAGCCTTATTAGGATTCAAATTTTGGTTGTAAAAACTCTAGTTATTTTCGAGCTCCAGACTTGTGGAAGACTTTGATGTAATTTTATGTTTTGGTAATAAGAATGAGCTTTTTCTTGATCCAATACTGAGTTAACTCAGAGGGCTGAAGCTCTTGGGTTAGGGCCCAACCCTAGTAGCAAAGGCTCCTCTTCTTGTATCTGTATTCTTATCTTAGTTTCATAGGTTCATGGTTAAACTGTCTTTAGAAGTATTTCATTGCAAGTAGTGTAGATTTGACTAATTATTTATTATTTTGCTTCCATTTGTCCCTTACTTTAGTAGCAGGTTAGAAGGGATAAAAGAAGCACCACAAATTTTTCAGTAGTTATCCTGGCCTCATGTCTTCCTTATGGGATCATGATTTGAGGAAAAGACCCTTATGTAGCCCCAAAAAGACAGATTTCCATTTCTTTCATAAGATTTAGAGTTTACTGTACTTGAACCAGCATTTGATCAATTTTTCAAGTGTAGGATTTCATTTACATCTCTTCTATCTTCATTCTTGCAGTAGATCTCATCCATGATTCCATTTTATTCAGCAATTTCCTCATGCATAAGGTAGACAATTAGTTCATTAAATTCTGCTTTTCTATCTCATGAGAATTCTTCTTGTTTACATGACTTTTTGGAAATTACACATGTTTGATGTAGAGTAGGTTCTTTAGAAGTAGAAAGAGATACCATAGCAAGAAACCACCTTCCAACTTCATCCACCCATAGGAATTCCTTGTTTTCATCAAGACCTTCACCAATTTCATCATTTTACATAGAAATTTCCCCAAGCATGTTGAGTGAATCCAACCATCTCCTACACTTGGTTTCAGGTTCTGAGTGATCCTAGTCCTTTCCTCACTCCATTCCACCCATCCACAACCTTCCCTAAGACTTCCATCACCTCCAACACCCATCGTTTTTCTCTCAGTTGTATCCTGTAGAAATATAGGGAATCATGTAGGTTTCTAGTACATCATGTAGGTTTACCTGTAGTGATCTATTTTGAGGCCGAATTGAGGGAAAACCTTTAGAAAGCTTCCCAAGGTCACCCAAGGGTCTCCCAAACCTTCCAACCATATCCTGAACCTTCCAGCCATCCACCATCATCCCTAAACCAACTGCAATGTCACCAAAAGAGATTAATTTTCACACTTTATTTTTCATGAAAAGAATAAAAAGACAAAACATATTTATTACAGTCCTTTACATGCATAACAGTGATGTTTGATGTTTTTAACTTCCATGCTTAGGACAATAGCATTTTGTTCATGTTAATTTAGCATTATTGCAAAGAATCGCTCTTAGCAGTTAATTAGGAAATGGTGTGCCTTAGCATTGAATTTCAGTCTTTTTCATTATTGCAGTAGATTAGCTCTCTCTTAGAATAGATTTCTATTTCTTTCATCAAGGAAGAAAGCTTCTTCTGAATCCATAGAAGTTTGGCTTGAAAACCGTAGTGGTCTCTTGCCATCTGAACAGTGACAAAAATCAGAACCATCACTTTTACTTGTGTATACAACACTATCACTTCCAAGTTTGTATGAACCTGGGGTGTATAAAGTAAAGCTGGTAGCCCAAGATTTGCAACATTCTTGCTACAATATTGGTGCTCATCAAGAGGCTAGAGACTCTCCATTGAGGGATTTCAAATATTATTGTATTGACAAGCATATGGCTTCTGGAGTGGTCTCCTTCCTTAAGGAGTAGTTGTATGGTGTTACCCTACCTCAAGTATTTTTTTTGAAGATATCAATAAAGAAGAATTTATATTCTAGCAATGTATTGTGTTATCTCTTGGGTTTATTTTATCAAAAAAAAATTATATTTGCAGGGCAGGAGATAACTCCACAAGCCATATGCTTGTCAATACAATAATCTTTGACATCCCTCAATGGAGAGTCTCTAGCCTCTATATAGCCTTCTGACATACAATACCAGGGGTAATTACCATGGGTCTCTAATTACCATACATCAAATACAATGGACTTATGAATTTATTCCCTAACTACTTATGTTCCCATGCATAATGTGGGTTAACCACTTTATTTATTCATTACGTTCCATTTGTTTATCATCCTTGCATTACATTATTCCCTTGGGTACCTCCCTATGTACCCCATATTATCCCCCCTAGGTATACTACACGATCTGTATTACATTTGGTAAGTTTCTATTTCATGTTAATCAAGAGCCCCTCACACCTGTTGAATATTTTTGGCTCCATGCAATCGAGAGCATACTGCATCTGGGCCTTTGTGGCCAAATGTGGGTCTGCACTCCCAGCAACATAGGTAATAGTAAACAAGATAGTCTTTATTGGAAGATCCCTTATGTCTTTGAATTCAATATTTCCACTGGTAGTTTTTCGTGCTCCTCGGTTACAATATTTAGTGACTTAATAGTCAATGTGTTCACCATTGCCTCTATGGCTAGCCAATGAAACCCTAGCCCCTATTCATGATAACCTAGTTAAGAAATAAATATCCTCAATTTCAATGGTGAGAGTGTTTACACAAGTATGAAAATTTTTCTCATTCATATTCCATGTTGTCACCAAATATTCCAGAAGATCTAGCTGATATATCATCACCGAGATGATGAATAATTATTTTAATCCGCACTCTTGGAGTGCGACATTTTTTTGGAATCATTGGCTGTAATGAGATATAATGCCTCATGCTCTCTCTTCCTCCATTCTAGAATTTTGGTGGATGAAAACCTATTAATAGAAAGAGGAAAATATGTTAGATGACAAACACAAAAAAATTGAGTCATTTCTAAGAAATAAAATAAAATTTGTATGGCCTCTATGCTCATCACAATTGTCTTTTATAGACAACATGGTTCATCATAGCCATGCCTTTCAACCTCTATGTTGATCTCACATCAACACATATCCCGATAGAGCATACCTTCGACGATCAGAGGGCGCATTTTCTCCCTTTTATGAAGCTAAAAAATGAAAAATTCACCATTAAAATAAAATAATAGAAATTGTAGAAATGGAGATGAGGCATTATGCTCTTACCTCAAAGAATTCGTGTCCAAAAACATCGATCAATTTACCCAAAATTTTCTCCTGGAAAAAAAGGGTAAAAGAGGGTTTTTTGGCTCTCTAATTTGGAAAAACACAAATGGTAAAATAAAATTACATTTCATCCTTTTATAGGCATAAAAGACATTTTTTATTATTATTTTTACCATGTTTACCCAATTTTCAATTATTAATCTTTTTTTATATAATGTTTTGGGAAAATATGATAATTTTGGGTCTAAATGTGTCGGTAACAGGTTAAATTTTGAAACATAATATTTCAGCGTGAGTATACTTCTATTGATTTTTTTGGCTCATTAAAATTGTACAAAAGAGGAACCCCATCGAGTTCTTTTTAATTTAGACTCTCTAAATATGAGAAGATAGTTGAGTGAACTCATTTCTTTCACAATTGTAAAAGTATTTGAACATATACCCAAGTATAATTTTAATCATTTTGTGGACTGAGTAAATTAATTACGAAAAAGGAATACTTTAGTCAACTATGACTAAAATAGTTCTCACTTGTATTATTTTACCCTTTTTTCGTCCTTGGGAGACTAAATTTATTAAAAATAACATTCTAGAGTTTTCTTTTCATTTATTTTTCAAACTCTCTAAACATGGAAAAGAAGTTGAGTTATCCCTTCATTGGACTCATAAACTATAAACAATGTAGGAATCATCCATCATGATGAGACCGAACTATCCCTTCCTAGGGTGCATTAAAAAAATTGTAGAAATTATGATGTAGATTTGAAACTGCTCATGAAATTTACTAAATCACAAGACTCGAAGCTACTCTACTATTCTACGGAATTCAATTCACAATATAGAACACAAATCATAGACATGTAAAAGGAAACATCACACATGCACAAAGATTTATCTAGGGAAAAGTGACTTCTCAAAACCCTTTCCTATTTATATTGCATTAATTAGAGAATAGAGATGAAATACATATGTTTCTCAAGCTTGAGCACAACCTGAAAGTGTATAGTCTATTCATCTGCATGACTGATTGAATTTGGCCAACACATAGTCAATTTTCAAGCCATCCAAGCTACTATTTCCTTGCGATGTTCCTTGATGAAATTATCCCTTACTATTTAGGAAAATCCATCAATTAGACTATGTAATTCCTCAAGGCTCATCCTTTGACTGCATGCACCACCTGTACACTTCAAAATAAAATACAACTAATAGTGCACTTATTTAGAATATCCATGTCATGTAGGTAACTTGAGTTCTCCACATGCATCAATTATTTTGGGCTAATTGATTAATTAACCAGTTGATCATTGAGTGTGGTTGAAGTTACACTTCCACAACTTGACCTTCCACTAGTTCCTCCAACAGTTAGAACTAGTTTAAATGATCATAACTCAATTTAACTTAAATAGATTGCTACAAATTAGAAATCAATCATATTGAACTGAGATCAAGCTTTCCCAACTCAAATTAACTGATTTAACTGAGTGACAAGTTCCATTTCACCTTAGTTGACTACCTCCAAGATTTATGTTGAAATGGAAATTCTAATTTTATCTACTTTGACCAAAGCAAGGTCAAAATGAGATTGTATGTTGCATTTTCAACACTCCCTCTTAGTAAGAAAGGGATTATCAACCACCCCTATCCTACACTCGTGGAAATTGAACTTCCCTCTTGAAAAGGCCTTTCTCAAAATGGTAGCATCTTGTTCCTTTGTCAAAATGTACTGCAACAACATTATCTGCCTTTGCACATAATACTGTAAATGGTGATATTAGATATCTATATGCTTGGATCGATCATGAGAAACAATATTTTCGTAGAACTTGATGGAATTTTTATTATCAAAGTAGATCACAGTTGGATCCATCATCTAACCAAACAATCCAACAAGTATCTTTCTCATATATGTTGCCTCATATGTTGCTTGATTTGCAGCCATGTATTATGCTTCTACTAAGTTGAGTACCACAAATATTTTCTTCTTGTTGTACCAAGAAATCATTGCAGACCCAACAATAAAAATTCCACCTGATGTACTCTATTGTTCTGATGGACTCCCTACCCAATATACATCTGTGAAGCCACATAGCTTCACTACCTCTGTCCATTTATTCCATATTCCAAATTGGGCAGTGCCTCTGAGGTACCATAGAACATGCTTAGTTTCCCTCCAAAATAGTTTGGTTGGTCTAACCATAGCTTAGCTAATCTGGTTGAATGCATAGTGCATATTTGGTCATTTTTTCACATGATACATTAGTAAACCCACCAACTACTAGTAAATGGTAGCATCCACTTCCTCACCTAAAGTGGCATCCTCTTTTCTCCAGTTGGTGTGTAGAGATGTCTCCATGGGTTTGAAACTATCAATGTGAAACCCTTGAAGTATCTCAATGGCATACTTTCCTTGAGATACAAACAATTCCCCATCGCCTTGCCACACTTCCAATTTGAGGAAGTAGTGCATGAGACCCATGTCATTCATTTCAAACACTCTTGCAATGTCATCCTTGCAAGATTTGATAAGTTTCTCATCACCAGTTAAAATCAAGTCATCAACATATAAGACAATAATCAACAATTTATCTTCTACCAAAATATCAGATAGAGATTTGCATCTGCTTCACTTTTGGTGAATACCAAACCAGTGAGATAGTTATCGATCCTACTGTACCAAGCATGGGGAGCTTGCTTGAGACTGTACAATACTTACTTGAGTCTACACACATGAGACTCATGATCAAAAGTCTCGAAGCCTTCTAGTCGCTCAATATACACCTCCTCCTCAATACCTCCATTGAGGAATCTTGTTTTCACATCCATTTGGTGGATCTTCCACCCCATTTACATAGCCAGAGCAAGAATTGATCTGATGGATGAGTAACTTGCCATAGGAGAAAATGTCTCCTCGAAGTCAATCCCCTCTACTTGAGAGTTCCCATTGGACACAAATTTGGCATTATACATTTTTATGCTTCCATCTACTACGTGCTTTACCTTGAAGATCCATCTTGAACCTAGAATTGATTTGTCTGTTATTCTTGGAACCACTTCCAAAACACTATTGTTTACAATGGATTCATATTCCTCCACCATTGCATCAACCCATATAGGTTCCTCTACTACTTCCTCAAAAGAGGATGGCTCAGTCTCTACAAGCTCAGTCATTAGAGCCATGTGGCCAATGTACTGATCTGGTGACCTTCTCTACCTACACTCATTTGAAGGAGAACCACATTCTCCCTCACATCCTGCATAAGTCTCTCAACTTCCCCGCTCCTTTTCCTACCTTCTGTAGATGGTTCTTCTTGAGTGGTCGTATCCACTCTCTTCTCCTCAATTTTTGGTTGCTCCACAACTTCTTGAGGTTCCTCCTTTGGAGCTAAAAGCTCATCTTATGGTGGGATATGAATCTCCCTCTCATCACATGGCTTTGTATTCATCAAATTTTACATCCCATCGCACAACTTCCATTCTGAGGGATGGCATGTACACACAGTAGTTGTGGGGAGTTTCTATGTAACCCATAAATGCCCCCAATTATATTGTCAACTCTAGCTTCTTCCTTGGTTCTTTGGAGACATGGCAGTAAATAGAGGCTCAAAAAATCCTGAAGTGCAACACATATGGCTTTCTCCCTGAGAAAGCCTCCTCTAGTGTAATCATGCCTAGAATCTGATGAGGACTCTGGTTCTACAAATAAACTGCTTTATTGCATGCCTTTTCCCACAAATGCATAGGTATTCCTTAATCATGAAACATTTCCCTCGCTGCTCCCATAATGCTATGGTTCTTCCTCCAAGCCACCTCATTCTCTTGTGGGTTTTGCGAAGTTGTCAACTCTCTTCGAATGCCTTCATTTGAAAATTTTATATAAATTCATTCGACATGTACTTTCCTCCATTATCGCTACTGACAGCCTTCACTTCCTTTCCCGGTTTTTTCTCAACTAGTGCCTTGAATTCTACAAACTTGGATAATGTATCATCCTTATTCTGCATGAAGAAGATCCAACACTTTCGTTAGAATTCATCAATAAAAATGACAAAATATTTGTGCTTGGAAGTGGGGGTTGTAAAGAAAGGTGCACAAACATAAGAGTGGATCCTTTCAAGGAATTGATGTGCTTTTCTGTCTTGGTCATGGAAAGTGGATTTTGTGCACTTTTTGCAGGTACATCCTTTGCATACATCTTGCTACTAAAGTGCTCCTTTGGGGAGGCATGTAGTTATCTACTGTATGATCTTCAAAGAACCATGATGCAAATGGCCTAGTATTTTATGCCAAAGTTCACAGACATCTCATATTTGCACCTTCAGTGCCTTCATGCTCAATGTAGCGTAGTCTTCCACATATAGTTTGTACATGTTCTTCACACGAACCTCGATCTGCTTCACCTATCCCATGGCTATGTGTCTTAGGAATGTCTTTCCTTTGTTGAAGATCACATCATAACCACGGTCTTCAAAAACTGCAATGGAGATGATATTTTTCTTTAGACCCAGAACAAACATCACATCCTTGAGTCTATGAGTGGATCCTCACTCCCTCTGAAAGATGACTATACCTATCTCGGTCACATTGTACATTCCATCATCTCTCATCTCAATGTGCATCTAGATATATTTCTCCTCCAAATCATATAAAATTTATCTATTCCTTGTCATGTGGAACAAGGCACCACTGTCCAAGTACCACACGCTCCCCATCACTGTGTTAGCAATGCATGCAATGAGGGTAAATCCAAGCTTGAACTATGAATCCAAAGATTCACCTACTACTCCTCCTGAGTTCTTCTTACTTTTCTTCTAATGTGCACACTTCATCACATAGTGCCTAAATTCATGACAATGAAAGCACTTGATTCTGGACAAGTATTTCTTCTTTCCCCCTTGACTAGATTCTGGTTTGGTTTGGGATTTCTTCCCTTTTCCCTTCTTTTCCTTTTCATCCAAGGCACGATTTTCTTCATCCTCCGCCATGGATGTAGTCATATCTATGGTATTCTGCCTTATTTCCTCCTGTACCAAGTCAGACTATAATCACTCCCAACTCGGTAGTTTCTCCCTCCCATTCACTGAATCTTGATAGCTATGCCAGCTCTTGTGAAGGCCCTAAAGGTATAGAGCTACCAAGTATTATTCAGGGACATTAACATCGAACCTGCGAAGTTCATCACGACACTATATAAAGTTGATCAGATACCACAGAATTATGTCATTCTTCTGCATCTTGATACTTCAAAGTTTATCCTTGAGTGCCAGCTTCCTATGGTCACTAATATTCTTACAATTATATCAATGCTTTCCACATCATGAATGGAGTTTCTTTTCCATAGAGATTCAAGACAATATGATCCCGTACTCCCTACAAGATGATTCTCCTCACCTTGGCTACATATTTCTTCCACTGAGCAAGGTTCTCGGCATAAAATGCTTGAGGTTTTAACATGTTTGTCTTGACGTATTCTAGCAACCCATTGTCATCCAATATGTCCTTCATGCAGTCCTTCCATGAAAAAAAAAATAGGTGCCTTCCAACGCATACTCTAGCCTTAATCTGTTGAAGGCCATCTTCTCAGCTCTAAAGAATTTTGGAAATAACACTGAGAGGTGGGGTGAATCAGTATTATTAAATCAATATAACTTTTTCATTTCCATATTAAGATTCATATACGCTACTTAGTTAAGGCAAACCGCGTGTACATGCAACTATGTGTAATGCAACAATCGTATATCCAGTAAACTTATGATTCAGTTAGTTGATCCTTAATGAGTGCATCAGAACATTATTAACCATATGAATAGTAAACAGTAGCAGTAAAATAGAACAGATCATCACACACATGAACACCATGATGTAAGGTGGAAACCCAATGTGGGTGAAAACCACCTGTTGCAAGTCGTATCAATCTTCTTTTTAATGAGAAACTTCTTTTTACAATAGTTCTGTATTGGTGCAGTCTTATACCAGTACACAAGCTTCTACCTGTAGAAGGCTACAACCTTCTCTCGTTCTCCAAACTCTCCTAGAAGGGAGCTACAACCCCCTTAGCTCTTGTACTATCCGATCCATTTACTAGTACGTAGGTGCCGGCCTATTGAAATGCTCCAACCTTTACTCATTTTCCTGCTGCTACTGGAAGGGAGCTACCACCCCCTTAGCTCTTGTACTAGCTGATGTACTAGTACGTAGGTGCCAACCTACAAAAGCTACAACCTTCTCTTTCTTCCTCCAGGTACCACGTTTCATAAATTTTCAGACTGGATACTCCTGAAGCACAACACCATAATCTGAAAGGCCACATTTCATCCAATTTTCATACTGGACCCATCAACAACATTGAAGCACAAAATTAATCATCACATCAATACATCCATCAACTACACCTGCATCATCAATCTCTAAATCACCCAATACTGAAACATTGAAACCCTGTCAACAACACAGTCACTAGAACACAGAACAGACAACAGAACTCTGCAATAACAATCAGACCCAACTGCAACTTCAAATATCATACTTCATAGTGTATACGCTACTACGATGAACCAAACCGGCCTACATATGCACTTTTACCAAGCCTAACCCACGTACACATCTGCAAATATTAACTCAAAACTTTGCAGCTGTTCCAGACATCAGTCATACCTAGATCATAACATTCATAGAATAAAACATGCGTCAATAATTTAGATCTAGTCTATCCATGATCAAACCACATAATGATAATACATTCCAAGCCTTATGATCCTGATCCATCATCCATCATCAACAGCATAGGTGCATCCTTGATTCAGATCAAGAACAACATCACAAACCCATAACCAGCATACTAGATCTCATACTTCTTCAGATATTCAAGACTTTCTCACTCCATTTGCCTAATGATCTTCTTCTCCTTTTATAGTCTTAGGCCTTACTCAATACCATGGTCCAAAACCATTCAGAACCAATACTAGGGACCCAATACCTGGGTTCAACACTTCGGATGCAATACCAATGACCAAAACCATAGGTATAAATACCACGGACCCAAAAATAAGCTTTCCCACATGTACGCACTTTTCTGTGCATGAAAGTGTGTGCATACGCATACGCGACTTTTGATTAGAAATCCCGCGTGTATACGCACCTTTGTATATAGTGAACATGCATGTATACCCTACTTGGTATATAGCGAACCTGCGTATATACGCGAATTGGTACATAGTGAACCTGCGTATAACCTGCATATGTACGCGACTTGGTATATAGTGAACCTGCATATATACTCTTATTTCTTCATTCTTTGTATTCTGATCATCAACTCTTTGCTACTGACTTGCTGCACTATGATCTTTCATCTGTGTGAGTTGCCATCAAGGACAACACTTGTATCATAATGCCAACAATCTCCCCCTTTGGACTTGATGGCAAGGCTAAATTGTCGTACTAAGAACTTGTCATCTGATACCTTTGAGCTGTCTGCATCCCATGTATTCTGTCACATCTGATATCTCTTTTGTAGATTCATCTAGTTATATATAAGTGAGTTGTTCTTCTACAAGTGGGTTGCCATCAAGTACAACACATACATCATAATGCCAACAATCTCCCCCTTTGGACTTGATGGAAACAACACCAAATCACTCTCCCCCTTTGAAATCAAGGGCAAAGGGCGAACCAAGATATTCTCTTTCCTTGATAAACATTCCGTTGTGCATACTCACCCTGAGTACCTACTGAAATCTCTGAATGAGCCCCCCCTTTGTATATACCAAGGTGTACCAATCTGACCATGCTCCCTCTGAGTACATGACGAAGTCTCTACTCTGCTGAAGTGTGTTGTTCATGCTCCCCCTGACTGTAAGCAAGGTCTGCAAAAAGATGTTCTATAAGAAGAACATGACTCTATCATAAATGACCTTCCTATCATCAAGGACTCATACATACATCCATCTCCCAACCCAGCAGGGATATACCAATATTGACTCATCCACCCAACCAAGTGGGGATATACCAAATGTTTATACATGACTAAACTATTACATCATCCTTCCCATGCATAGTGGGGGTACAAATTACATCATATGACCAAACGGGATTCATCAAATGACTACAATAGATAGAGACAAACTATTACATCATGAGTCTTGATATGACCTTTACATGACATTTATAACAGAGACCAAACATCTAAATAAGATCATGATAGTCATCAGCAACTATCATACACAATGTATGATCTGCTCCATAATCATCTGACAACAACATCTAGACTAGCAACAAGGTATGTCTGCATCAACTCATCCTTTTGAATAGAATTTTGCATATGACATACAGAATCATTCACATTATATCATATGTGAAAATCACCATAGCCATCTCATCAACATCAAGATTTGCATGATCCAAGTATCATCACATGGGAACATTTGCATCAATGTAAGTATCAACATATCATCATATAGGTAAGAACTTATCATCATCATGTCTCCAACAATGCAACTTTGAGTAAACTTTCATGTATCCAGCACTATGTATCTTGAGCTCAAGACCATTTGTCAAGACTTCTTGATATCATCAACAGCGACAATCCTCATCCACATGAGCCCAAGAACTATAGGAATCCTGCATCATAATTGTATTATATGATCTTTATGCATATGATGACAGTAGCATATGAGTGACTCATCATCAAGTGTATTCAAGCTTTGTACTTCTCCTTATCCTTATGAACATCACCATGTAAGCACCATATATGCATCCACAAATCTGATCAGAACACCAACTATGTAAACCCAAGAATCATATGAGATTTTGTCATGGACAACTCATAACCATATCATAGCAAGATGTATCATTTAGCCATATAAGCATCATCACTAAGGACTACTAACCATAATGCCAACAATTCATTATTAAAAGCATATGCTCCCCCTGAACCTGTGCCATCTTGCTTACTGTTAGATCTGATCATGCATATATTAGTAAGAAGTATCATCATCCACAAGTTAAGATCAAATCATTCCTAAACATCTTACAAGTATCAAGACATTTCCACACAACATCAACAGATTGTGACCATTCTGAAACAGAGCAAATAATGGACTGAATCATATCAGACCCCTTTTCCTGAGCCTGTCCCACTACTTTATCTCAAACTAACAGATACGCAACTGTGCAGTAACCAAATCACGTATATACATGACTTCCCTTTATGAAACTTGCGTATGAGATTTAGGACACTGAAGTTTTGCACTTTCGGGTCCCTTTGAGTTTGTTATGTCTGTATATTGTGCTATGCCACATCTTTCTGACTATACTTCCTTCTTCTTCCATATCTTCAAGTGTGATGATGTTTTCCCCTTTTGGTATGGTGCCCGTACTTTGTTCCTGCATTCCTTTGTTGTATGTCCAAGCTTGTTACATGCATAACAGCTTACAGTTTCATATTCCTTCTATAGCAATCAACAGCTCTGTGACCAAACATATTGTAAGCAAAGCAGTATCCCTTAAAGTACTTGGAATGTGATGATCTTTTTGAGTGATAGTCTTGAACCATTCTTCTTCTGCATCTGGCTGCAACATGTCCAAGATTATGGCATACATAACATTCAACATTATTCATTTAAGGACTTTGTTACACAAAAATATCATCACCATGATTATTTGCAGTCAGTATGGGTCTATCATCACTTGTACTGTCCTCCTAAGCAAGTCTAAGACCTCAGCTCTTCAAATCAAGCTTTCGAAGTGGGAGAAAGACATTAAAAATCAATGTAATTCTGGTTCCGTACTTTCTCTCATGGTCACCTGCGGTCTCGCACCTTCTGTGTACAAAATCTGCGTACCTACCCGCTCTGTTCCTAACGGTGTAGGTGCGGACCCCTGTGAAAGTCAAAAGGCGCAATTTTTATCTTAAAAAACTCACTTTGGGTTACTTCTAGAGTTTTCTAGAAGGAATTTTGACGTGGATTGTTCGCTCTGAGGTGGTTCATGCATCCCAAAAGAGAAGGAGCTAATCCCTTGACTAAAGGAGCTATCCCTTTGAAGGAGGGTTTTATCCCTTTGAAGGAGGACCTAGTAACTTCCCTCCATTGCACTATAAATACAGGCATTGGGGTGAGGACTAGGGAGGTTAGAAGCTGAACATTTTGAGGGTAAATGCTGGTGAAATTGAGACTCTTTGGTTGAGCTTGAGAGGAGAGATCACATACCTCTTGGTTCCATTGGAGAGTGAGTGAAACTTGTCAAAGTAGAGGAGACATCTTGTTGGACCCTGGGAGAAGCTTGTACAGCGTCAAGGCAAAGGTTGTAAGGTTCTTCTTCTTTTGAATTAATACAATCAAACTCATTTTTCTCAACAAGTATCTTATGTTATTTGTTTCATGGACTCCTTGACTTTCATGTTAAATATGTTTTATGCAATTGGTTTTTCAGGTGCTATTTAATGTGTTTGCCTTGTTTGTGTTTGCAGATTCATGAAAAGGAGCTCATTTGGATCAAAGGAGCGAGGGCATCCACAAGCTTGCATTGGACCAAAGGTAGGCCCTAAAAACCTTTGTTTTCTATTGTTAATTGAAGCATATTTAGAGAAAGATAGTGTCTGGTTGGTTTGCTTGTCGTTAGGTCTTCTTTAGATTCTAGGAAGGTCTATCTTGTCTGCAAGATCGACTCATTCTGCGCGACAGAATTGACCGACTATTATTTCCATAGTTAGGAATAAAATAATTTCTTTGAAGAATTTATTTCCTTGGTTGTTGATGGGATTGACCTCTCATCTCCTTGTTGAGCATTTCAGATTTTACATTAGAGTCCCTTGTCTTACTTTGTGAACTAGATTCTCCTTCAACAGATCCATGAAAACCAAGACCCGTTTTGATAGCAGGAGACCTTTGACTACTAAGAATATCATCCAAGATCTTAGTACTATCTTGAAATCATAAGATCTTATCCTTTTCTTCTAAGTTATCTTCAAGAATATTTACCTCAACCTGATGTTGCTCCTCCTTTTCCTGATACTGCTTCTTCATGTTTTCTTCAGCTTTTCTTCCTTCTTCCAACTGATGTCTTAGTTCAAGAACTTTCTTTTCTTGTTTTTCAAGAGCTTGGAGTAGTTCTTTATTCTGCCTTTTTTATTCTTCAATATCTTCTTTTAGCGAGAGGATCGTAGCTTCAAGACTTTCATAGTAACTGGATCTATTTATGAGTTTCTTGATTGTGTTTCTCCTTTCACTAACTTCATTTCTTAATGATGTCACTTCATCCTGCAACTTTTGACATTTATCTTCCTTGTCCTTGAATAACTTCCTTACCTTGTTTCCTTCCTCTAGTTGAGCTTTTAGTTTGGTAGCTTCTTCTTTGAAGGCACATTCCCTTTTGTTCAATAGATCTTGTTGATCTCTAATTTTGTCTGTAAGCCTTTTAAATTCTGCCTCTATTTGATATCTTTCTTGCTCACCCATAAGAGCAAATTCAGTTGTTTCGCTATCACTTTCATCATCTTCAAATGGATGGATAAATGTATCACCAGAGTATAAAAAATTCATACCTGCTAGTTCTTTTGCTTGTTCATCTTCATTTTGAAGTGATTCTGAATCTAAAATGCTTCTTCGATATATTCCCTAATTGATTCTCCCATTTTCATAGCTCTTCTGAGATGTCTTCTTCTTCTTAGGCGCTTTCTTCTTAAGCTTCTTTCCCATTGATCTACAGATCTCCTTCAAGTGATCAAGCTTCTACCAAAGGACCTGCTCTAATACCAATTATTGGAAATAATACTGAGAGGGGGGGTGAATCAGTTTTATTAAATCAATATAACTTTTTCATTTCCATATTAAGATTCATATATGCTACTTCAGTTAAGGCAAACCGCATGTATATGCAATTGTGTGTAATGCAACAAGTGTATATCCAGTAAACTTATGATTCAGTTAGTTGATCCTTAATGAGTGCATCAGAACATTATTAACAATATGAACAGTAAACAGGAGCAGTAAAATAGAACAGATCATCATGCACAAGAAGCACACATGAACACCATGATGTAAGGTTTAAACCCAATGTGAGTGAAAATGACCTGCTGCAAGTCGTCTCAATCTTCTTTTTAATAAGAAACTTCTTTTTACAATAGTTCTATACTGGTGCAGTCTTATACCAGTACACAGGCTTCTACCTACAAAAGGCTACAACCTTCTCTTATTCTCCAGACTCTCCTAGAAGGGAGCTACAACCCCCTTAGCTCTTGTACTAGCCAACCCATTTACTAGTATGTAGGTGCCAGCCTACTGAAATGCTCCAACCTTTACTCGTTTTCCCGCTGCTACTGGAAGGGAGCTACCACCCCATTAGCTCTTGTACTAGCTGATGTACTAGTACGTAGGTGCCAACCTACGGAAGGCTACAACCTTCTCTTTCTTCCTCCAGGTACCACGTTTCATAAATTTTCAAACTGGATACTCCTGAAGCACAACACCATAATATGAAAGGCCACATTTCATCCAATTTTCATACCGGACCCATCAACAACATTGAAGCACAAAATTAATCATCACAACAATACATCCATCAACTACACCTGCATCATCAATCTCTGAATCACCCAATACTGAAACACTGAAACCCTGTCAACAACACAGTCACCAGAACACAGAACAGACAACAGAACTTTGCAATAACAATCAGACCCACCTACAACTTCAAATATCATACTTCATAATGTATACGCTACTACAATGAACCAAACTAGCATACATACGCACTTTTACCAAGGCTAACCCATGTACACATCTGCAAATATTAACTCAGAACTTTGCAGCTGTTCCAGACATCAGTCATACCCAGCTCATAACATTCATACAATAAAACATGCGTCAATAATTTAGATCTAGTCCATCCATGATCAAACCACATAATGATAATACATTCCAAGCCTTATGATCCCGAAACATCATCCATCATCAACAGCATAGGTGCATCCTTGATTTAGATCAAGCACAACATCACAAACCCATAACCAGCATACTAGATCTTATACTTCTTCAGATATTCAAGACTTTCTCACTCCATTTGCCTAATGATCTTCTTCTCCTTTTATAGTCTTAGGCCTTACTCAATACCATGGTCCAAAACCATTCAGAACCAATACTAGGGACCCAATACCTGGGTTCAACACTTCGGACGCAATACCAACGACCAAAACCATAGGTCTAAATACCACGGACCCAAAATAAGCTTTCCCACATGTATGCGCTTTTCCATGCATGAAAGTGCATGCATACGCATACGCGAATTTTGATCAGAAATCCAGCGTGTATACGTGCCTTTGTATATAGTGAACTTGCGTGTATACCCTACTTGGTATATAGCAAACTTGCATATATACGTGACTTGGTACATAGTGAACCTGTGTATAACCTGTATATGTACGCGACTTGGTATATAGTGAACCTGCGTATATACTCTTATTTCTTCATTCTTTGTATTCTGATCATCAACTCTTTGCTACTGACCTGCTGAACTATGATCTGTCATCTGTGTGAGTTTCCATCAAGGACAACACTTGTATCATAATGACAACAATCTCCCCCTTTGGACTTGATGGCAAGGCTAACTTGTCGTACTGAGAAATTGTCATATGATTCCTTTGAGCTGTTCTGCATCCCATGTATTCTGTCACATCTGATATCTCTTCTGTAGATTCATCTAGTTATATATAAGTGAGTTGTTCTTCTATGAGTGGGTTGCCATCAAGTACAACACATGCATCATAATGCCAACAAAGAAATCCTGCTACACTAATCTTCAAATTTGAACCTCTGAGATGAAACTTCGAATTTCCTATTCTATTGTGAATCCTGCTTTGATACCGTGTAGAAACTATGATGTAGATTCTAGAATGCTCACGAAATTTACTTAATCACAAGACTCGGAGCTACTCTATTGTTCTATGGAATTTTAATTCACAATCGAGAACACAAATCATATACATGCAAAAGGAAGCATCACACATGAAAGAATATTTATCTAGGGGAAAGAAACTGCTCAAAACCCCTTCCTATCTATATTGCATTAGTGAAATAATAGAGGTTAAATACATATGTTTCTCAAGTCTGAGCACAACCTTCAATATTAGAGTCTATTCATCTGCCTGACTAATTGACTCCGACCAACACTTAGCCAATTTTCAAGCCCTCCAGGCTCATGTTTCCTTGCATTGTTCCTTGAGGAAAGTATCCCCTATTATTTAGGAAATCACCTCAATTGGATTTGTCAATTCCTCTAGGCTCCTACTCCCACTACATGCACCGCCTATACACTTCGAAATAGTTTACAACTGATAATACATTGCCTTGGAATCTCCATATCAACTAGGTAACTCAAATTCTCTACATGCATTAATTATTTTTGGTTGATTGATTAGTTAACTAGTTGATCATTGAGTGTGGTTGAAGTTACACTTCCATAACTTGACCTTCCAATAGTTCCTCCAACAATTAGAACTAGTTTAATTGACCATAACTCAATTTAACTGAAACATATTGCTACAAATTAGAAATAAATCATACTAAACTGAAATCAATCTTACCAAACTAAAATTAACTGAGTTAACTGAGTGACAAGTTTTGTGTCACTTCATTTAACCAAGATTTCTGTTGAAACGGAAATTCAAATTTTCTCTATTTTGACCAAGGAAAGGTCAAACTAATATTTTCTTATTGCATTCTCAACACTCTCTCACAGCAATAAAGAAATTATCAAACACCCCTATCCTGCACCTGTGGAACTCAAACTTCCCTCTTGACAAGGCCTTTGTCAAAATTCCAGCATCTTGTTCCTCTGTCAGAATGTAATGTAACAACATTATCTTCCTTTGCACATAATCCCATAAATGGTGATACCATATATCTATATGCTTGGATCGAGAGTTAAAAACAGGATTTTCAGAGAGATTGATGCAAATTTGATTATCACTGTAGATAATAGTTGGATCAGTCATCTAACCAAATAATCCAACAAGTATATTTCTCATCCAGATTGCCTCACATGCTACTTGATTTGCAGCCATGTATTTTTCTTCTACCGATATGAGTGCAAGAGATATTTATTGTACAAAAAAAAAATTGTGGACACAAGGCTAAAAATTCCATCTTATGTACTCTTTCGCTCTAATGGAATCCTCGCCCAATCTATAACTATGAAGCCAAACAACTTCACTCCCTCTGTTCGTCTGTATCGTAGTAAAAACTAGGTAGTGCCTATGAGGTGTCATAGAACATGCTTATCTTCCCTCCAAAATAGTTTGGTTGGTCTAACCATAGCTTGGATCAACTAGATGACTGCATAGTACATATTTGGTTGTGTTCATAAGATACATTAGTGAACCCACCAACTACTAGTAAACAATAGCATCCACTTCCTCACCTGAAGTAGCATCCTCATTTCTCTAGTTCGTTGCTAGAGGTATCTCGATGGGTTTTCAAATCTCCATGTGGAACCTTTGAAGTACCTCATTAGCATACTTTCACTGAGAGACAAACAATTCCCCATCACCTTGCCATACTTCCAATCTAAAGAAGTGGTGCATGAGATCCATGTTCTTCATTTCAAACTCTCTTGCAAGGTCCTCCTTGCAAGATCTGATTATTTTCTCATCACAAGTTAAAATCAAGCCATAAACATATAAGACAATAATCAAAAATTTACCTTCTACCCAAATATAATAAAGAATTTCATCTGATATGCTTTTGGTGAAACCCAAACTAGTGAGATAGCTATCGATCCTAGTGTACCAAGAAAATTTTGCTTGCTTGAGACCGTACAAATATCGCTTGAGTCTACACATATGAGACTCCTAATCAAAAGTATCGAAGCCTTCTAGTTGATCAATATATACCTCCTCCTCAATATCTCCATTGAGGATTTTTTATTTCACATCCATCTAGTGGATCTTCCACCCCATATGTGCAGTCAAAGCAAGAATTGATCTGATGGATGAGTACCTTGATGTAGGAGCAAAGGTCCCCTCATAGTCAATCCCCTAAAGTTGAGAGTACTCCTTGGCCACATATCTGGCCTTGTATTTTTCTATGCTTCCATCTACTGCATGCTTTACCTTACAAATCCATCTTTCTCTATCCCTTCCTCGAAATAGGATGGCTCAATCTCTACAAGCTCATTCATTAGAGCCATGTAGACAATGTATTGATATGGTAAACTTCTCTTCCTGCATTGATTTGAAGGAGCTCCCACATTCTCCATCGCACCCTTCACAAGTCTCTTAGCTTCCCTGGTCCTTTTCCTGCCTTCTTTGGATGGTTTTTCTTGAGTGGTTGTTTCCACTCTCTTCTCCTCATTTTGTCGTTTCTCCCCAACTTCTTGAGGTTCCTCCTTTGGATCTAAAATATCCTCTTCTGGTGGGATTTGAAGATCCTCCTTAAGATAGCACCACATGGCTTTCTCTTCATCAAATTTTACATCCCTTCATACAACTATCATTCTAAGGGATGGCATGTACACACAGTAGTTATGGCGAGTTTTTTTGTAACCCAAAATACCCCCAATTATGTTGTCGACAATAGCTTCTTCCTTAATTATTTAGATACATGACAGTAAATAGAAGCCCCAAAAATATTGAAGTGTGACACATCCAACTTTATCCTCAATAAATCCTCCTTTGGTGTAATGATGCCCAGAATCCAATGAGGAATCTGGTTCTGCAAATATACTTTTGTGTTGCATGCCTTAGCCCACAAATGTAGAGGTAGGCCTTGATCATGCAACATCACCCTCTTTGATCCCACAATGCTATGGTTCTTCTCTCAACCACCCAATTTTGTAGTGGGGTGCTATCAACTCTTATCTAATGGCTTCTTTTTCACAAAAAAAATTAAATTCATTCAACATGTACTCACCTCCAAAATCGCTTCCAAGAGCATTCACTTTCTTGACCGTTTCTTTCTCAACCAGTGCCTTGAATTCTACAAACTTGGAGAATGTCTCGTCCTTCTTTCGCATGAAAAATATCCAGCACTTCCGTGAGAATTCATCAATAAAAATGAAAAAATATTTATGCTTGGAAGTGGGGGTTGTCGAGAAAGGTCCATAGACATTAGAGTGGATCCTTTCAAGGATTGCATGTGCTTTATTGTCTTGATCATGGAAAGTGGATTTTGTATACTTTCTCAAGGTAAATCCTTTGCATATATCTTTCTTATCAAGTGCTCCTTTGGGGAAGCTTGTGGTTATCTGTTGCGTGATCTTCAAAGCACCATAATGAAAATGTCCTATTATTCTATGCCAATGTTCACCAAAATCTTGACTCTACACCTTCTCTACCTTCGTACTCAATGTGGCACAATCTTCCACATCTATATTGTATAGGTTCTTCACAAGAACTCCAACCTACTTCACTTACCCCATGGCTATGTGTCTCAGGAATTCCTTTCCTTTTTTGAATATCACATCATAACCACAGTGTTCCATAAATGCAATGGAGATGAGATTTTTCTTTAGACCTAGAACAAACATCAGATCCTTGAGTCTGAGAGGAGAGCCCGACTCCCTTTGAAATGTGACCTTACCAATCTCCATTACATTGTAACTTCCATAGTCTCCCATCTCAATGTGCATACGGAGAAATTTCTCCTCCAAATCACTCAAAAATTATCTATTTCCCGTCATGTGGAAGGAGGCACCACTATCCAAGTACCACAAGCTCCCCATCATTGTGTTAGAGTTGCATACAATTAAGGTAAAGTCAAGCTCAAAGTATGAAGCCAAAGCTTCACCTGCTGCTCCTCCTGAGGTATTCTTTCTTTTCTTCTTATGTGGACACTTTGTGGCATAGTTCTAGAATTCATGACAGTGAAAGCACTTGATTCTAGACAAGTATTTCTTCTTGACCCCTTAACTAGATTCTAGTTTGGATTGGGATTTCTTCTGTTTTCCCTTCTTTTCTTTTCCAGCCAAGGAAAAAGTTTCTTCATCCTCACCCTTGGATGAAGTCCCATCTCTGGTATTCTTCCTTATTTCCTCTTATACCAAGTTGTACCATAAGCACTCCCAACTCGGTAGTTTGTACTTCCCATTCACTAAACCTTGATAGCTATGCCAGGTCTTTGGAAGGTCCAGAAGGGTTAGAGTTACCAAGTATTCTTCAGGGACATTAACATAGACCCTTCCAAGTTCATCACGATGTTGTGTAAACTTGCTCAGATACTGTGGAATTATGTCATTCTTCTATATCTTGATACTTCAAAGTTTATCCTTGAGCACCATCTTCTAATGGTCACTATTATTCTCAAACAATTATGTCAGTTCTTTCGACATCACAAATGAATTTTATTTTCCATGGAGATTCGAGACAATATGATCCTGTACTCCCTCCATGTTGATTCTCCTCACCTTGGCTACATATTTCTTCCATGAAGAAAGGTTATGGGAATCAAATGCTTGAGGTTTTTCCACATCTATCTTGATGTATTCTAGCAACCCATTGTGTGGTCCTTCCATGCAACAAAATTTGAGGTAACTTCCAAGGCATACTCTAGCCTTAGTCCGTTTAAGGCCATGTTCTTACCTCTGAAGAAATCCTGCTACTTTGATCTTCAAATTTGAACCTATAAGACCCAACTTCAAATTTCCTGTTCTATTGTGAATCCTACTTCGATACCATGTAAAAACTATGATGTATATTCGAAACTACTGATGAAATTTACTAAATCACAAGAATCGAAGCTACTCTATTGTTCTATGGAATTTAAATAACAATATACAACAAAAATCATAGATTTGCAAAAGGAAACATCACACATGCACAAAGGTTTATCGAGGGGAAAGAAACTGCTCAAAATCCCTTCCTATATGTGTTGCATTTATCAAGGAATAAAGATTAAATACATGTGTTTCTTAATCTTGAGCACATCCTATAAATGTAGAGTCTATCCCTCTACCTGACTTACTGACTCTGGCTAACACTTAGCTAATTTTCAAGCCCTACAAGATCCTATTTCCTTGTTTTGTTCCTTGAGGAAATTATTCCCTATTATTTAGGAAATTCTCTCAATTGGATTGCACAATTTGTCTAGGTTCATCCTCTGACTGCATGCACCACATGTACACTTTGAAATAGTCTACAACTAATAGTAGACTACCTTAGAATCTCCATGTCAACTAGGTAACCTGAATTCTCTGCATGCATAAATTATTTTGGGTTGATTGATTAGTTAACTGGTTGATCAGTGAGTGTGGTTGAAGTTAAACTTCCATAACTTGACCTTCCATTAGTTCCTCCAACTGTTAGAACCCTTTTAACTTACCATAACTTAATTTAACTAAAATAGCTTTCTACAAATTAGTAACCAATCATACTAAACTAAACTCAAGATTCCCCAAATTGAGTTAACTAAGTTAACTAAGTGACAAGTTCCATGTCACCTCAGTTAACTACCTCCAATATTTCTTCTAAATGGAAATTCGAATTTTCTCTAGTTTTACCAAGGCAAGGTCAAATTGAGATTTTTTTGCTGCATTTTCAACAAATACTCTGAAGGAATCATATGAAAGATGAGATTATATTTCAAGCATATGCTATCCTCCTCAATATTGTGTAAAAATAAAGAGGTATTTTCCAGGAGTTCTGGGGAAAATTGGGAAAGAGATATAAATTACGTATTTGAAAAGGAAACAAGTCACTCTTGAATATGACACTCCTTCCCTCTTCGTATCAAGGTTGGCTTGTGGAATCCACTTATCTCTCTATTTATCATGCCTCATCTAAAGTTTTCATATTGGTATTTGGTCCCATTTTGAGTCAATGTTACTAAGTCAATTATCATGTCATTCATATGTTTAAGTTAAGTTCAACCTAAGTCAAACAATTGTGCTTTCCTAAAAGCCTTCTATCGTGTCAGTGATCCCTATATCAGTCTTGAATCACTCTTATTTGTTCTACTTCAAATATTCATACATGTTTCATGTTGTTAATGGGGTATACATTAATTCCCTCTCGCAACAAATCACTTCATATCGACTTCAGTACACTATCTAGGAAATCGATTTATAAACCTTTAAGTACCTTGGAACTTGCATGCCTCAATGGGAGGTTTCCTCACTTTCAATGATAGATTTACATCAATGAAATTCAATCAAATGATTCTATAGGTGTTCGACTTCATATCATTTATTCAAACTCCATAGAATGTACTAGAGTACCTTAGGGTCCATTGTCACTATTGGTATTTCCTCAAGCATCTATTAATGGTCCTCATCATTAATCAATAATCAGATGATTTCTACCATGTTCGACCTCAAGACATTTATTTAAATTGTTAGATTCACACTAACGATAGATAGAGATGAACACTCTGGATCTTGTCTAATATGTCCAGGTTGCATGTAGTTTTTAGTATTCATGACTATGACATAGATCCACAATATATGTCTAGTGTTTATGTTCATATCAAGTCTACCGAGCATGGATCCACAATGTATGTCCTGCGGTCATGACCTCACTTCATTGACATGGATTTTTGTGTATTTCCATACCTAGAGTTAGTTGTATTATGAGTATGGGAATTCTTACCTCAGAGATGATGATATGTTTGTTGACTTACAGGTTTCCAACCATTTGTTCCTTGATTCAAACCTTTGCATGATAAAGCATTTTAGTCAGCATATCTTTTCTGACTTCATACTTTTGGGGGCAATATTCTACACATTATTTTGTCGTATCCAGGAAAATGATGTGCTACCTAGATCTTTCGCTATCTAAAGAACTATAGTCATCAATCCCCGAAAAATATTGAAGAAATAACTCTCCATAAAAGATAAGAGTTCTAGATTACATACCTTAAAAAACCCTACTTTTGGAGATCATCACAATTTTTAGCATTATAACTTGCGAAATTGCAACTTGCATAGCTAATATCTTGTGTCTCCATCACAAATTGATTCTTCACAAAGTGCATCGGTATTTTTACATGGGTAAGAAATAAAAACTATCATGAAGCTTCCATTCTATAAGCTTCGTGGAGGTATCATTCCAATCAATGACGATATGGTCTTGAATCGCTACTTAAGTGGTTCTCATCCCTACCATAATGGATCCCATCCCTTCCATTATGGATATAATCCCTACCTAAGTGGATCTCAAACTACCCGGTCATTAGCCTATGAATACAACACACGCAAAGGGAAAAGGGGTTGGATTTTAGACTTTTAAAGTATACTTTCACTATGCTAAAGTATTCGTTGAAGGATTTTGAATGCAAGGTTGGATTGAGGACTTTTAGGAGTAAGCTATCAACATTAAGAAATTGGTTGTAACTCTCTCCTTTTCCTTAATAATACAAAATATAGTTATTTTCCACATATGTTGTCTCATTGTGAAAATATTGTAATGGAACTCCTTGATCATTCATTTAGAATTTTTTGAGTATTTTATATATCAAATTCTTTGATTAGTTGTTTTTTGGTGATATTACAAGTTTTCGATTCGAGGATCAAAGTTCGAATGGGAGCAACAAAAAACAAGGGGCGAGCGAGAAAAAAAATTAGATTACCAGGTATGATCCAGGTGGATACTGGTGTCCAATAGCCTATTCCACTTGGACCCCCACCATTGTTTCATTCAATTTTTTAATTTCGTTAATTGTATCACAGTTTACTATTTTTGGCAAATTTTTGGGACTTGAATAGCGGTAGTCATTTCGAGGCCCTAAACGACATTTTTTTTGGAAAATCACCGGTGGTGAATATTATTTTTAATTCAATATTAATTTTTGGCAATTTTAGTCCTCAGATAGATCTTTCTAATGAGATATCATGTGCATCAAACAGAGATAGTATGCCAAAGTTACAACCCCGGGAAATTGATGTACCAATTTACCCCAAGGGGGCCCATAGCTTGGTGTTTCATCTCCTATGGTTAGTTTTTTGGATGTTTATGGTTTTCCATTGTTTCTCATTAATAAATATACCTTCAAGCCTCATTGTAACACATTTCATAGGCTTGTAGCTGCCACATCTCTCCTTAGAGACAAGCTACCATCACCCAAGCTAGTTTATTTCCATTCTGTATGTAAGCATATTTCAGTTCCTTGATATTAATGAAATGAAGATGTATTTCTGCAACATCTTTTTGTTTATGGTTATATTTGTACCGATATGCTATCAATATCGAGCAGAAGTTTAAATAGAAAAAGCAAGACTTTGGATCTATGAATCTGAAGCAAGGGAAAAGGTGCCACAAATCGTAAAACAAAGGACAAAGCCAAGGTGAGGCATCCCAACACAACCTGCCAAAGCAGCAAGTAAAGAAAAATAAAAACCACCAAGCTGAAGGACACAAGAAAGTGGTGTGAGTTCGATAAGAGCTCCACTCAAAACACAAGTGAGTGTTGGGCCAAGTAGTCACTCATGGCCGAGCTGAAGGCTTCTAAATCAGATGCATGTTCCAACTCTGAGTCAGAACCAGGCAAGGGGAATGAAAAAGAGAATAATATTATCGATGCAGAGTCCAACGCCACTGTTATAACCATGAAGATACAGAAAGAGGCACCCAAATATCTAGAGGAGGAGGAGCGCCTCTTCCACTCCCAAATGTGGGTAGAGGGTTCCTCACTACAATTCATTGTCGACATTGTGAGCCAAAAGAACCTGATTTTAGCAGAGGTCATGAAGCAACTAGGATTACCAACAACAACACACCCACAACTATACACCATCAAGTGTCTTCACTAAGGACAGGATCTTTGCATCAGCTAATAGTTTCGTCTTCCATATAGCATCAAGCCATTCACGGATGAGGTATTATGTGACGTTTCTCCTCTTGATGTTTGTGATGTATTTTTAGGCCAACTATACTTATGGAAGCGACATGCTGTGTATCATTCAAGGCCTCGTGCTATTATTGTTACCTTGGGAAATAAGTTGTAGATGATACTGGAGGTAGCACCGCCTACCGCCATCTCTTTGGCTACTACAAAAAAATGCAGTAAGCTCATTTCCAAAACTGGAAAATTTGTTTTCCTTATGATACGCCCTCATGGAAAGAAGAATATGGTGGCCACGACCTCCAAACACGGCCCCTCTGCACGAAAAAAACAAATGGACAAGGTCATAAAGGAGTACGAGGACATTCTCACCTCCCCCGTCGGGGTGCCTCTGCATTTCCAGGTCAAGGACTCCATCGATCTGACCCCAGGAGCGTCGTTTCCCAATGGACAAATCTATCAACTCTCTATTCTAGAGAACAAAAAAATTAAGAGGCAAATTCAGGAGCTGCTGCAGAAAGGTCACATCCAGTCGAGTTCATCGCCCTTGTGAAGCCTGATCATATTGGTACAAAAGAAGGATGGGACTTGGAGACTCTGTATTGACTATCGACATTGACAAAGATCATTGTCCAGAATAGGTACCCAGTCTCACAGTTTGACGACCTTCTAGACCAACTCCAGGGGTGGAATATTTCATCAAGACTGACTTAAAGTTCAGATATCACTAGGTACTAATTGAACCCTCCGATGTGTGGAAGACTTCCTTCAAAACCAAGGAGGGCCTTTTCGAATGGATGGTTATGCCTTTCAAGTTGAAAAATGCTCATGCAACCTTCATGAGGTTGATGGATGACATATTGTGGCCATTCACCAACTCATTTGTAGTGGTATACTTGGATGACATCCTGATATTAAGCCAGAGTTAGGAAGAGCACCTCAACCACATCTGACAGGTTCTCCAAACACTGTGACAACACAAGTTGTGTGCCAATTTGGAGAAATTCACTTTTGGCATGAAACAGGTTCAATATTTGGGATACATTATTGATGAATGGGTGGTGCATGTGGATCCAGCCAAGATTGAAGTCATTCAGGATTGGCTAGCCCCAACCACTCTAACAGAGCTCCGTAGCTTTCTGGGTCTTGCCAATTTCTACCACAAGTTCATGTTGGGATTCTCTCATATCACTTGGCTCTTTAGTCAAGTCACCAAGGGAGGAGTGAAAGAAAAATTCTTTTGTTCTGAATCTCAACAGAAGGCATTCAGAAAGTTAAAACATCGTCTCTACTCTGCACCAGTGCTCACATTACCAAACTTGCAACAACCATTTGAGATCGAGACAAATGACTCTAACTATGCTATTTGGGCAGTCCTTACTTAACAGGGGCATCCAACGGCATATCACAGTGAGATACTTTCAGACACAGTTTGAAAATATCCCACTTATGTCAAGGAGATGTATTCCATTATGCAAGTCTGTCGATAATGGAAGCATTACATTTTGGGGAAGGAAATTGTCATCCACACACACCACCGACCCCTGCAGTTCATACAAACATAAGGGAAGTTTCAAAATGATCACCATCAGAAGTGGTCCACATACCTACAACAGTTCCATTTGAATATCAAGTACAAGAAGGGAAACAACAATAATGTTGCAACTTGCCTCAACCAACCACCGATCATGGCATTAACCATCATGCTCAACTCTTATGAGAACGTGATTTCTAATTAGCCACTTCTCTAAAAGATTGAACCGAAATTCCACCGCACATACCAGATGCCCTTCGAGGGTCAGGAAGTTCCAAATTTTCACCTCCAAGATGCACAGTTGTGCCACCTAGGACACCTTTGTGTTCCTTCAATAGACTGTGCCAAGATGAATTAGGGAGCACACTACAGTCAGGTCACTAGGCATTTCAGGGTCAAGAAAATAGTGGCAATATTGCAAAAGTATTTATATTGGCCGAATCTTTGATAGGATGTAGGGAATTACATCAAATCCTGCACTCCCATCACCATTTCCAAACCAACCATCAAGAATCAAGGCCTCTATACTCTGCTTCCTACCCCTAGTCGACCTTGGGAATCCATCTCCATGGATTACATGTCGGGCCTTACTTCTACAAAGCTTGGAAATGACTGTGCTTTTGAGTTCATCGACAGATTCTCGAAGATGGCCATTATGGGGAACTGCAAGAAGAATTTCATAGCAAAATCCACTTCTAAACTCTTCTTTGAACAAGTATGGGTACACTTTTGGATCCCACTGTCTATCATCTTAGATCGGGATAGAAGGTTCCTCAGTACAATTTGGTCTAGTTTCTAGTCGATGTTTGACACCAAGCTCACTAAGTCCACAACTTTCCATCCCCAAACTAATGGCTAGAGAGAGGTCATCAATAGGATAATCGTACACATTATGCACATGTACAACTCAAAGAATCCATGCACATGGGATGAGAGTCTCCCCTATGTCCAACACAGCTATAACCAGTCTCTCCATAGCTTGAGTGGCCATAGCCCTTTTCAAGTGGGCTTGGGATTCTAGCTACTATGTCCCATTGATGTGGCCATACCATTTGCAGCTACTCAGGCAGATTCGGCTCATGTCTAGTCCGAAGCTGACAAGGAAAATAACTTCATTGAGCACATTCAACACATCCGCCAATAGGTCCATGACATATTGCATAGAACCAATGCTAAGTACAAGCAGTGGCATGATCAGCATCGGGTGCCACACAAGTTCTAGGTGGGAGACAAAGTTTGGCTACATTTTCAAAAGGAGCGCCTTGTTGGGCCCCACCGCAAGCTTCGCCCACTCTGATATGGGCAATGTCAAGCATTTAACTCTCTACAATTTTCTTTTTACTATGTATCAAAATTCACAACACATATATGAGTTTCAAGGCATTCAATTTCAAAATATGCAAAATTTCAAACTTTTATCACCACATTTCACTAAAAAACTGAACATTTATTAATAGTTCACCCTAAAATATACCCCACCAAACCAAAACTAGGAATCATGTGAATGCTATGATTGATTATGTGGGAAGTGCCACACTACTCAGGTGATGAAATAAATGGGACAAAGGTAATATTTTAATGCACCAATAATTATGCATAATATTGTCGATACCTAAATACCTACATTATCCTATGATTTCCTCTTGGTTTATATCTCTAAGTTGAAGGGCACCCAACAACTTAGAAAAAATGTAAAAAGAAAAGAACAAAAAACCTAGGCAAAGCCCTACAATGAACAACAATACTAATAATTTCATCGGGGTTGAAAACAAGAAAAGAAAGTCAAATTTCATTGTTATCTTTGTAAGAATATCACTTAACTCGTGAATGCCTAAAGATGGAGGAAGATAAAATATTGTTAGTATAATAAGATTCCCAACAATAATATATTGTCCTCACTAATTTTTTTCCTTATAAATGCCAATAAATGTTTTTTGGAAAAAATAACCTTGCCTCTATGCAAATGGGAAATCACAGCACCCCTCCCCAATAGGTAATGCTTCAAATGAAATATTTACACATTGTATGAGAAGGACACCAATGTCTAAACTAGGGCTTGTAACTATGATGCTCTTGAGTCAGGATCTAAAAATAAGGTAGCATCTTTTTCATAATAGCTTGGGTCTCTATAGATAGATAGAATGAATAATAACGTGATTCCTCAACCCAAAAAGAGACATTTAAGAACGTATACACATATTCCAATGCTTAGTTTGCACAAAATTATAGCATTGTTGAAGATGTAACCTAGGAACCCCACACCATATCTACATGAGAAGTATTTTAGACTTTCCCTATGTAGCAAAAGGAATTATTGACTACTATTAGTGGATTTGAAATAAATTTTGACTTGGATTACTCAAATCTCGAAGTTCCCCACCACATCTTGTTTCAAATATAAATATCTTCTTTCAAAATGAAATTTTTTAAGACGATGGTGGATGAACAAGTTCTTACTTGTTATTCCCTTGCTACGTTGATGGCCCCAAGTTCTCCTAAGATGGTTCCTTCAACTACAATGTTGATAGCATTAAATGGTCATTCTTTTAAACCTCATAGGATCATTCCCTCCTTCCTAGTGGAAATGGGGGGGTAAAATTATCTCAATCAATATAGAGGTCATTGATGCTCCATTAGATTACAATCTCTTTTTGGGATATAGATAGACATACATGATGATAGTTTTAATTCTTTAAATCTTTTTAATTATTTGATTTCCTCATGAGGGGATAGTTTTTCATGATTGATTAGTTGTCATACTTTGTTCTTGACCTAGATTCCACCACAATATCCAATTTTTCAATGGTGGAAAATCCCATGAGGTTTTATGAAAGTGTTAGAATTGAGATGTTCAAGGAATGAACTTTGATGGAAACCTTTTCACTCCCTTCAGTGGTTTGTAGTGTTGACTATACCCATATATATTTGATTTTGTTAGTCATCTTAATACCATGGTTAGTATGAAAGCATCCTATTTTGGCAAGAGAATGGACACATAATGCTTGGTTCCATTCAAAATGTCTTATTTTGGGGAATACCCATTGGTAGTGCCAAACCTATATGCTTGTGTGATAGGGAATGTTATGTACGGTTAGAAATGAATTTGATATAATAAAGATCACTTATTAATCCCTTTAGAAGGATTCTACATAAATTGAGAGAAATATTCCACCTCAGGAGGAGTATGATCAGTTTACATCACCTATACGGGTTTTCAACTCTTTAGGTTCACAAGATTGCATTGACAAGGTCTTACTAACAGACATGGCCATCTTGGAAGCAATGACTTGTTTTAAGAGATGTGACAAGATATGAAAAATCATTCATACTTTCTTCCCAAGTTGGATAATAATGAGGTTGGATAAAAGGTCCTGATCATGCCAAGATATTTTCATTGGTGTAAGAGTTTCATCCCAACACATGATGTGTAGATTGTAGGAAACACGGTAAACATCTTTATATCCATGGAAATGGATATTTCCTTCCAACTCAATGTTCTTGAAGATGTCATGATCAATGTAGACTATTCATGTGATGAATTTTAGATGTATACTACTCTATTCAAGGACTATTTTGACATTTTTGATTGGTTCTATGAGGAAATAGGCTAGGCATCAAACCTCAAATTGTTAAACATGAAATAAAAAATTATGGAAATGTGAATCTTGTTCTACGAAAGATAAGATTCATAAACCATTTAAATGTGGTGTGTATCAAGGAATGGGTGGAAAATCTCTTGAAGGTTAGTTTTATATACCCCATCCCCTTGATTGAATGGGTGTCAAACCCAATTCCCATGGATAAAAAGTAGGGTACCATTCAAATGCGTACTAACTTTCAATATTTGATTAAAATGTACCCTAAAGATAACTACCCACTCCATTCATCAATTGGATCATCGATGGATGTTCAAACCTAATGAAATATTTTCATTCATGGATGGATTTTTTTTTATCTATAATCAAATTTATATTTTTTTAGAAAATTTGCACAAAACTATATTTATCTACCCTTTGGGTACTTTTTTCCATAACAAAGTTTGTTTGGTCTAAAAAATATTGGAGCTATATTCCAACTCGACATATCATATACCTTCCACAACATTAACCATATTTTTTAGGCTTATTTGTATGAGTTGACCACTTGACTAAACAGAAGGGTCAATCATATATTTTATCTTCACATCGTGTTCCCAAGATGTCCATACTATAAAATTCATTTGAATCCTCATAAGTGCAAATTTATGTCATGTCTAGGAGATTGCATAATTTCATCATTTCCAAGTGTGGGATTATGGTTGAACAATATAAGGTTGATGTAATGATTTACCCATGCAACATCTACCAACTACTTACTTTAAGGAAAGGTAAAATTTTGGTTCCAATTTATCACTAGTTATGTCGAGATTACAAAAGGTTTCATTTTCCTTTTGAAAAATGGATTCCTATTTATGTGCGATGATCATGTACAATAGTCGTTCAATGCCTTGAAAAAGGATTTTATGTCTACCCCATTGCTAATTTTCCCTATCTACAATAGCGACTTCATTTTATATCTCATGCCACCTAAATCAACTAGTGGCATAGTTTTGGTTTAGGAAGATAAATTACATCATAAGGATGTGGTATCTTATCTAAGAAAAGATTTTGCTAGGCTTAAATTACATTTTTCCTATATAGAGAAGCTTCCCTTGATAGTATTCCACATTTTCCAAAGTGTTCTACATTAAATACTTATTTGATGTATGATGGTGATTGTAGATACTAATCCAATGCAACATATATATGCTTGATGAATAATCATGCACAAGAATTCCAAGTGGATTGTGATTTTCAAAGAATTAAAATTAGAATTTGCATCTTCCAAATTGAAAAAGTATCTAACTTTTGCTAATATTATGTTAGAGCTTCCTCAAGATAATGAGGACTATATTGAAAATATTTCATTTCTAGATGAGAACTTGTTCTTCATTTCCTCTAATGACCCTTTATCATATCAACATTCTAGTATATTTCCAACCCAATAGATCCCTTCTCGTATTTATTGAGATGAACATAAATACATTCATCATCATGTGAAAATTTATGTCATAATTAGTGCCACTGTGTATCATCAAGTGGTTTACCTCATTTACATCAATGCTTGACACATGAGGAGGCGAAGAAGGTCCTTAATCGTTATCACAATGGAGTTTGTGGCATTCATCTTTCTAGGTTGGTGATAACTCAAAAGATATTGCATGTAAAACCTTTCTAGCCTTCCATTTTTAACGATTGCATTGAAGAGGTTAAGAAATGTCACCCTATTAGGTATTTGCTAAAACTATTGTGCTCATCTAGATCCTTATACATTGTCAACACCATTGGATCCTTTACCATATGGGGGATTGAATTTACAATGTGTCATTTGGATTTGACAAAAGGATATAAAAATCTTATTGTATCCATAGATTACTTTAATAAGTGGGACAAAACTAATCCTACCTTTGAAAACTATGGTGAGATAATAGCATTGTCCATATTCAATCATGACACATCATTAGGTCTAATATACCTAGAAATATCATCATTAATCATGGTACTTGATTTTATAATAGAGTGATGATGGAATTCGTATCCAAATTGTGTTTCCAACAAGAACACTCATCCACCTACTATCCTTTGGGTAAATTTTCAATTAGAAGTTGTTAACAATGTTTTCAAAACCATGCTCTAGAGGATAATGGAAAAAGTGAATCGAGTAAAAATAAATAATTAAATAATTAAATAATTAAAAAAAATCTAGCTCTTTGGGATTATTGAACCTCAATAAATACCACTATAGGATTCAACCCATTTTATTATTAGGAACAATGGAAACCAGGATAATATTGAGAGGGGGGTGAATCAGTAGTGTGACCAAATTATATAACTCTTAACAAATTTCACTTTTCAATCGCTTTAACAACCACTCACATAATCAACATCATAACTCAATCATGTAAAACATAACATCTTAATCATTATCATACACATGTGAAACATATATATATAAATACATCAATATTATTTTTATTACTTTGGAAAACACAAGCTACAACTTTCAATTACATCACTACTCCATAAGCTTCCACTTCTAGATTTATCAACTGCTACTAAAAGGAACTTCTATCCCTTCTTGTTTATCAGCTACCACTAAGAGGGACAACTTCCCTTACTCGCTTATTAGTTTTTCATTGAAAGGGATTGTTGCCTTTGCTCTTTTATCAGCCACTATTAAAAGGGACTACTATCCCTGCTCATTTATCAACCACTAATGAAAGGGACTACTACCCTTGAAATGCAAGCTACCACTTGATAGCCTTGTTGATCCATATCTGACCCATTTTCAAACTCAGATCAATAAAATTTTCTTTCTTCAAACAAAATTTTGTTACTTTTATACCCCAATCACTTCCTTGCATGGACAAATTATTTTATTAAAACACAACCTTACCACTTACATGAATCAACCACCTCAAATCATGACTCTAAATACCTTAGTCACCATGAAGACACCTTTGTCAAATATTATTCACTAATTTATGACCTCTATTGCATACACCAAAACACCATTAAAAATAATATCACCAATGCATTCCTAAACTTCTCAAACACCTTTCAGACTCCAAAATCAATATTTGATTCACCCCTTATGCATACTAATGTTATGCATCATTTTGCACCAACAACTCTCTATCTTGATTGCTCGAATTTTGCTTATAAATCAATTTGAGCTGATAAATTTAGTTATTGAACTTGTAGTTAAGTTCAAGTCAATATCATGTATAAATATTTATTTTTTCCTTTTTCTTCCTTCAAACATGTCTTCTTAATGTGTTCTTTAAGTATTCTAAGTCTTCTCTTTTGTCTCTACAAGAAAAACTAAGTTAAACTACTCTATTTTTCTAATCTATAATTTTTATGAAGCTTTAGCAGTGACCTTCTAAATCTAGAACATCTCAAAATTTAGCTAAACTGCTAAATTATTCTTCAAATATATTCATGTTGTTATCTTGTTTCCAACCTTTTCATGCCTTCCTTTTAAATCTTTTAGTGATGCTACTTTGGTGGATCAATATGCCAAAATTTACGTTGTTGACTCGTTCATGCTAAATCTTCAAAATATAGGCCCAAAGAACTTTTAACTACTAAATAT